>VZDJ01004378.1:11131708-11220837 GCA_008694505.1 Cyanoderma ruficeps
AAAAAAAAAAAAAAGGAACCTAGGAACTCAACCATTAAAGAAGCTTCTATAAGGATAATATTTTGTAATATTTCAGCATGTTCAATTCTAAACACAAACAGGTGTTTACTTTCTAAATACCATCTCATTGCTTGTAATATTTCCACTTTGACAAGAAATTAAATATCCCTCAGCTTTCAAACACATCTATGCAGCAGAGTCCTGACTTCTTAAGTGACTGCATCTGGAGTTGGGAATTTCCAAAGTGATGCAGTTTGTCAGTTGAAAAACAGGAGTGTAGCTTGGCTGTAAAATGTGGATTATTTACCTCATCACAGGCTGAACATCGAGGTTTGAGAAGTTCAGCATGGTGTCTTCCACAGTGAATTTTTCCATCTTGGTAGAAGTAGATAAGGTCAACAAGCAGCTCATTGCATGTGTAGCACACAAAACAGGAGGGATGCCAGCACACACCAGGCCCAGCTCTTGAGGCAAAAACGGCAACTTCACCACCATTAACTTTTGTACCGCACTAGGAACAAACACAGAAAGTGAACACACTTCCCATCCTAAACTACTAGCTTCTTTCATTTAAACTAAGTTAAAACACCAAATCCAATACGAGATTTTATTCCAAAAGTCTGACAAGAGGATAAAATACCAGTTTTGGTCTAGATGAACTGCATCTCAATGAACCTTCTGTGAATATAAATTTATTTTATACAAAATAACATTTTAAAGCATATGTCCGCTTTTTATTTGTCATTACTTTAGTATGAGTCAGCATTAGGGGTTTTGTTTTGAGTGGGAAATACATCACTCAGTTCATTCCCAGTAGTATCAAAGGAACATTTTGCTTAAGCAAGCACTACCTTCTTTCTTCTTCCATGCAGTTTCAAAAATAATCTTTGTTGTTGTTTTTGTAGAGGTAAGTTTAAATTTTAATACTGAGATACTCTAGTTTTACATTGTTTAGCCCTGTAGCTAGCTTATGGCACCAGTTACCTGCTCACAAACGGCGTGGATCACTGCTCTGGAGAGTAGTTTAATAGTGCCTCGTCCCAGTGCCTCCTTTTTGCGCTGAGAACTGAACATCTGCAGCTCCTTCTTTTCCTCTTCACTTAACGACTGACAGTATCTCACCTTCCAGTGAAAACACAGGAGAACTTTATATTAGAGACCGAGCTTTTAATGTAACAGATGAGTGAGTGCATATATGCACGGAATTCATCAGGCACGCTGCCAATCATCATTAAACTTTTCCTGCTTGCCTTCTCTACCTTCTTAGTATTTAGGTAATATGGCATAACACAAAAATAGTATGGAGGGAGATTTTTTTTCATTACAGGAAAAAAACCACCACACTAAACTGAGGCGTTGTTTACACAAAAAACAGATTTTTAGAAGCTAACCCAAAATCTGCTGCTGACCTAAAATAACGGAACGAACCTAAATCAACCATAAAATTGTCCTTTAGATTTATGGTTAAGTGCGCACAACTAAGTGTTGTAGTATGCACAAGACCTTAAGTACTGACACCCCCACCCCTTTCCTTACAAAGAGCTTGTTTGTTATTTCCACTTCTACTCCAAATTACACTGCATAACTGAGATGCAAACCTTTTACTATCACAAAGCATCCTTTTTGTGTGCCACAATGCAATTCCAGGAATTTGTAGGTTCCTGGTAATTGGTGGGTGGCTGCAAACACTATAAAACGGACTTGTGTTAAGTTTATTGCAGTGACACCAGCCTCCCGAACAAGCAAAGGCAGTGTCCTTCCAGACAGCTCTTATCTGCACACAAACCCAGCGGACAGCTGAACAATGGACTCAGTGTGCACACCGTGCTGCTTTATAGTTCAGATGCCACTGCAGGCCATGGTTTAGGCCTGTAATAAACACACAGGCAGGTAATTCTCCGCGGAAAAGCTGCCAGGGAGACCCAAGCCCTGACGGTTCATCCTAAATTCTGTATTTACCTCGTTATCGTGGGGTGGCAGCTGATAGAGTAGTTGTTTAATGCGATGTTTCTCTCCAGGGCTGTTAACGTAAGGGACCTTCTCCTCTGGCAAGCAGGCAAAGTACAGCTGGACCTGACCAGGAGAAATGCAGAGTTCAGACCCAGGGACACACAGGCCCCGAGCACTGCCAGTGTCCTTCAGCTACTGTTTTATCTCAGGTCTCATTTACAAAGGAAGAAGAGGTCATGCTACATTAGACTGTGACAGGGTTTGTGCTGAAAATACAAGACCCAGATGAACCAGCTCAGCAAACCTGAATTCTCTGATAAAACTAGCACCCAGCTGCTGAATTGCTTTTCTGGAATGCAATTTGCAGCGACAATTAGGAGGGTATCATAAATTATGCACATTTAATGTTCTCATTATTCCCACCCCCTTCAGGGCTGGTCAACAACTTCATGGAAATTCTAAGTTTCCCTCTGCAATTTACCACACAAGACATGAAGCTTTCCAGAAAACAGCCGCTATATAAACAAATTTAATTTGCTCTCTGCATTTTACACATTGTTGAGACAAAAGCAGTTTTGTAGTCTCCTGCTGATCAGGTTCACCCTAAGCATCAGCTTTCATTGCTTCCATGTGGGCTTTGGTAAGAAGGTGGAAACATCCTTCCCTTGGGAGGAGGCTGGATCCAGCCACATTTCAATCAGATGCAAATTAACCAGGAAATTTTCACGGGATGAATGTTTTTGTATCAGTCTTCACTCTTTTTTTTTTTTTTTTAGAAGAGTATTATGACAGGAAAGCTCTAATGAACACTACGACAAAGCCCAATGGCAAAAAATATTTTTGTGGAACAGCTACAGATTTATTGTTTTTCCTATGCAGTTTCCAGCTTGTCACGAGGCCTGGGGCTGTAAGAGCTGACTATTGGCAAAAATATTACTTGCCATACAGATTTAAATAATGCTCAGGTCAACAGCTTATTACTGTGCAAGACAGATGAAAAAAAGGCATTGATCATTAATCAGTCATTTAATGCCAGGAAGCAATCAAAATTATGAGAGACAGGTTGTACAAAACATGACTTGGTTCATTTAACCAAAATTTAAACAACTGAAGTCTACTGTAAGCCCACTTGCTACTGACTATATTTCAGGATGCTCCAGAAAAAGATAACATGCAGCAAGAAGTGAAGCTTCAAAAATAGTTTATGCCCTTTTCTCAATTTTATCACACTGTTCTCAAAATAAGTAATCCTTCTGGGGGAAAAACTCTCCCATCTTTAGTGAGTTTGGGCTAGCTGGGATTACGAGGATATTTTAGGGCATTTAATTGTTCTGGCGGAATGTTAGCTCACTGTTTGCCTTAAGGTCTGATTCATCAGGATTCTTATAGATGCTTAAGTAAGTGATAAAAGAAGTTGCCCTAAAAATAGCCTGTTATTTGCCATTCCTGCTGACTTGTTACTTTACTTATGATTAAGAAAATCCCTGCATTGCAAAAAAGTGACATCTTCTGCACTTTTTAAAACTATGGACTGTATAAGCATGCCAGGATTGCTCTGCCTCCTTTATCAGGTATTGCAAACCCACCCTGGCCATATAACACTGAAGTCTTGAGTTCTGAATATACTGAGTACACAGGTTCAGCACGGTTGCCATATCATCAATACCATGAATGAATACCACGAGCAGTTCATTTTGATCTCCCCTAGCAACTTGGTCATCAGTAATTTCACTTTTATTCCCATTGCCCTGTGACAAAAAAAATGGGGACTGAAGAGAAGGGACAGGAGAGCCCAAGCAAACCACAAGTGTCAGCTCCAGACACCATGCAAGAGAAATCCTGGCATGAACAAATGGCAGCCATACAACTATTTAAACAAGCGTAAAATACATTATTACCTGTCACAGTGACTGAACACTTCCATTTATATGCGCTGCTGTACCATCCATGTCAAACGCCTAATTATTTAGAGAGTCATAAAAGTGCAGTGAAATACTTGGCCAGGGAGCACAATGTCATGAGGTATGCCCTGAGTTTTAATTTAACCTAATAGCTTCTTTCAAAAAGAAAGCAAACTTCCATGCTGCTTTTATTTGGCAATACATACCTCTGCAACATCTACTCTTTGAAAAACCTTGACTGGGAACCTTTTTGGAACATAAAATTCCTCAGGGGTGAGAACTTCAAGCTCCCTACACACAGCCTCATTGGACAGGAAACAAAGAAGTGAAAAGTTCTACATGAATTATAATTTTATACATTATAAGGATTTAATTAGACTTAGAGAGGCAGCATATCACTCCCTCAGACAGTCCTTATGAGGCTTATTTTTAAAATGCAGAAACATGGTTGGTACCTGCTCTGGTCTGAGGCCTGGGGGGACCCAGGCATATTCCTCCAAGGCACAGCCAGAGTCATCGTCAGAGGTTGAGCTTCGCTGACACCCAAAAACGAGGTTATTGGCTTTGGGCTCCATCTCCAATGGCATAAGTATGAAGTCTTAAATATTTCAGCTGCAGCTCATCAAGCAGTGATCTGGAGAAAGAGATTAATAGAGCTTTAATAGATTTGAACATGAACAACTAATTTTTGAACATGAACAACTAATTTTCAGTGTAAATGATCATACAACAGTTTAGTATTCCTTGTGTTGCCCAGAACAGTAAGTTAGTGAAGCTTCATTACAGCTTGCTACAAGCAATTCAAAAGTGCTCAAACAAGTTATAAAACTATTGAAAGAAAAAAACCCCAGAAACCTAGGCACAGATTACCACTTTTGGTGATCACAATGTATTTCAGTATTAACACCTGTCACCTTTTACAGTTTTGCTTGTTTCACATCACAGGATATATATATGTTTAGGTAAATCTAGAAAAGACTCATTGAGCAGACACTAACAACAGGATTGACACAAGCTCTTCCTGAAGTCATTACTACCACTAGCCTAGTAAAACAAAAGACATGGCAAACACTTGTCAAAAGCTAAAGAAATTATTGGGGAAAGATGGTTGTGCAAGTAGCATCCTGTTGTTCACAAGGCAGGCACAGAGCAGCAAGCATCTGCTGGATTCCTCTGAGAACTTTGGTTGAGCTGTATGGGAGCGGAAGGGCGTCGGCCATGTTGAATATCTGAAATCCAATTATGCCAGATTAGTCTCTGTAAAATACATCATGATTATTCTGTCAATTTAAAACCCTACAGGGAGATGGTTTTGTTGATTCATGAAGCCTGCAAAGCTTAATATCAGTGGGATTGTTTTGAGTCAAAACTGGCAAAGAAGGTTCTCACCAAGATCCGCAGCAGTTGCAGTAAAAAGCTTAAAAAGTTATATGTCTTGTATTAATTCTAGCAGAAGTGCTTAAAAAATTCAGACGAGGCATTTCAATGAATCACAGATAACCAAAATCACAGAGGATTTCTCCTAACACAACAGATATCCTGACCACTTGGGGTAGGGACAAGTTTGCTCTCACAGTACCACGTTATGCATGAGCTGTGCCTTCCCTGTTTTAGGAGAGTCTTTCACCTGTTTATCTACACACAGATTCAATTTTGTCAGTGCTACATCCGAGCTGTAGAAAATTTTAATCTCCTTGACATAAACCTTGCTGGTGGGTCTAACGAGAAGAGCAATCTAAAAACTTCTTGTGCGTCCTACGTTACATTTCCAGTCTCATCACCATTGTTCTAGAGAAAATAAGTTGCTCCTAGATCACAGGTGGAAGATTTAAGACTGCTTACCCAAATATTCTGCTCGTTACTCAACAGGAGTTTCTCCTACAAGCGTGAGGCACTGGTTAGTGCCAGATTCTGATAATTCAGCACATAAACCCAAACCTGCTCCATAAAAAGTGGCCATATGCATCCAAAAGCTACAAACTCAGAGAAATTATAATATCAAATATATAATCTTATCTAGCCCTGTTTTCAATATGTCTATACATTCCCAGAAAAGGCCATAAAAAGAGATGGGATTACTTAACCCTTCCACCAGGCTAGTGCTCCAAAAAATTAGAGTTGTTTAACTTTACTTCAAAAACATACACACTATTTTTGGTGCACTGCTAAGATGCCAAAACGCTTCACAGCTGCACTGTAATAGAAGATTAAGTTAATATTTGATGGGGCAAGCAAACCTGCCAACTACCCCTCTGAGAACAGACTATTTCTGGAAAACTGGTGAGCTGTCAGGCACATGTCTGAAATCTTACTCAAGCTGAACAACTAAAGGTTAGCACAACAGCTTCTGAGCTTAACATCGCCATATTACAATCTTTCTCAAGGAAGGTAAGTATAATCAAACTCAATCCTAAAAGCTCAGTCCTATATATGTAAAATAGAAAGACAGGCTTCCTGGTACATACTGTATCCCTTGAATTAGTTGCTCTCAGAAACAAATGATAAGACAAGGAATACAGAACTGTTTCCCCTTCCCACTTACTGGTGCAAGTAAAGTCATGCATCAGGTATATTTTTGCTACTGCTTGCATAAAACTGGGCTGCGAGGAAGGAGGGACAGAGGAATAATGTGATGCAGTTAGGAAATCACTCTAGGAACAAAAGGCAACAGTATTCACTGTTGCTGATGGATAGGGATGCTCAGTTTGGCAGGTTGTGTCACACATTATCTATCTCCAAGTAATTCTTAAAGTCACTAGGAATACCACTGAGAAGCTGAATTCCTTCCAAGATGACCTCAGCAGCAGAAGAACTATTTTACCATTTCCTTTTAGAAAGGGGCAGATGCCTGGTTTGCAATAATGTGCCACACACTGACAGCTAAGCTGGTATTTCCAATTCCTAGGGCATTGCAAGAACTTGTATTGGTCAAATGGTCCCTTTTCAGCAACTGTCTCCTGCTCAATAGCCCAGGAATAAAAGGAGTCAGTAGGTTAAACATCTTTGACAATATTTCATTAGGCAGCATGACCTCAACCACACCCTACAGGAAGCAAATTTGAAACATAATTTAGCCAAAGAGGTTCAGCTCTGGCAGTGCCTGGACAATTGAGCAGTGTCTACTCCTGCCTTGTTCTCACAATGCCCAACACTCACAAGCACACCAAGTAACTGAGTAATTGCTTCATATTGATTGTTCAAAACCCTCTCTCCAAGACCAAAGACCAAAGATTAACTTCTCCAACTTCTCTTGAAAGACAAGGAAACAACCCAAGACTGGAATGCATGACAACTTAGTAACTTTCTGAGTATTTTTAACACTAAGGCTACTCCCATGATGAACAAAGTAGCACTGGGCAACATCGGGATCTTAAGTGTAGGAGTGTTGCCTAATTCCTAAGGAAGACAAGTCAGCGGTAAGAAAGAGACAAGGCTGCTTTCCTGCAGAGACTGATCTTCCTGGGCCTCCTCTGACATCCATTCCAGAAAACACACACACCAGCTCCAACAAGAGGAAACCACTGACCCACAGGTCCAGTTTCCAGTCATACAGGGCAGTTTGAAAGTTTGGCTGGTAGAGAATAAAAGAAAAATACATCTTACCTCCAAATGTAAAATGCAACTTTACAATCAGCATTCTCCTCCCCAGAGAAGGTGATTAGAAATGTTCAAAGTGAGGTCCACAAACCTCAACGAACTGAGATTAGGACAGCTCAAAGGACATCATTCACTTTAAAAGAAAAATGCTCCCATAGGGCGAATGTGAAGCTGGCTATAAAATGATTGACAATACACCACATAGAAATAGAGCCACATCACAAATACTGTGGCGTTGCTGTAAACAAGGTTTCTAATCCAGCCTCTTTTAACAGCAGGCTATCTGAAGAACTATTTTAGCAATTGCTTGTTTAGGAGTTCTTCTTCCTTTCCCGTTAAAGTGTAATTTGGTTTGCATTTTAAAACGACAGGGCTCTTCCTCCCTGCCCCCAAGCCTCACTCATCCTTCAAAGTGATCTGTTTAAAATGATTACATCCCAAGGAGGATTCAAATGAATATAAACAACAGCTGAAAAAATAAGCGCTTTCCAAGAGACGACTAGAAAGGTGGTCTTTCTACTCCTGCCATGACACCTACAAAACACAGCAAGGATGTGCTGTTTTGCTTTGCTTTCCTAAAGTCCATGGAACATTTTGAGGTTTCAGCTCTGTTCAAATACTGCCTCTCAAAAAAGGCTTTATAGCCTACAAGGAGGTTTTTCACTGGCAGGTTGACAACGATGAATAACATAATTGAGTTACACAGCTAAATTTGATTTGAAAAGAAAAGCAATTACTGTGTTTTTTCCACTGATGAATTAAAACAGTCATATGACAAATTCCTTAGAGGCAAAGACAAACTACACTCCTAATTACAAAGCCATGGGTACACAAAATACTGGGATATCAAACTTAGAACAAAGCTGTTGCTGAAGTCCATATGAAGGTTATCCCCATGCTAGGATTTCCAGCTCACTGATTATGTTCCCTCTGACCAGATAGAAGAGGTCATGATTTGTAAGCAAAGTTAGACAAACATCTCCTTGCCCACCCCCTGCTGTTTTACTCTGTCCTGCAGGGCAAATTGTTTTAACAACTTTTTTGTTAGAAGGCTTGTTAACAAGGCTATAGGGGATACAAGATGCATATCACATGCATCCATTCACAATGAAGACTCAACGACTTAAGATTAGCATGGTCAGCCCATTCACCTGCTTATTTAATCTCTGGTGCAAGATAACTACATTAGAAGAGGAAGGGCACAATATAAGAGCAATAAACCACCACAAAGTAACTATTAATAATTCAAAGCCTATTTCCAATATGGATTACGCACATGATCAGGAAGTCCCATTCCCTAGCTACAGTTCAAATAACATCTCTACAGTGAGCTCTGTAGCTCTCCGTGTGGGAAATCCGGATCCAGAACTGATAAGGAGAATCTGCATCAGCACCAGCACACAGCTGCTGGGTCCTTTTGAGTAATGAACTACCCAGAGCAGTCAGGAAGGAATCGAGCCAGTCTACTTATTCATTCAAAAGACCTTTAGATGGACCCTGTAAGAACTGTTTTCCTTTTTGTCAGCCAGTACACAAGGACCAACAGAGGACTTAACTGCTCTCCTCTTCCAGCATCCTAGCGCAAAGATCACTTTTCCAACTGGAAGTCAGACGATCTTTCTCAGGGTGTTTTCTTTTGACGAGCCATACTGCAAAGGCAGGCTACCTGCATTTAGCCAGAGGAGGAAGCCCCGTGACAAAGCATCGCCCCATGCCAACACATCTGATTTGGCCGTGTTATCCTTGGCTCTGCACATCGCTGATGGAAACTCAGGCGCACACCGCAGTGAGGCAAGACCCAAACCTCCAGCCGGGAAAGAGGTATTCTCACGGATGCTTCCCCCTTCTCTCCTTAAGAGGTGTACCGATTTAGAAAGAAGGAAATCTTGCCTTTTACAGTCTCCCATTGATTTTTTAAATTCTATTTTAAACAGCAGCCAGACTTTACTCCAATGTACACATATACTCAGGTTTCACCCCATCACCTGTTGGCTGTCGAACAACACCCTTCTTTGTTAGGGCTCACAGCCCTCATTTGAGACAAGTTTCCAGAGAAAACACTTGAAGAAAGTGTTCAATAAGTCACAAGACAGGAATTGTAAAAAAATATGAAAGTAAAAAAACTCTGCGCCGAGCCCCGTGCACCCTGACAGCCCCGTGCCCTCATCTCAGAGGAGATCCTTCCTCAGCAGGCAGAGATCCCTGAAGGGCATATGGGAAGTTTTCCACCCTGTCCAAATTTCAGAGACGTTAAGGTGGGTCAGAGGCACCCCCAGTCCCGCGGGTCCCCACGCTCTGGAGCCGGATGCGCAAAGGCGCCGGCAGCCACCAGCACCTACCCGTCTACCCTGCCCCTCCGGCGGAGCTGCCGCGACGGAGAGCGGATACAAGTGACCGCAAATTACCTCTGTGCGACACCGAAACAGCGGCCAGGCTGCTGGCGGAGCCGGGGAGGCGGCGCAGGAGAGGCGATGCCGGCTGCGGCTTCACCCCGAGCCCGGGGCTGCACGGACCCGCACACCCGGACCGGCGCCGGGCAGCTCCCTGCGGCTCCCTCCCGTCCCCGGCGGGCCCGGAGGAGCTGCCAGCGCCTGGCACGGCCCTGCCGAGGGAAGGGGCGGCGGGGGCTCCTCCAGCCCTGTCCCTGCCCTGCGGCGCCGCCGCTTCCTTTCCCCGTCCTCTTGCTGAGAGCGCAGCGGGAGAGATACCTGCGCCGCCCCCCGTCCCCTCCCGCGGGGCGGCAAGCCGGGGGCCGGGGAGGGAGCAGCCTCCGCAGCGCTCCTCCCCAGACTCGCCCCGGACCGGCACCGGCAGCCTCCTGCTGACGTCCGGGGGACCCCCGACCCCCGGCGAACCCCAGCGCCCCTCACCGCTCCTCCGTCAGGCGGCGGGAGGAATCTCTCCCACCGGCGATCTTGGTTCAAAGTGCTGCCCAAGGCGGGGGAAGGAGCGTGGGAAGGGGGAGCGTCTCCTGCCACCGCCCCCGAGGCAGGAAGGGTCGCCGTCCCGGCCGCCTGCCCACCCAGGGGACCGAGGGCCTGCAGAAGTAATAAATTCTGCGCTCAGGACACGACGGACACACGGCGTGGCGACAATGCTTTTGTTCGTGTTTACGCCCGAAATAGATTTCCCATCCCACCCTGGAAGCGCTCCGGCTGACCCGGCCCGGTTCCCGCCGCCCCGCGCTCCCGGACGGGAAGGACTCGGTTCAGGACGGGAAAACATTCGTTCTAAGGCTCTGTACAGGAATAATAAAAATATAATAAAAATAATAAACCCTATTTGAAGCGGAGGATCTCAGAGAGCAGCTCTCCATCACTGCCTCCCTTGGCACATTCCAAGTGGGAAAGAGGCGTCCGAGCCCCACCTTACGCACAGTGAAGTAGCAGCGGGGCATTTTCTCAGAGGCTGCCAGCCGCCACTTTTACCACTTCCCCCATCCCCGTAAGCATAAAAAGCCCCGAGAGGCGGGTGGTTCGGCTTCAAAGGCAGGCGGATGGCTTCCCCCCGGCACCGCCAATGTAACCGTGAACACCGCGGTCAAATTTCCTCTTCCCTCCCGCTCTTTGTCTCCCTGGGGAAGTCATTATCAAAGGGAATTTATTCGCGCCGCATCTCAGGGGCAGAGCGGCAACACACACGGCCCCGACGCGCCCCGGCGCTGCGAGGGGCAGCGGCCCCAGCCCCCTCGCATCCCGTCCCTCGCTCCCCGCCGAGGGCCCGCAGCCGGGGGCGGCTTATCTCCTCGGGCCGCCGTGCGGGACGGCGACGGGGCACTTCTCAGACACTTATCGCTTCCCCCAGGAACCTAATTTGCATGGATTTAAATTCACTTCTGTAAATTTGAATGGCTTTGCCCGCAGCGCGCTGAAGGAAGCCGGCCCTGACGGGGACGGGCGCGGGCTGAGTGCTCAGAGCAGCGTCCCTGTCCCCAGCCCTGACACCCCCGACCCTCGGCTGGGCACACGCGAGTCTCATGGCGAGCCGGGAGAAGCCTCCACAAACCCTCCCGTGGGCTTATTCCCCATCGCTAGGAGCAGGCAGCCCGACCGGCCGGCCGAGGGACCAGGACCGACGCCGGGCTGTCTGATCCCGAGGGGCACAGCCCATCCTGGGCTAACGACGCTACACGCAGTCGATCCCCACCACTAAGCGAGGAGATGTGCCCAGAGACACGACCACTGCCCCTGTGACCGTGGGTAAATGCAGAAGGCCCCGCGCGGCTCCAGTCACAAGGAATCAAAGCGGCAGTCTGTGGCTCCTGTGGCAGTAAAAAACCGGCTAAACTCCAGCAAACTAACCAGGTCCCATCCTTCCACACCCCATTTCACTTCCATAAGCAGTTTTGCTGGTTGTACTGCCTCCATTCTTAAACAGCTTAGTCGTTTTGAGGTCAAAATTGGCGTATCACTTGGGTGAACTAGAGATTTTGTCAGAGCTTTTGTCAGTGCTGCTTTTACGAGACCCAAACTGTTCCTATTCTGTTTGTTGGACTGAGCAGACCCCATCTGGCGGCCAGCTGAACATCTGCCAGCTCCATTCATCATTAATCAAAAATGGAAATGTCAGGAATAATGTTTATTCTCCCCCACTACATGACTGAATAAATACCAACAATTTGCATATATTGTCTCCTCCTTTTCCAGAAGTGCCTGACATTTTCTCAGCAGCTCCCCACACTGAGGGCTCAACACCTCTGCACAGCAAATTGCAAAAATTGGAACCTCCTTTGGGAGCTTCTGCAGCACAACTAGCTCAATGGCTGCAGATAAGTTTGCAAAGCTTCGTGACCAAGAGTCTACCAAAGCCAAACTTTGCTGAAAAATCAAGCTGTTCCCCATTCTGCTAACACTTTCCTTGCCACTGAAGTGTTGGAGGATGTACAGAGATGGTTGGCTACACGGCTCTTTTTTTTTTCCTGTACTTTTGTGATTTGAGCACAGAAACTACTGTATTGTTCTGGACAATGCACTTACACGTTACCAGGCCAAAACCAACCATTGTGATCTTCTAGTCTGAACTGATGCGGTCATAAGGTTTTCATACATTTCCTGTATGCACAAACAAAACATTTTATCTTGATTTAAAAGTACCAGCAATGAAAAACCCACTACAAGTTCTGTTAAATTCATCTACAGCCTTTGTTAAATTATTTCAGGTGGTCAATTATTTTACAGTATTATTTTACATTATTTTTCCTTTTTTTTTAATTGTTAAATCTCAGATTGCTGTTTCAGTGCTCAAACACTCGATTCTATGGTACCCTTGAACGCTAGGCTAAAGAAAGAGCTATCATAACTCCCCTTAGGCATTCACAAATTGTGAAAGTCATTCCTGAACTACCTCCTTTGATTTCGGCTGCTTCCACAAGAACAGATGTGTTGCTATGATTTCTTCTTTATTTTCACACAACAAATATGACAGCATACATACTCGTTATGTGAAGTACAAACTATGCCACAGAAATTGCCTTAAAAAAAAAAAAAAAGCTAAAAAGACAGGCACAGACTGACTCGTCCTTTACAGCATGTACTACATTCTTGACTCATCTGGGTAGAGCTGATCCTTCAAACAACCAAATGCTTCAAGGCACCTGTAATGGATATGGAACCTTTTGCCCTAAGGTATTAGCACAAATTTAGCCTAGGTAACAACTGTCTTGTACTACTGACCAGGCCAGGGATATTCTCTGGCCTGTAAGAAATTTGCTGAGTTGTCAGTGTGGTTCCCTAGTTCCAAATTAGCCAGATCAGGGAACATCCCCTGAGATAACACTGGTAATTGCTACCTTTGTTGGCAGCCACAGAAGAGAGACCACGCAGCGGAAAATGAATTAACCTCTTGTGCTTCAGAGGCAGCTTCTCTAGGTAGGACAGTGGCACAACACCCACCTCTCAAGCCTGATTAGTTCTGTGGATAAACAGAGGAGTTCACCATCTACACCATCACCCTTTAATGATCACCACCTCCATCCCAAGACTTTTAATTAAGTATCACCTCACGTGTTCATTTAAAATAAAAAGTCACAATTCAGCTATGAAAGGTGAAAGCATGAAGAAAGGTGAATGGAAACGATAACAAAAACAACAAAAAATCTCAGTAATAATTCCTTCAGAGAAATCAATGAGAAAACTCCCCAAAATAAGCCAGATTTTGTATTTTTAAATAAAGCAGGAAAGATTTTCCATATATCTGACAGTAAAGGAGGAGTCCATGGAGCAGGAAATACAACTGCTTCCCAAGAAGCGGTTATGCACAAATCAAAGCAATGTCTAATGCAGGCAGGTATGCCCTTCAGGAATTTTAGGGACAATGATTTCACCATGTATGGTCCTGCCTGAAGGCTACAGCACAGGGAACTCTAGGATGCATTTACAGCACCAAGGTCCTTTCCACCTCCACTGGCCCTGGGTCTATGCCCCAAGGGAGCAAGAAGACCAGAATAAGGAAAGCAGTTTCATCATGATCTGAGATGATCTAAAACCCAACCCACTGAAGAATAATTCCCTAGACCTGCCAGTGTTAGCACAAGGAAAAGCCATGACTGATTCCTGTGAGGCTTGACTTTTATGGAGATGGAATTGCCAGCCTTTCTCCCTCTCTCTTCTGGAAAAACTGGCTGTTTACACACACTTGGTTAGCTGGTGTGTAAAAATGGCTTGACTTCCAAGAGCACTTTAAGTATATTTGCCTTGCTGTATTCAGAAATCCCATGGATGTCAACCTGCACCTCTAGATACTTAAACATCTTGCCAAACCCAGCCCTAGGCTTCCTCTCACAGGTTAGTAGTGTGGGAGTATGCCTTCACAGATGGGAACAGTTTGCACAGTTTTATCACTGTCTACAGTCACTAGGAGACACCTGACTCATGGGGTGTTCTGGGAACAAAGCACGAACCTTGAAGGACCCCAATGGGTTGACAGGCAAAGGCCACCCCATGCCTACAGCCATGGGTGAAGCTTCTCCCTGTTCAACCCTGCTTCCTCCTGCCCCCTCAAATCAGGGATCCAACAGTGGGACCTCCCAGTGCTGCTGGGAGCAGAGCAAACCAGGGGTGTTACCAAGGTATTGAAGTCTCAGAACTGTGCCACTGACTGGCGTCTTCCTTATTTTCTTCTTGCAGGTTGCAGAAAGGGCGTGGAGGCAGCATCTCATGACTTCTCAAAGCTCCAAAGTCTGACTCTTTGCCAATCTTTAAACAATATTTTAAAATAACATTTAGATAACATTTAAAATCCAGAGAAAAGCACCTCTGTAGAAGACATACATCTAAAACACAAGAGATGATATACAGTAAAGAGATACAGGAAGCATGCATTGTGAAATGCAACAAGTTAAAAATACAAGAATAAGATGACTTTTGCCCAGCAAGGGTTTGTGATTGTATGACAGTGTTCGGTTTCCACTCTTCTCTTTGCTGCATTCCCTGTCATCCTGCCCTTTCTCTGCTGGCCTCAGTAAGTCATCACACCAATGGAAATATTAACATCAGGTAACAGATTAAGAGACAATCAAGTAGCACTAAAATAATAATAACAACAACAACAATAATAATAGCAGCTCATTTTTATTTTCACCTGTCAATGGTACATAGATCTACTGAGGCATCAAGGTGGGAAACAGTGCCTACTGCTTGCTCTGGAGAGCTACACCAGCTATAAATGGCCTGAGGACTGGCTGGCATAAACTGCCATGTGTTAGGAATGCTTGACTGAGAGAGATTTACTTTATTTCCTTTCCTTAATGCTCTCAGAGTTGAAGACCAACATACCTTCTAAAACCACGATCCTACTTTGCTTCAGCAGCAAAGAATTAAAATTTCATTAAAATGCTCTTCCTTGTCAGATCGGGCTAGGACTTGCTCCTGAACCAACAGGTCTGTTGCTGTATCTGGAAACTCTTAACCCCACAGGCTCCTCTGAAGACAGAAATCTTGATTTTATCATAATTGGCTTGGTGCAGCCCACAGTCACACAGGTAAACACCCAGGTGCCCACTGCAACCACCAGCTGTGGGGTGTGAGTGGGGCTCCCCTGAGCACCCCAGCCCCCTCGGATGGGCAGTGCCCCATTCCCAGGCTGCACAAGGCACAACTGCACTGCAGCAACGTGGGCCTGCAAAGCTTTGCTGGCAGCAGAGGCTGACGCGGGTGGAATCGCTGCCTGGGTTTTTAATAACACTCCAGCACATACTCCATTATGCAATGGGGAAGGTGTTGCAGAGCCCATGCTAATGCACTGTTTGCTTATTGAGGGAATTTCAGTCAAGTATTGTGCCAAAGCCTGTGTGGATGGTGAATGATGTCATCTCTGTGTCAAGCTCTGCTCCCAGGCCTTGCCTCCGAAGAACTCCTCACAATTTATGTAAACTGGTTTGAAAATTGATTTGGATTAAAAAAGGAAAAGGTATGAACTCTGTGGACCTTCTACTGTGGTCAACATTCACACATGCAGACAAAGGGACATTTAACCCAGGAGCTGGCACCCATGTAAAGAAACTAGTAATATAATAATAATAATAATAATAATAAAAATAATACAGCAGTAGCATTATAAACTAATAATTCAAACAAATATTTGAGCTAGTATTTGAAAAGAATTTTAAAACCCTTTGTGAGTGCAGTTTTGTTGTGTGAGTGATGCTCCAGTTACACACAGTCTTCCCTGTCACTGGCAATGCTTTTCAATAGCTTGAACTTAGGAAAAAACACAAGTGATTGACTTTAAATGAAGGCAAAATTTGACATGGAGGATTACCACTGCTCCTGCAGCATTATATCCAGAGAAAACCAAACTGAGTTTAAAGCCAAAGATGAGATATGCAAAGGTTTGTGATAACCTCCTCTTGCTTAAAATCTGCAGAAGGAGGGAAATCCAGCAGCCAGTGAAACAGGTATCCTACACAGTTCTACCCTGCCATTTTCCACAAGCTGTATGCACAGCACACTACAAATACAAGGGAGAGGACAATGCTTAGATTAACGATTAGTTTATTTTACCAAATTAATGTCACATATCAACCTCAAGGCAGACAGTGACACAAGAAGGATGCAAAAATGTCAGGTGGATAATGAGATGCATCCCACCTTTGCAGCTGCAAGAGACACTACCTGATTGATGAGCTGCCAGGACTGAAGACCATGAAACTCTACCAAAAGACATCACCAAAATATGATAAGTATTTCAGTATTTTGCATAGAAAGATCAGTGGCTAAATAATCGTCTGAGCCAGGTGAGCCTGAGAATAGTCTCCTCACTTCTTGCTCAGCAAACAAAGTTGGGCAGGCTTCTACCTCACCAGAGGTTCACTGCTCTTCTATCCAGTCTGCCACTACTGTTACTGTAGTTTGATTTGTATAAGGTTTCTTTTTCCTCACACTTAAGAAGGCTTGGAGTGGGCTAGGCAGCATTCAAATGACACCCTGACTCCAGAACTGACACACAGTTTTGCAATGTGTTACCTCAAAACTGCCACCTTAAAATAGAAGTGATACTTGTATTCCCCCTTCTCTCATTCTCTCCAACCCTGAAATATATATATTTAAAAAAAAAAAAGGTAAGAAACACAAAGAGAATATAAGAAAAATTCATCCACCTAGCTGAAGTTCCTTCAGTGAGAGCCACAAAGATTTCACTCCCAAGTCTTTCTTAAATGCACTGTGAAACTCCATATGCTGGCATTTTGGTAAAAAAAATCCAATCTCTTGTTTCCCAATGGAAGCACTGTAATGTAACCCACTACTCCAAAACAGGCAACAAACCATCCCCCATTTACATGGCTGGGCAAATAAAAATCTACTGTTAAGGGGCCCGTAGTACAAACCTCACCTCACTAACATGAATCTAACTCTGTGTGACAAAATAAGATGTAGGGTAAACACGGATGGTTGAAATTTGCTGGTTTTTTTTCCTGAGGAGTGGGGGGCAATGGGACAACTGAGCACATTTTTTGGGAAACCCAAAGAAGCCTTCTGCTTAATAAAATGAAGAATGCTGATCTGGAGGTTACATACTTTTCTTTTTACCCCTCCCTTTGCTTCTTTCTTTTTAATTTTTTTTTTCCTTCTAAGCATGATTAGTTTTTCATCTGCTGGTTTAGCTCCCAGAACTGGTTTATTGCAGGATGAGTTGAGCCCAGCTGTCAGTGTTAGGAATGGAACAGGAGGAACACCAAGAGGGATGGTCCCACTCCTGGTCAGCAGCTAGCTGTCATAACTAGACTGACACATCCAAACCACATCAAAAGGCAGTCAGGAAGACGGCTTCAGGAGCACTTCTCCCAGGTGCATGCCAAATACCCTTGTGATTATGGATACTCAGGTATAAAATGAGGAGAAAGATTAGGCAAGAAATGCTAGTTCAATAAAAGCCTCAGACCATCCACAGGCATTTGAAAGGATAAGAAATTGGCTGGAGAAGGGCACACAAAGTGCTGCAATGGCTTGATATACCCCATCCCTGGGAGTGTTCAAGGCCAGCCTGGATGGGGCTTTCAGCAACCTGATCTAGTGGAAGGGAGTTTGGAACTAGATGATCTTTAAGGTTCCTGCCAAACCAAACTATTCTATAATTCTATGATGATACTATGAAATAGTATTCCCTTCTCCACAAAGCTAGATGCTTAGGAATGGGTGGTTGGAAATATAGAAGTGCTCCTTTCCTTCTCTTCATCTCCACTGCACTGGAATTTAAAGGCCAAGTGGGCAGGCAGTGTCTGCTCAAGATGCAAGCTATGTCTATTTGTTCAGTAGAATAATATTGATGATCATAGTTAAACAAATATTCAAAGAGAAATCCAGTTAATTATATTTCTTAGCTAGCAGTTATTATCCTTTCTACACAAACTGGCAAGACAATTAATTGTAACGACGACAGGGAAAATCAGTTTAAATCCCCTAAATATCAAGCTTCATCTCATCAACATGACACTGCTATAGAAAATTCTAGAGCCTCCAACACATATGTATTTCCTTAACTGTGTTTACAGAAATGTTTGTAGACTCTTAAGAATATATAAGGATATTTTAGGAGCAAAATATTTTTGATTATTTACGGTACTGAAAATCCTCATCTATGAAGCAGACAGTACAAGTGAAATTGTTTTAAGACACTCAACCCTTGACATGAGCGATCTTTGTGCAACATCCATTGATCCCTAAGCCCTCATGGTACTGTCAGCTGCTGAAACAGCAACTGCTTGACAATACTTGACACCTGATACTCAGTTGGCAGCCGCCAAGCTTTAAGCTACACCCACCTGGGCTTGCCAGCACATCCTGGCTTTTCTTAGTAGCTTGCCCAGGAGGATGAATTCCTTCGGGTGCATAGCCTTGTGATAATAACACCTAGCTTTGAAAGAGTACCAGAATTTAATGGAAGTCAGTAAATGCTTAATGCAATCTATGGCCATACACAGTGCATGCTTCTAGAATTGACAACTTTCATCCCCATTTTTTAGAATATTAGAATATATTTATATTCAGCCACTATAAAGGGAACCATTTTAACATTGCTACCAGTTCCAATAACAGAGGCTGAGCTAATCTACTGAAGTGTCAGGCCACTTGCACAAAGATAGTTCAAGATTAATTTCTGAAATTCTGCAGTTTCTGAAAAAAGTTTGACCACTTTCGGCAGGAGACAGAAGAAAAGCATCCAACCCTTCTGCTACATAATATTTTACTATTTTTTTAATATGTCTTGAAAGCATTCTTTGAGATAGCAGTATGAACTCAAATTTCAACAAACCAGGTTTTTGTTAAATAAAACCTGTGGATATCAGAGCTGCTTGATATGACTTCAGATATGTATGACAAGTGATTTGTCAAGACATGGCATTTTTACAGGCCAGAAGAATGGCACTCATCACATACAGAGTCTATTTAAAAAGTCCTAAGAATATTAATGTATGTTTAGTATTGTTTTAAGTTTTCAACAATTTAGTCTCTTTATACTTGCATATTTTCTCAGGTTGCTTTCTTGTCTACAAAAATTATTGCTAGGATGAGATCAACTCTCAGACAATCAGAGGAAAGATGAGAATCAATGTTTCACAATGGCCACATACACACGACTCTCCAGCTTAATGTAATCTTTGGATTTTTGTGTTACACACACATCCCTCCCTCCTCAGTCAGCAGCTACTTTCTCTTCAGTGGTACTCCTTCATAATGCTTCCCTGATATGCAGAACTAATGAGTCAGTGATAATTCAGTGATAATAACATTGTTTTTGTAAATACAATTGACAGCTGCCCTGGACTTCACTTCCACCTGATAACAAGAACCCAAGTCTTCTGAAGGTCCTCTGAACTTCCCACTAAGTTTTAAAGCAAGAACCATTTTTTCCACCAAAGAGCAGGGTGAGGATTTGGGCAAGAATCACTTTTTAGGTTTGGACAATTTGCCTTCATCAGCAGATATCCCACACACACCTTCAGGCTGCTGTGTAAGCTCCATGCACAGAAAGAGGAACTTAATAGATGTGCCTAATGGGCACATCAAAGAAAAGAAAACACGAAAAAAGATAAAAGGTTTGAAAAGACCATCTAGTTAAATTAGCTACAGTTTCACTAGGAAATGGATTAATCAAGAATGGAGAATACTGACAATCAACAAGGTGCCATCATATAGCTGGATTAAAAATGTCAATTCTTGGTGTACTGGTCAGATACAAAACCCTAAAATTTTTCAAGACTTAGCTACTGTGCAGAGGTCCAGAGAGGGGCCTGCTTAGCAGGAGTGAAACCCATTCTCGTGGAATTTTATGTAGCTAGATGCACAACATTAACCTACATAAATTATGGAATGCCCACATGAACCCAGACCGGCTCTGTGCTGGGACAACGGAGCCTCAAGTATTGATCAGCTTCCTTCTGTAAATTAGATTTAGGCTGGATTTACTTCTTCCCTACACATCACACAGTTAAGATTACACTTTGAGAAATCTTCACAGTGAAAACCAGAGTGTAGAGCAGGGTGAGAAGCATGCGCTCAGCACTTCTTAGCAAACCCAACTAGATGATGACTTATTAAAATTTCAGGTAGACCAACTTCTGGTTGATACCATTAGACTATGTCACAATGTGACTGATTGATCCTTCAGGACACGAATGATCAAGTGGCATCAGCAGTGCCACTGGGACAACACACCTGTGAGGGGAATATCAGACTTCCTGAAAGGGGAAAATGAACAATGCTGGGGAAATGGAAGAGGGCAGTTAATACTCTACAGCTTAGATGCTAAAATGAGACTTTTGTACCTAATTACAACCTTATTACTCAGCTGCCATCACTGTAATGGACAAGTTGCCTCCTCTTGATTTCTCTAATCTACAGAACACAGCGGAGCTAATGGAAAAAGGTAAAAAAACCTGAAGCAATATGCTGATCCTCCCAGCAGTGGATTTACAATAGAGATCCGTTACCACACTGAAAATGACTGAGGTAAGTTTACGAGATGCAATTATCTGTAGCTTTTTCCCATTAAGTCTTGTAACTCTCCCAATGAGAATTTAAGAGCATACATATTTTAAGTCCTGTGTGAAGTTAATAACTTCACAAGACAGAAACAGTGGAACAAGTCATTCATATTTTGTATTATCAACAAATAAATGCTGGAGAGCAAGTTTTTGGATCCAGCTATTACCTCTAATTACACGTATCTCTACGAATAAATGAAAACTAGTTTGCATTTTTTCCCTGATCATTAGCCTCATTTACACAAGTGTTATGAGGCCAGTTTTTTACCCATTAGCGTGAATTAAGTGATACCCTGCTGAGTGCAGGACTGTTCAGACATGCTGACTGTGGAGCAGCTGCTCTCCTCCTTTGGTATTGAATGTTGATTAGCATCACAGCACATGACACACTGCAGGGCATATTGTGTGTCACACTACAGCATACAACACTTAATGAGAACCCAAAGCAAACCCCACGGTTTAGAAAGCCAGTCTCTGCTCTGAACACCAAGGCAATAATTAAGCACATGGGTTGTCCTGGGGAAGACTGAATCCCTTGAACAGTGGGCTTTCATTTTGGGATAATGCTGACTACCTGAGGCAGAGCTGTACATTTTCTTAGTTATCCTAAGCAGCAGTAACTGTACCCACCGCCAAATAGTATCTTGTCACATTTTTCAGAAAGATACTTATGTATTATCCTTGCAATTCTGACTGATGAGACAGAATGAAGTTTCTGTATCATTAGACCCATACAGAACTTTTAAAGGAAGAAATAACTGCTGTGAAAACAGAATGCCCTGTATAAACCCATCTCCTCAAATACAGATCAAGGTTAAGTATTGACTTCCTGTGACTGGCATTCTTCATCAGCTTTCCTCATCTGAAACATCGTCCGGTACCACCCTTTTCTTGCACAGATTCATTACTTATTTGAAAGCTACTTTGACAATACTGTAAAATAGTGCATCAGTGTATCATCAACATTTTGCTACTTTGATGTAGTTAAATGAAAGCAAAGAAAAGCTTCTCACAACAATGGAGAAATTAATGTCACACTGTTCCAACTCTGGTTATGTTACAAGAAAACATGTTTCACCGTAAGGGGTAACAATACAAGAATGTTGAAAGCCCTGCTGCCTCAGTTCACCTGCAAAGGAGCGTAAAGGAAATACTGGCAACAAATAGCTTAGTTTGTTCTGAATGACTGGAACTTCACCTTTTGATTAGTAAAGGTTTCATCATGCACATCTTTTATCTAGAACACCAATGTAGCAACAGAATCCACTTTTCCAACTAAATAACATGTTTTGATCTGCATGGAGCTCTCTTGCTTATGGACCCTGAGGAGAAACCCTCTGGGGGGAGCACACCAAGTTCAGTCCCTGGAGTTTATCTAATTGCTGTCATAGATACACCTCTGCTTCAAAAAGCAGACCTAAAACCCTTGTGTGTGAGGCATAAGAAGAAATCAGACATCATTAATCAGAATTATGAAGAAACAAAAAATAATCCACTGTGCTGTTCACAATACAGTCAATTTGTAGGAAAACATCATACATAGCATAAATAACAAGGGATTAAAAAAAAATTTAAATCTACAGCTCAGTCCATGGAAACAGCTAAGAAGGGATAGGTCACTTCTCTATTTCAAAAGAAAAGGAGAGAAAAAAAATCATAGGATGACCCCAAATTGCACACTCTCTTCTTTTTTCTTCCCACACACACAAGGGACAAAGACATTTTTCAGATTTGCCAGAGAAGGCACTTCAGAGGCTGGGCCGTACATTAAAAAGGATGTTATCTTACAAACTGGGAATAGACTTAGATTATGCCAGAGATCTTTATAAACTAGTTCCTATTTTTGATGGCACTTGCCTCCCTCCCAATAAACTCAATGAGCCTCACTGCTAGAATGCTTCAGTAAATAGAGGTGATGCTACCTCTACCAACTGCAAGGCAGCAATGCCAAACTTTTTTCTGGACAGACCACTGATCACAGTTCAGTCTCAGGAAGGGTGCCCATCACAGCATTTCTTCAACCCAGCTCCTCCTTTTACACCTTGAATTAACTTCTAATGTACTGTATATGCAGAATCAACTAAATGCACCTGTATCTTGTAGGTGCAGAGTGATGTTCTGGGCACTCCTGGCCCACTGTCTCCCTGGAGACAGGCAGGCACCAAAAAGGAAGCCCCCTGCTGGGTGAGCAGGCCACACTGTGCACTTCTGCTGAGAACAGTGCTGAAAGCCTTCAGCTCCCAGCCCAGGAGGCACTGGAGAACACTGGTGTCAGAGCATGGTCTGGGAGAACCAGTGAGACACAGGCCATGAGCTTGTGGTGCAGCTGCAGCCTGCACAGTGTCAAATACCTCCAGTACCCCAAATAGCAGCACTTAGAGTACCTTGGCCCTCCTTTAAAGGAAAGGACACTCCAACCATCTCTGCACTAGTAAATTAAACAGGAACAGGGCCTAAGTGCAAGCCCCAGCCTGCAGTCACTCCCACCCTTTCACTGGTGGTACACTTCACGGGGTAGTTTCGAGTAACTAGCACTGCTGGGCACAGTGAGAGGGATACATGGACTGTTCCTACCTTGTGGGCCAGGAAAGGGTTGGGCTTGGAAGATGGTTTCTCCATCCTCCCTCCACAGTCCTCCAGTGCTGCCTCAAAGAGTCCTTGAGCCCATGCTTTCATGCAGTACCCCAACACACCCACCACCCACTCTCAGCTCCCTGATAAGTATTTCACACGTGCTGAGTGTGAAAAAAGACAATCCACTAAAGAGCAATGTCTGTGAAAAGGGCACGTGTGGTGCAGTGCACAGTGCAGGGAAACTACAGGCCAGGGCAATGGATTTGGACAGTCTAGCATCTGGTCTCAGGTCAGAGGACCAGTTACTGCTAAATGAAACACTGCCCAGATGGGAAATAGTGTTGGCTTTTGAGAAGTCTTCCACTGACTTTAATAAACATGGTTAAAATGTGGAATAGCAGTGTAACTGCTGCCTTCCCGCAATTTTTAGGCTTACATAAGTTTCCTTAAAATAACAGAATCATTTAGATTGGAAAAAAACCTTTGAAATCATCAAGTCCAACTGTTAACACTGCCAAGTCCACCACTAAACCATGTCCCCCCAGTGCCGCATCTACACGTCTTTTAAACACGTCCTTATAAAAATAAATTTTGGAACTATGATTTACCCCAGCCTGCATGCTGGAAATAGTTATAAACTTCAATGCAAAACATCTATGTTATAAAATACTTTCAGAAACTCTTCCATCATTTGGAAACTTTTTGATAGAATCCAATTTTTAATAAAAATAGCTTTTAGTTATATACATTTGAAAAACAAATGCAGACAGACCATTGTTATTAGACTGAAAACAAAATCAGAGAAATTTGAAACTCCTTTTTTTGAGTTTGGATGATTTTTTTAATGCCTATTACACTTACAAAAGAACCATAGAGTAAATGCAAAAACGCAAAGGACTTTCAATGTCATTCACACAGATATTAATTTCAGAAGATACTGCTGTTTTCAATCAAATTTAACACTGTTAATTTTTTCTCATTATCAGCAAAACAAAAAAACTACATGCTGAGGATAAGGAAACAGCTTTGTTTATCTACAAAATCATGTGCTTACCAGAACTAAAGCATGTATTTGCCATATGTCAGCCCCTGCCCCCCTTCTTTAAATTACAAATTCATTAATATAGCACAGCAGTGCTACATCATTAGCAAGGAATAAAGCACATTTTAAAGAGCAATTAAGTAGTTTTATACTTGGAGAGAAAGGTTTTCCACTGCAGCAGTGTCTTAGGGAGACCAAAGGGGAAACCTGACACGAAGGAATGTCAGCCTGAACTTGATTAATTTGTACTCCGAGCAACATGTCCCGTCCCCCACTGCAATGGCAGCAGCTTCCCACATCGCTTTGCTATATTCTCCCTCAGAGCTTTCTTCTGATCTGTAGGTCATCCAAGAGATGGATTTGTTCAAATTGACATCTTTAATAGAGTCATATCTTCTCTGCTATTGTCTCAAATTTCACAACTCAAACCATCTGTATTGGATGTGCAGGCTCCCAGAAATGGCTGCTTTGCTAAACAGATTACGCAGGCTGAATATGCAATGCCCAGTTCAGAACATGCGAAGCCGACTCAAACACTCCCACACACAAGAGCAGCCCTTCCACAAGATCCTGTGCTTTCCTGGAATGGTCAAACTGGAATTATCAACAGTTCAGGACAGGGACACCACAGGACTCAAAACCTGGTCAAGTCTGAATTTTAGTTTCCTTCTCATTGCTTTTTCATTTGGGATTTGAGACAAGAAGTCTAATGGCTCAGTTTTATAGCATAGAAAGAAAAGACTTGAAAAACTCAATCCCTGTTTTAAATGAAAGCAGATTCTCACCCGAACAGAAAAAGCCCAGTGTTTAACAGTGCTTTGCTTTCAACCATCGTTATGTTGTTGAAACAAATGTTTCTATGAGGTTTAATGTAGAGGAATTTATTTAATTTAGTTTATTTCTATTGCAAAATTACAACTGAGGTTTGTTAAATAAACTTCCTGGCTTAAAAAAAAAAAGAAAAAGAAACTGAAAAAACCTAAGTTCTGTCCTACGATCTGAGTAACATCCTCAGAACTCCTCTCCTTTCCCTTGGGAATTAGGATGTTCAGCAAGTTTGGCTCTTAAATCAACATATGTTTGTTATTTAAGTTACACTGCCATTGTTTCTTTTCTGTTCTGTGAGACCATGGCATGGCTATCCCTTCCAAGCCTGGAAGCAGCATCTTTAACTTGTGAATATTACATTACCCCCTCACCTACTAGACTAGAGAGAAAACACTTTTGCTACTTAGAAAGCCTGACAACCCTAAACAAGCTACAATAAAAAGCAAGACCTGATAAAAATTCCATTACTTGCTTATCTGCAGAGATTCTTGCCAGTTCAAAGGGTCAATTTCCCAGCAGGGCACCAGTGCTTATCAGCTAGGTCTGCTAAGCCTTTCAATTGCAAAGAGAAGTGTTGCCTGCAACTGGCATGACAATGGCACTATTAAACAGGCACTTCAAAGATACAGATGTTGCAAATGCTTTGATTTTGCCAAGTTCTCTATGCCATCACTATCCAACACTTTTTCATGTAGAGGTCAGAGTTCTTACTAAGCAAATGAAAAACAGGTAATAAAATAAGTCATGTGAAATGCAGCAAATCCACCACATGCCTTTACACCCAAAGCAGGTCCCCTTCTTTTCCTAGGTTCAGAGAAGCCCATACCTGGCCAAGAGACAAACAGGGCTACCACAAGATAAGGTTCAATGAATCTCCTGCAGCAGGTCCAGCAGGACTTGTGTATATCCCACAAACCTGCAACTTTCCTTCCCACAGGAGTAAACATGCAGACAGTAGTATTATTGAGGAGGACTCAGAGGAGTGGACACTTGCAAGAGCAGATCTGTTGATTAGCTGATGTCTGACATACCAACCTGGATTCATTTTAAGCAGGCTGTACAGGCAGGACAGCCGGTACTCCCTTGGATGATTAAAGAGACATAGGGTTTGTTTGTTTTTTAGCTTGCTATAAGGTGAGGAGACTGGGCATAGTCAGCATGGTCACTCTCTAATTATCACAGGATCATGTGATATAGGTCATGCATGTTAAGGTGTATATGTGGGCATCCCACATCTGCCAGTTTGCATCAGCACTGGATGCACACACCTTTATCTAGATCTTGGATGACTTGCTTCAGACCTTTCCCAGTATTCGATCTTCCTTTGGTGTGACCTTCCCTCACACATAAACCATATGTTTTAAGTAAAGTTCTGCTGACCTGAGCACAAGAAGTACAGACGTCATTCATCTTTTTAAAATTCCTTTTCACTTAACTCTCTCCCCAGTTTCTTTGGAGCAACAGCCCAGAGTCCCAGCCTTGTTTTTTCAGGCCAACCATACACCTGGATAGAGCAGCATCCTTTGCAAAGAGTGCTGCAGTCTCTCTGGAATGTCTGCAGTGCAGTTCCTTCAACCTCCTAGCTTGTAACCCTTGGGACACAGGTAAGAAGATGTGCCAAAAAGGACTAACAGCAAGAAGCTTCATTTTCACATGAATGAGGACATGACAGGAAGCTTTCAACCAAAAACTCTTTCCTGTCTGATCAACAGGCCACAATTTACACATAGGAGTAAACATTGTGACCTACAGCAAACCAAGGTCATCTCCTCTAAAAAATACCTGTTGATAGCACAAACAAACACTGACTAAATAAAGTTTTAATTCTCAAAAGCAGTTTAAACTCAGATATGGGTTAGATTCAATCTTTCAGTCTTCACACAAGGAACTATCCTTTTTCCAGTTAGTGTACTTCCCTTCTAATGGGAAAATGCCCTTTCACTTGGATATCAGCATATCAGCTTCTGCAAGCATGATTACAAAGAACACATGCAAACAAAAGGTATTATATTATCACATCCCACTAAGATACACTACACCAGCTGAGACCCACATACTTTCCCACCTGTCCCAGCAGTAAAGCTGCAAGAGCAGTTTATGCCAACATGTGAAACCTCGCAGGGCACAACCACAACACAGGGAAACATTGGAGTTGTAGTAAAACTGACCAAGGCAAAATAATACCCTAGCCCCCACGGTTGACAGGCTGAGGTGTGATAACACACAGGTTATAAACAGTTTTGTCTCACGGCTTTATTCCATCTCAGCTAATTACATTGATGTGCCCTCTCCTTCCATGCCTGCGGCAGCAAAGTAGTACAACTCATGGTTGTGACTTGCACACTATAGTCTCTCTTCCTTTCTTTTGTCCTCTGCCTCCCACCTCCCGTCTGATCACAGAAGTACAGCAAATTAGTCACAGAAGTACAGCAAAACACACAGTTCTCTGATCTCTTAAGTCGTAAAGGTCTATATCTCTTTAATCTATGAACACTTGGTACTTGCCTTCTCTCTAGCAGGAGCAATCTTTTCAACAAGAACCTGCTTTTCAGAGAAGAAGACAAAATTGGAAGAATTTAGTAGGAGATGTTTAAAATATTTATGCTAGCAACCTCTATGCTTATCTCTATCATATACATTCAGAAAAGATTCTCTCAAAAGTTAAAACCAAGCAGTTGTGCCTGAGTCTTCCAGGCACAGGTATGCTTACAGAAGCAGCATGTACACCAGTAGTCTCTTCCCTGGAGCTCCCCACTTTCTTTTGACCTCAAAACTTGAGCATCTGTACAGATAAGTCTTTGTGCCTTGGTAAACACATTGCTTTAGGTGTACACGCTGAAATAGAAAGCATTTCAACATCAAGTCATGTACAGCACTCTGAGAGAGGATGCTCTAAACCTGTGCCCAGGGAAGAATTTTATTACTCCAGTGGTTGCCAGAGACCATCCAGCCATTTTACTCTGTTAGTAATTAGATACAGGATATTAATTTCTCCCTTTAGAAGAAATCTGAACCCAGTATTACTGAAAAATGATCCGTGATCCTCAGGTATCTGACAACATTTAGGAGGCTTTACAGGAAGAAAAAAGCTAGAGTTAAGATTTTAAGTTTAGCAATGAGGCATGAATTTCTACTACTTATATGGCACACGTTTATTTAAAACAATTAATTTACAGCAGATCATCATACCATTCTGCAGTGATTTTTGCAAATTTTATAGTAGAAAACTATGGGACAGCAGGCTAAAATGCCTGTGTACGTTTTAACTTAAGGAGAACAGTTAATTTAATGGCACTCTTCAAATGCATACATAAGCAGGGACCTGGCTGACAAAACAGCTCAATCATGGAAAAGCTTAGTTAAAATTTAATCAGTTAATATCTAGATGGCTTCCCTTGACAATCCTGCTTTAGCTGCTGTGCAACCTGTCATTTTGTAACATGATTTGAGGAAAAATAAACACTTAAATAAGGTTTTGCAATGTTCAGCTTATCCTGAAACGTCTCTTCACTAGACCAAGATACAGGAATAAGCATTTATTAAAAATACCACATGTGTAACTTTATAGTGTAACACACAAGCAATCCAGGACAGCCTGGGGAGCCAAAGAAAGCAAGATTCAGTATGTAAAGTTTTATCAGAAACTGATGGACTAGGTTTTCTGAAATAGTTCGTACTGATCTAGCAGATCTGATCCCTTCATTAATGCTATTATGTCTTCAGCCACTCCATCACCCTTTTGCGTTTGTTCATGTTGCTTATCCCATTCTAAGCACACCTCCCTAAGAAAAGTTCTGCTGGAGAGTTTATTTCATGGGGTTGGTAAGAAAAAAGCTTAAAATCCTCCTTTGTAGTTTAAGGATCACTGTTGCCTACTTGTTTCTGGTGAGTGTGCTTCAAAGTGGAAGAACAGGCTAGTCCGTCCAAAAAGTTTGGAGGGTTCAAAACTTACATATGACTCCAAATGGAATCAGTGAAGAGAATTCAGCATTGGGCAATATGCCCTTTGCCATATGGCTGCTGGGCTCCCTGCCAATCACAGCTCAAGAGCCAGTGCTTGAAATGGTAAGATAAAGAATTACAACCGTCTGGGGCTGGACCCCTGAGCTCACACATCTGCAAAGACGTGCGTGCCGACACCAAGAAACAGATCAGAAACAGAGACTCACGTGCTGGTGGAGACACAGGCCCATAAAGCCACATGATGCAGTGCAGCTGGATATCCAGCTTGGCCCAGCAATGATATAGCTGCATTTACAGAGCTCTTGTGCCGCTAAAATTGGAGGTCTCTTGCATTCCCCCACAGCTTCTGCTTCCAAGGAAGTAGAGCCAATCTGGGAATGCTGAGAACATGCATCTGGGGTCTAGAAATGCTCCAAGTGAAAGCTGACAGGATGAATCACCATCTTCCTGCCAGCTGAAGATGGGAAGAGATTTAACAACCAATCTCCTTCCCCATCCTCATCCCCTATCCTAACAAGGAGCTGTGATACCCAGGAGCAGAAGAGGTGATTCAGGTGAACAGGAGAGCAAACACCAAGTTTGGATCTGGAAACAGATACACATCAGGGGAAAAAAAAACATTCCAAAGAAAAATGTTTTAAGTGCAAAGCTGTTTCAGGTAAGTTTCAGACAGGACTTCAATACTTGACAGAATGTAGAAAGGATTATTACTTTCAGCTAAATCTATGAATATCAGTGAAACTATGACACCTGAGGTATAAACAGCACTCATCTACCAAATAGCCTAAAAATGACACTGAAGCTTTATTTTAACAATGTCCAATGGGATAAATAAGCAGCATAGTCAGCACTGGCAATGTTGGGAAATGGCCAACACCAACGCAGCAGATTGAGCTGGGACTCGGAAATTGGGAGGAAAGCTGCTCAGGGAGGCCCATAGCCTTAGGCCAAAACACAAGGCACTGCTGTGCAGAGCAGGGAAGGGAAGGGAAAGGTAACAGAAGACAACTTCCATTAAGCCACACTAATCACTGGAACTGCTTATAAGGAGGGAAAAGTACTGGGATGAGAGGACTGACTATGCCCTGGAGGCTGTTTGAGACTGCATCTTGGTCCACCTGGCTCCAGCAGTGCAAGGATATCTCAGGGAAGGGGAAAGGGACAGCAGGAGCAAGCTCAGTAATAGCATCTGCACTTCCAGAGGCTGCCCTTGCAGCAAAGACAACACTGGTGCAGCGCCACCTTTCCTGAAAAGGCAGAGTTTTCAAAAGAGCAAGCCAGAAAGGCATAGTAAGCCATGGTTAGAGAGGATGATCTGCTCAGTGTAGAATGCAGTCTGCTTTACACTCAGACCAGCATCTCCTGCTCACTTCTCTGCCCAAGAATAATGGATGCCCAGCACTATGACTGGATTCCGCATCAGATTTTTTTCTGCTTAAGATCTTAATGGTGCTTCAGGTTTAAACTATTTCCTGATGGCAAAAATATCCATGGGTAGTCTGCTTGGCAAAAAGGAGGACCTGCCCCATCATCTGTCTTACGATCTGAAGTGACACAACACAGGCCTTGGGATTTCTCTCCCCAGGGCTACCTCTGTTTTGACAACTTCACTGCAGTACTGATCCAGACACTCCCTCCCTCTCTCAACAGTTTGGTTGCTGTACTCAGGACAGGACCCAGAAGGGCAGGGAGGGAAAGAACTCAAACCAAGACAACAGAGCAGCAGAGCACAGACACTGTGAGCTACAATGAAGACAGGCTGGGCTGCAGGCTCTAGCTCTACTTACAAGCAAGATACACACTACATGTGTGTATATGTATGAACACACACACACACAGGCAAAGCTATAAGGCTATAAGCAAGGAAGATGATTCCAGGGCACTTAAGGACACAACAGTAGACAGGTTGATACAAGCAAGTAATAGCACAATTTAAAGAGCCTGCTGACAGCTAAAAGATGCAAAGTAGCTTATTCTAAGAAGTACCTCCATCTATCTTATGGTGGAATAATTCATTTTATATTCAGTAAAATTTGTTTCCAGAGTAATTAATGCAAACTGACTTCAGAACTTTCTTAATTATTTGTGTGGGTACAAGAGGCATTTGCCTCAAAATACGTTAACTTGAAATCTCCAACTCCAGGGCCCTGAGCCAGACACGGACTGCTGAAGGAGAAAGAAATTCACTGGGAACAAGAACCATCCACAGAACGTACATTCCATAAAGCTTCACCAAAAGAGAAGAAATAGGTTAACCTCTCTCACTGCCAGTCCCAAAAGAGGTTCACACTTGTTCGAGGAAGTGGCATGAAAATCTGGTTTGTTTCCACCACAACTCTCCCTGGAAAGCCTGAATGCGAGCAGGTATCTGTGACCACATTTCACTTCATCAGGACAAACAAATCATGGATATTCTTCTCCTCAGCAAGAGAGATTTCTGGAGCTCATTTTTGGAGCCTTGTCTGTGCTGCATTTCCAGTTCACAGCATTAAGCACATATGAATTAAATTGTCAAGAAAGACTACCTCCCCTACCTCTCAACAAAACCCCTCAAGAAATTCGCATCTCAAACCACATCCTTATTAAAAAAAATTAATAAGTACTTAGTCAGAAGGGTGTGTGCAAGCCACTAAACCAAAATTCCTAAACTCTAATCCTTTCCAACAATAAAACCTTCTGCTTCTGCCAAACCACTTGGTCCATCTGTTTCACTTTCTTTCCTGTAGAAGGGAGAACATGGCTTCCTCCACAAAAGCAGTCTGTGGGCTTGATCTTCATAGTGTCCTTTTCCAACTACGTTTTTCTTACTTGCAAATCATTTTCACACTAAAGCTTCAGGTCTTAGCTAACAGAAAACTCAGGTGATTGTACAAGCCATCTTGAGCCATTGCCATACACACAGGGGTATCTGCTTTTTGTTGTTTTGTTTAAAAAAAACAGCTGGAAAAATATAGGTTTTGGCTTGCATTTTCTTGACAGTTGAGGGATAGAGAAGAGAGTATCCTCTCACATAAAATGCCTTCTTGAAAAAAATAAAATCTGAAGAACCAAATAAGAGTTCAGCCAATCTGCTTCCAGGTTTCAACATTTAATTCAAAAGATCAACATTTTTCCTAGACTTAGGGAAAGTCTAAGTAGGTATTTTCTCTAATGTCTTCTCATCACAAAGAAAAATCTGATTTATGAAATGGAGAATTCCTTTTTAATCATTAAATAACTAATTAACACCTTCTAATACTTCAGGGATGTAAATTTAGAAGAAATTCCATTTGTTGTCCTGTACCTTGCAAACCTTCAAAAACACATGCTGTGGAGAACCTGACCACCAGTCCATCCATCAAGATGTAGGTAACTAATCCAACAGGTATACAAGAAATAATTATTTAAACAACATATACCACTTAACTGCAACCATTTCTAGGCTTCCTACTTCAAGGTACAAAGCAAAGGTGGCTTGAGAGCACCTTCAAAAATGTCTTCTGCAGGCTACCTTTGGAGAAATTGCTCCTGTGGGTGGATATATGTAAATAAGTGTTCCCACTCCTTAGGGTTTCATATGGAAACATTTACTAAGTTACACCAGCATAAATGGCTGTAAAATCTCAGAACAAACCTTCTCCTTCAACATTAGATACTTCACCTCAGATTTTATTTGTAATTAAAATGTTCCACAGGAAATAATACCCATAGCCTTAATTAGGTAATTAAACCTGTTCTTGAAGACTTATGTAATGCAAAAGAACAATCACGCAGATGGAAAAGTTTAAACCTACTAATTACATGCATGCACAAGTTACAAGCAAAAGCTTCTTTCTTAAATCACTTATTTTAACTTTTGCAAAATTACATGTTCAACAACCAGCTGTTGTGCATGAGAAGCGAAGAGCTTACTAATGCAAACCCATTTCACAGTGCTGCACTAAAAGCCCCACATTAATTCTCATAGATTTAGAAGACTCAGAGGAAGAAAATCAAAGAATCACAAAAAGCTCAAGCCTGCTTTCTAAATCCTCTTGATCTTAAAAAGTTGCCAAAAGTTTGGAATAACTTCTCTTTACATGATTGTAGTAAATATTCCTTCCTCACCTGCCTATCCCACGCTTCTCCAAGATGAGTGGTAATAAAGATGTCTCAGCTGCTCATGAGGCAGCTGTCAAACCATCCTACTTTAGAGCTATAAAAAGTACAAGGATTAAAGAGGGTGGGGGGAAAATCAAGTACCATTACTTTTCTTAGTGGTTAAGTGTTTGTACAGCTGTAAATCAACCCTGAAAAATTAAGATGTTCCAAAAGATGCACTGAGGAGCCTCACAGATACTCAAGGGTTTAAAAAAATCAGTGCTTTTCATCCTCTTTTGCAACTTGTTGCTCAAAACATGTACAGCCCAAGTTGGAATCTGCATGTCAAAATTAACTTTCCTATGATCAGCCTCTGGCTTCATGAGGATCTGAAAAAGGACAATTGCAGTTATACTTATTTGTATAGAAATGCATTTAGATCAGTTTACATCAGTGCCTCAAGTAAACAGCCAGGGGTATTTTACAGCAAGTCAGCCAGTTCTCCAAACCTTTTTAAATAGTCTTGTCTTGCCTTGCAGAACTTGGGCCCCAGAAAGTAAAAAACTACTGATCTTCCACACAGCCCCCGCTACTGATTAGCTCTTCATACGTTGTCACACTGCAAAACATTTACACAAGACCATTCAGCCATGCAGATTTTACAACTGGTCAGAAATACTTGAGTATTATTATATAAAGATTTAAATATCAGGTAAAGAAACCCCAACAACACCACATCCAAACAAGTCAGCCTTGTGTGCCCAAAAGCTACTCAGTTCCACAAAACTGCTGGGGAAAAAGAAAAGCAAATACACTCACATTTCTCTCAGCTGAAACAAAACCAACCACAGTGAAAACTCAGGGAGAAGTCCAGCTATCTAGAAGGTTAGACAATAATAATAATGTCAAACTTTCTAATATTTACTAGCTGGAAATTGCAGTTCCTTCCTTTTTCAGTAATGTTTGCTTATGTAAATTCTTAGCAACATTTGTTACCAGTAGAGAGTACAATTAGACTAAAATTTTCTATCTTAAGAGACCCACGTTTGGGGAATACAAATTTATCAATGTGTGTCTAAATTCAGCAAGTCATCTGCAATGCAACAGAGAAGACACCACAAGAACAACAAAGAGCTTTATACTACCCAAGTACCTGGTTTTAATTTGACTTTAGGAAAAAAGCAACTGTTAATAACCTACTGCCCATGAGAAAAACACTCCTGTTTTCTTTGACCTAAGAAGCTACATCAGTAGACAAGATACTCAGTAGTTACCTTCACATGACCTCATCATCAAGGATTCACTTGTGGACATTTAGGTGATACAAAAGTATTAATTATGATCCTCACCACCTGCATTAATAGGTCAAAACCACAACTCATGTTCAGACTGGATCTGCTCTTTTAGTTGAGCTCTTTAACTATAAAATCTACATACACAGAACATTTCCTTCATATGATATCTCCTTCAGTGCAGCACGTGAGACTCTCAACATGTGCTTTCCTCACTTTTTGCAGCAGAGGACAACTGGTCTTGATGGGTGTTCCCAAGTATTTGCCTTGGTATTTTAATTTAGTAAAACAGTCTGTGTTTATTCACACCTTTTGGATCCCCCAGTCTTGTACTAGACTACTAAGTACCAAAGACTGTGTCAGTAGCTCTCCCATTTCTTCCTGTGTCTGACATGGGCTGAAATATCAGTGGCTTAACAGCATGAGTCCACTCAGCATGTACTATTATTATTTTATTTTATTTTAAGATCAGTGGAAGCAGCTACTAGGTGTAACAACACTTATAAAAAAGTAAGAAAACCATGCTTCACAGCTGCTTATGCTTCAGGCCAAAGGCTGGGTTTGCAGCAGCCAGACAGTGCTGTGAGCTTGCCAGGCTTTTTTAGCCAGGTTCTGGTTATTGTAAGGCCTTTATCTTGACCTACAAACAGATCTCCAGTTACAGGCAAGCATGTCAGTATACATCCATTTTTCTTACTGTAATTCTGTTCAGAATTCCTTCCCATTCAAGCTTTTCTCTACAGTTATCCAGCAACTCATGAAACAGATGCATAAAATGCCAATTTTAAACACACTTCTCCCAAGGAATACAAATTATCCCTAGTTTCAGAAATCTTGATGTGCTTTGGGAATGGCTAGACAGAGCCATCTCCTGGCTAGACAGGAAACAGAACTTCTGTAAATACACACCTTACCATGTGTGAACGAGTTATTCATCCACTGCAAGAGAAGACCTGTGTGCAGATTCAAGGGTTGGTTTCAAAGGATAGTCTTCATATCTGCACAGCATAGTTCCTCAGATCAACTAGTTAATAACGACATAGATGAAGGAGAACAACCCATCCTGTTGCTACTAGGTTTTTGGAGAGTATAATGTAAAGCCAACAGCAAGCCCCAAACCTCTCCTGCTGGCTTAAGAAATACTGACACAGCAGCAAAGCTTTATTCATTTGTCCATAACAGAAGTCCCAAAGAACACCCAGGGTCCAGGAGACAAATCACACACTTGGTCAGAACTGTGAGGCATCCTAACCTGCAAATCTGTCTGATTTCCTTAGACATATCTGAACTCAGATACCTCACTTTTCACCATCAATTGATACAAAGAAGTACTAGTTATGCTTTGGGGATCTTGTTCAGGATTAAATTAACATGACCCAAACTATACGGTATTTTAATTACACACAACTCATCAGGAACTGAGATAAAAAGATCAAAAAAAACCCCCTTACTTGGTGTTGATGAGTTTAACCCTAACTGAGTTTCTAAGTATCATGTAATGTGGATTTACTTTTAAAAAAATCATAGAACATCCTGTGTAGATAGTGACCCACAACAATCATCAAGTCTGACTCAAAATAATAGCATTCTCAGACAGCATTCAGTCATTTGCTTCAGTAGGTTTTAAAGCTGTAATTATTGCTCCTTAGACAGAATTCACTATTAGAACTCTTTTTAAAACTGCTTCTCTGCACAGCATACTACAGCTTATATGTAAGAGTCATTTTCCTCTTTCTACTAACCAAGAAGAAAGATGTGAGCATAGCAAACAAGCCTTCTTCCGTACTTAAGCCTATCTCTAGATGCCTTGTTAAATCAACACTCAGGACAGCTAACAGATGTGAGGTCACTGATAAATCACTGGATTTTGTTCAATTAACTGTCCTTGTTAGTTTTCTTCCTTTCTAAAAAGGATATTTCCATCTGTTCTGAATGGTAGCAAACACTGACCCGCCTGTAAACATAAACAGTACAAACACTACACACACTTCAAGGCAGGTAGGGAAAAATGCCATGATCACTAAGCTGAAGCCTAACAGCACCATGAAATATAGTGGGATAAAGAACTTCCCATGGCAGTGAGAGCAGTCTGTCATTAGTATCTTCTCTAGGCTGTAAGTGCAAGCAGTTAGCAACTGCAGCCTTTTGACTCAGACTTTATTTTATACTGCAGTAGGTACACCTGCACCTCAGAGGAACTAGAGTCTTTTGGATCCTAGTTTTATTTATAGTTGAGCAAATATCCCTCTGTTCCCTTCTTAGAGGCAGATGACAAAACACAGGGTTTCTGAAGTCCTGGTTTTCCTGTGTACTACCACTTGTACAAGAGCAGGAGAGGGCACAGCCATCATCAACAGGAGTGGCATGTGGCCCTGCTCCAGCCTTGGTGCCATTTTAGAGTGGATCACATACAGCAGGATTTGGGATCTCAGGCTAGTGCAGTGCATGACCCAGGTCAACAGAGTGAAGCAGAGCACTCTGGTCCTGCACTAAAGCTGCTGTCCCCTCCTACATGGGTGCATGAACAACAGTGAGATCATTGGAGGCATTTCACGTAGGCAGTCTGGCAAGTCACAGATGTCACTTCTAACTAACACAGACATTATTCATAGCCAGTCACTGCTTCCTATCTACAGATAGCTGATTGCATTCAGACCAGATTGGAAACAAGGTTGGCTAAAAAAAAAGAAAAAAAAGAGCCAGACAATCTGTTCTCTCAGAGCTCCAGCCATTCCTGGACACAGAAAGTGGGAAAGACTTTGACAGCCAGGACCCACACTTTAACACAATAGCTCCTCAAAGTCAAGAATACAGCAAGATAATGCACTATTAGCCAAGTGCTGTAGAAACCTCAGCAACTAGCATTTGAGTTTGCCTTTTACTGCAGCTGGAGGATCTGACAACTTTGTTTTCCATTCCTTGCTTGCTCTCTTTTGTCCAATCATTTTTTTAAACATCCAGACTTTCTGCACACAGCGTAAACAGAAGAGATCATGTAGCAGTTCAATGGGCTGTGTGAAGATGTGTGGCCTGTTCTGTGTTTCTTTAATTGCATTAATAGATCTGATACCTTTTGTTTCTATTCTAAGATCTACATTTACAAGAACACATAAGAAAATTTAACCACAGTAAGAACAGCACAGATTGCTGGCAATGTAAAGTTTTAACATCAATTTATCACTTAACCAGAGGTATCACCTCAAATGAACTTATTTCTGTACATTGTATTCTTTGCTAAAGCATGATGTGGCCTACTTAGCACACAGCTGCACCCAGGATCCCCCTTCCCTAGGACTAGAATATAACGAACCAACAATTTTTGGCAAATACTTCATAGTCACAACTTGCATGGATCAAGCTTAATCACTCTTTAGTTCAAAAATTTGTGAAGTTTATCATCACCAATTTTTAATACTTACAATAATGTACTACAATCAAAAGTTTGCTCTCTGCAACAATATACTAATATTTAAAAGATTTAGTTGTGATCACAATTTAAAAATGTGTTGAACTTACTGTATGATTATTTTTGATAACTTAACCATTAGATCACAAAGCTGATGTACCAAGAAAATATTTTATGCAGCTATCTATAAAAGTATGCACTCATGTCAGAGCATCATCTATTAAATTAACTTCAATATTCTATAAGATTTCCCTTTATTAAGGAACTCTTCTCTGACAACACTAAAATCCATTTACTGATGTACTTAATGAGGAAGTTAATCTGGCACAGCACTCCTCTACAAGCCCTTAAATGTGGAACTTCTGAAGTGCTCATTAAAAGCAGAGTAGTGAACACAGTGGGAACGCATTAAAAGTGCTTGGTGTTTCTGTTTGGGGTTTTTTTGTTGTTGTTGTTTGGTTGGCATTTTTTTGTTAAGCCTTCTCCTTTTTCTGCTTTGCACACCTGATATATACTAGCAGCTGTTTATAAGCACCAGACCTGAGTTTGCATTCACAGGTGCAATGGAGACCAAACAATCAAACTAAGAACAGAAAATCCAGAGATGTTTACAAAAGCGTAAGGGGATAATTGTGCAGCAGAGTAAAGTAAGCACTCAAGATCTGGCAAGTTCCAGAAATTTTTAGAGGCTGGCAATTACCACAAAGCATTTTTCAATCTCTTACCATTGCTCTCCTTATCAGCATGAGGATTGCTATGACTAAAGTGTGACATACAAACCTCTTCATTTGAAAAATGTGAAGTTTTGGAGTCTTTTTCTTGGCACTCAAAAACCAAACCAAACCAAAAATCCCACACCAAAACACCAATCAATCAAACAACAACAAGCCAAAATAAGTTACAGTAACCTAGAGAAATACTCAGAAGACTGAACAGTAAACTAAGAACCAGACACAATTAGTTACATACAAATTTTTGTTTGTTTTTAATTGGAATTGATTCCATCTCACAGTCTATCACAGAATAAGAAACGGTACTAGGGAAAAATCTCAGATTTTATCTACAGGAAAAATGTTTTTTAAAAGTCTGTCATATAGGAGACCTCAGCTTTTTTAATTACTTCCCTCATCCTGGTCCAAACAATACACTTTTTTTCCCCCCACAGCATGTACTCTTTACTTATCACTTGGATTTAGATCTATGATTCTATTCCTGGTTTAGACTGAAACCTCCTCAACCCACCCTACATTCCACCACTGCTGTTGGGGAGGGGCAAAGAGGTCAGGCCATGCTGATGCTGAAATGGTAGGCAAAGTGTTCTAATCCCTAACAATATTTGCACCACCAAGGGCAGTAACCATGGGTAGTAACATTCCCAATTATTTAAGCACATACTAACCTTTTGCAGGAACATTTCACCATTAGTGAAGTCATAAAAGTGAGCCGTGCAAACAGGGCTGAAGGAGAAAAGTAGGTTCAACTGAAGAACAAGGCAAAGCATGACGCACAAGAACTATGGAACTGGGGACTCTTAAGACAGAACTGAAACCCATTTATGTTTGGGATGCTGCATGGACCCTGCCTTCTTTCTTACTGACCACAGACACTGTGTTAGCACTGGCACTCAGCTGATTGCATGGCAGAACTGTGCAGAATTTTAAACAAGCAGAAAGATAATGTTGCAAAAAAAAGAAAAAAGGGGGGGAAAAAAAAGGAGAGAAAAGTTAAATTTCCTGTTGATTTGATTTTCTAAACCAGTTCACCGTGAGGTTAGACAACCAGGAATGCCACTACAAGGGGAGAGGCAGACCACAGCAGCACTTACCTAAGCAGTGCTCTAAGCCAGTGGAACCAGGCCCTTTGTGACCACTTTTCCCTTTGCTGTTCTCAAGTCATTATTGTTGTGTCCATGTTGAGTGATTCCACTTTAACATTCAGTGGAACACCCTGAATGTGAAGCATTCTCTTCTCTTGCAGTTACACACTGGGGTAGGCAAGGAAGAACACAGGATAGATTTCCATCAGGTAGGAAATAGCTGTTTGTATTAGCAAATACAACAGGAGGTTTAAAGTATAATATATGAACATCTATGGCTGAAGTACTGGAATACTTAATACAAATAGAATTAAGAATTATTAACAGCTTACAGAAAGAATAAAGATTTACTTACTTACATAGAACACTGCAGATTGACTGAACAGTAACAGCCTGACATGCTAGATAGTAACACAAGAAACCCTGAAAATACAATGGTCCCTTTAGAGTGTGAATCTGAGCATCAGCACAGAGCAGTGGAATTCCTTAGAAGGACATGCTTTTCCTGCATGGCCAACTGACCTAGCAGTACCACCAGCACCCACTGGCAATAGGCTTGTTATGCTCAGATACCTCAAACAGTTCCCTAAACATCCTCAGATACCCAGAAAACCATTCGGAATCAAATTACAGCCTCCACAATAAGCTCCAACCAAATCCAATTTCCACTAAATCATTAAACATACGTTTGGGCATCCAAAAATTCAGAGTTCACTGAAATTCACTTATCAAACTTTCCCTTTACTACCAAACTACCTTGGAAGAATACACACTCATAAAAATTTTGTCTGAAAGGGTACAAAAACATGCAACTTTGGCTACTTGCAAGGGAGCACGATGCAAACATACGGAATATGAAAACAAAACAAACTCAGAGGTCCAAGTTCAGATGCAAGATTGCTACTCATCCAGAATGACCAGTTTCTCAACCTTAGTTGATATCATGTAGATTTAAAAGATGAAAATCTTAATTGCCTTTTACAGTTGTTTCTGAAGAATTTCCTGAAGATCTTGTAAATATTTTAAGAACAGATCCCTGACCATTTGTGGGCCATGAATGAGCAGGGTCTGCTGTCCCACATAATGAGCAAGATGCTTTAATATGACAAAGCCCAAATGACTATTGCTTATATCACATCTCTAAACAGCAAGATGAAGCCTATATTTCATGAATACAGCTTCAAAATTAGTATTTTAGAAGGTATTTTCAAAAGAAAAGCAACTTAGTGGTTACTTGAATCTTAATCCCATCTAACAGCACTGGATGATATAGTAACTCAAGTGCCACTAAGTCACTAAGTCACCCTGAAGCCAGCTACTTCAGCAACCAGGCATCCAAGAATGAAGGAAGCCAGTCAAACAGGTCAACACACCCTGCACCTGATCACGATGCAGTACTGGAGCTTCAAAGAGTAACTGCACGCACAAGGGAAAACCTGCATTCTTCTACTATCCCCATTCTTCCAGGAATATGTGATTTTCTAAAGGCATTCTAATTTATGAAGATACAGTTCACAGAAATACTGGTTTATTCATTAAGAGACCTGCTGCATGCTGCAGAAATCCCAATGCTGCATTGATACAGAGTGGTCTGAATTAATCTGACCCTCCTTTGAGAGATTAGATCAAGGGACCTCTGGAGGTTGTTTCCAACCAGAATGATTTTAGAAAATTGTACGGCTGTATTCTCTCCTACATGGGTAACACAGTAACTACACCAGTTCTCTCCCAGGACTTGCATTCATTTGACCTGACACAAATAAGTGTGAATGATAAAGTAAATCTAAGTGTCCAATCCTGAGTTTTCCAGTGGTCTATAGGTGTGAAGACTGATGCTTTACAACTGTAATTAAACTCTCCCACCTAATGTGGTGGCTAGTTCAGTTTGGTGAAGCACTACAGCACTGTCATTCTCCATTAAAATGAATTTTTAACATTTTTGGCATGATGTCCTTATATTTGCTTTTCTAAGCAAAGTAGTAGGTGGTAGAGATGTGCATGCACTGTTCACACAATAACTTTATCTCCTGATGAGTACAACACCCTACTTAAGTTATCCTTTGAAGTGAAGAACTCCCACTCAGGTCAGAGCTATATTGCCATTTCATTACCAGCTGTAATGGGTCACTATAAGCTTCTCACTATTCAAATGAAAGGAGGAACTGTTTGAAAAGGAAATATGGTAATTACTTTCTTTTCTCTGTCTCTCCAGATTCTTTACCTCTTGCATGCTTCCTGTGTTCCCCTGAGTACCATTTTCCTTCTGTATTCACCACTCTAATCATCAAGGACTCAAGACACTAAGTGGGAGAAGAGTAGACCCACGCATGGACCAAGATAACCAGTAGTAGAAAATAACATATGCAATACTTTAAATGGAAATGGGACTTGTTATATAAGAAGTTAAATTTTCTAAATGCCCTCCTGACACTCTACTGATAAGAACAAATAACTTGATAGTCTTCAATTTTTTAAAATTTAAAGTATAGATGAAAAAAATGTGCTTTTGATGGAATAAACAATCTTGTGTAAATCTGCCAAAGTAATCAATACTTGCCAGATGTCACTCTATTCCAACAGTTTAAGGTATTTTGTAGCAATAGTGCAGTACCATTTTATTGAACAAGCCAAAAACAAGTCAGATAAACAGATACAGCTTAACCATTGACTCTAAATGGAGTATGAACACTTCAGGAAAAACAATGGATTTATAAAGTGACCTTTTGCCTTGCCTTTTTTTAGTGGATTTTTTTCCTTGTTTCTGTACAGACGGTTGATTAAACATTGTTTGAGTCTGAGCGGAGAAGCTTCCAAAGACCTGGCAGCAGCAGTACATAATTGTTAACTGATTATTTTTATACAGGATAAATTTGCCCAAGAGTTGCCTTCATGAAACATCAGCTTAGAAGAGGTAAGAAACTGTGAGCTGGACATGCTACAGAGGATGGTCTTTTTCAGTGTTTTAGATCTTCATTTTGCTTTATGATGGGTTCTCCAATGGTACTACATACTCCTGTGAAGCATTTTGCTCAGATGCTGCCCTGATGCACCACATGGTGGCTTTACAGAAGAAACTCACAAACTAGGTCCAACAAATGAATTCAGTTCTATTAAAAAAAAACAACACCCGAACAAAAAAACCGCCCAGCTAGTGGCACCAGAGCTATATATTCTACAGTAAGGGATAGGAGATATTTCAGGTTTTCATTAAAAGAATGTTTTTATGATGCAAAGAGGTGCTGTGTGGAGACAGCAACCAGCAGTACTCACTGATGAAACAACAGCCCTTCAGTGAACTTACTTGAGCTTCCAGAAAAAACAAGAACACCCTGCACTTGTTTTTCAGTGCATTTGGTCTTATGTCAAGAAATTTCTTTGATATTTAGTTCATGCTTCAGTGAAGGACAAGAGCTGTCTACCTTTTAAGAGGAATTTTTTAAGACTGAAGCAACACTGAGAATTTTATTCACTTCACTAGACTTCCCTTGAGCTAATAATTCTGCCAAATCTTAGCTTGCTCTGATCACAGCACAAACATTGATCTATGGAATGTCAACTTCAGACTGTTGCCTGTGATGTCAGTCTTTTGTATTCCTGTACTAGTCTTTACATGCCAGGGTACAGACAGCATGTTATCCACAAGTTGAAAGTGTTACCTAGTTAATAGAAACTTCCTAAAATTTAGCTAGAAGACTTAAACAAAAATCCCACAGGACCACAGACTGTCATCCCCTGAAGGCACATGTCATGATGCCAGACATGATTAGAATGTGATAAGAAAAGAATTTAAAAAACACTAAGGATCGTGTACAGGAAGCAGCTTCAGGGTTATGCCTTATCAACCCAATCTACTTCTAGCTCTGTAATTAATAAGAAATGGTCAGTCAGACAAAACATACTGGTAGTACTTGCAGTAAGACTTACATATTCCAAGTTCCAAATAAAAGTACCTCTACTTTTAAATGCAAAGCACAGTTATTAAGAAACCTTAGTCATTATATTTTTAAAAAGCTGTTAAAAAAAAAGAGCTAGTTCCATTTCTCCCTTGTTCTCCTTTATTGATAAATAAATACTTGTTGATGGGAAAATTGCTGGTAGTAGTTGTTATTCACAATCTTTTGGTGTAAAATATGGGTAACTTTGATCCTTGAAGTCAGTTTCCTGCACAGGTTGCTGAAGACCAAGAGAATTACAAGCATCACTTCAAATCCTGAAGTGCTTCAACCGCAGTTCAAAGGATGGGCGTCTCAGATCCCACTGCATTGTTTCTATTACTTCAATACATTTAAAAAAGTTATTTGTAAACACATCATTCAGGCTGTGCATTATCTGATGAAAACTGGAAGCTAATGCAATGACATTCACAAATTTGGGGCTCGGTTCTTTTTCAAAGTAGTACTGCACCACAGAGAACTTTTATATGGCAACTTTCATGTCTCATCATCAGACAGTAAAACTAGCACCAGGGCTGGGCAATGCTTCACTCAAAGAAAGCTTCCATTTTGTAGAAGCACATAAGAGTCAACCACTTTTACTGTTCAGTTGGGGGTTGTTTTTACTTATTTACCTTTCACCACTGGCTAAGAAATAGTTCTCAGACTCTGCTCATTTGTATGTACTCCATACCAGTAAGTCCTGTGATTCAGAAATGTGTTTCTAAGAGTCTTTCATCATATGTTGATTTTCAATCCATTTTAACATCTTATAAGAGGTTCACCACCACAGGTCTATCTCCATGTCACCCAATGATCAAGCTACATAGTGGGTTATGCACACTTCGTAGTAATTCTTGCTTCCACGTATTGTGCTTTTGGCCAGTCAAGAGGCAACTAGCATTGTAATCTGCTCTAACCCAAGAGGAAGACCATAAAAGGAACTTCACACAAGTCCCAGGAACCACTTGATTTTTTCAAACATAAGAAAGGGAAACATCACGTTCCCATCAGCAGCTTACCCCTATAACAAACTGAAAAGCAGGTGTGAACATTAGAGGGCTACTAGAGATATACATTAAAACCTAACATTTTTTTTGTGCAATTACAGCTCTTTAGACAGAGAAGACAGCAGCATCACATATAAACAGCCGTATTTAGAATCTGTATATAAATTGAATGCATCAGTAACTGGGAGGAAAGACCATGGAAGAGAAAGGCAGGAGTACAGGGAGATTCCTTAAGGTTAAACTGCTGCCACACATAAATATCCTGTTAAACACTGATCAAGTGTTTGTGTGCCATGTGAGTGAATGCTAATTGTTTACAGGTATCAGAGCTGAAGGATTTGGATGAATACCAGGAAGCAGTGCTGAGAAATTCCATTGTACAATTAAGTAATGAATTACTGAACAGAGCACTTCCATTTGAGCTGATCCTGCTAGTTCCTAATGCAATTATTTACCACCAAGGGTTTCCTTTCCCAAGACTGAAATCAACGAATCAAAAAAAAGAAAAAAAAAAGAAAAAAAACACCCCCAAACCCACCACTCCTGACAGAATGTTTTCTTTCTCCTGTGGGAAGATAGGTACAAAAGGAGACAGGTCTTGTTTGTAGTAGCACTAATCAGTATTTGTAGAAGATTAGAGGGGGAAAAAAAAGAAAAAAAAAGCCTTCTGGCCTATTTGAGAATGGCTTCAACACCTGCCATTCAGGTGATTCACTATTAGCACCTCTGTCTCACAGCCCCATCAGAAAGTCTATAAAGCTATGAACACTTCATGTTAATAGGATAATGTTTACAAGGATTTAGCTGAAAACATCTCAAACCATATGCCTAAAATTTTGAGAAACCACCACCTTATTTTTAAACAATATTTTGGTCAAGTTGGCCAGATGCCCAAGTTCTGCAGTGCCAGCAATTCCTCCCAATTTCTTTTCAGCAGAAAATTTTCTCAATACTGAATATTTCATCCATTTTTCTGCTGCTAGACTAGCTTAATCGAGGTGGAGGAGCTCACCACACAGAGCACAGGGTGCTTCACAAATTTGGTCCACAAAACCGGCTGCACAGGCTGTCAGCCTTTCTTGTTTGCCAGGTAAGTCACATCCCTTCCTTATTTGATGGTCACCTTACATCTACAGAAAGATATGGACACTGTTGTTTGAAGGCCCAGTCCATCTGAAGTCCCAGTGACCTCCTGAGATGCCCTTTTTCTTTCTAAGGCCATTATTGGGATGTGGTGGTAGTCACGGCCTGCATCCCAAGCAAGATTACTCTGCAGACTTGAATTTAGCACCTGCCCATCATTCCTCCAAAAAGAGAAGCAACAGTTAATGGCCCTGGATGGCCTCCCCACAATTAATAAGAAAATGCATTTCTCCTTCAGTCTCAGGCAGGACTATCTCACTCCTGTACCTCCAGGACAGGCTCACTTCAGCGGAAAAGCTCCCCAGGAATGAGGCTGATAAGGAAGCGCTCCTTTGGCTATTTGGCAGAGCCCATTTTTTCCTACCTCTTCTGCCTCTGGGCCTGGTTAAACTAGTTTGGGCAGCTTACCAGGGGCCTAGAGAACCACATCAAAGTCCTTGGATTTCTTCTGCTGTCTTTGGTGCTTGTGGAGTGGCTGGGAGAAGGCTCCAGCCTCCACCTACGTCCTCGGACCACTTGCACACTTATGGAACTGCACCACAACAGGCAACACACATCCTCTTGCTGCCAGAGGGTCTTCTGGGGAGTGAAAACCTGGTGAGGAAGAGCTCAATCTCCAAGCACGGAGCACCACAACCCGACAGGCTCCTGCTGTACCCTCCAGCCAGCTGGGGTAACCAGAGGGACAATGTCCCTGTTCTCCAGCTCTACCTAGAAATCACGTCCATCTCCTCCTGACAGAAAACATGAAACAAGATGTCATGCCAAAAGATGAATGCCTATGCAGATCTTCAAGTATATGGGCTGGGGCCTTCAGGCTTGTTCCCTTCTTTAGGTTTTGGTATAATTTTCAACACTAGCAAATGAACAGAGACAAAGCAAGCAGAGGAACAGGAAAAATATCCAGTTCTCTGGATGTTTTCTGCATGGACAGGTTGCTCTCTGTCCTTCAAAATCACTTAAACATCACTCATAGAATGATTTGAGCAATTTGAGAGAAATTAAAAAGCCTTGCTCTTGGTGTCACTGCAAACGAGCCCTTGAAATACCTTCAGCCTTGAAAACACAGCTAGACAGATGCGCTCCCAGTGCCACAAGCACAAGGAGAAAAGCGCGAGCGATCTCCTTTACTCGCACCCGGCAATGCTACTTAATTATCATCATCTCCCGGGATCAGCCGGGCACGGCGCCGGGATCAGAGCCGGGATCAGCCGGGCCGGCGCACGGGCGCCATCTGGCGGGCGCGGGCGGGGCACAGCCGTCGGTCGGGGCCGGCGCCGCCCCCGCGCTGAGGAGCGGGACGGGACCGGACGGGACGGGGCGGGGCCGGAGAGGGGGGGCAGGCTCCAGCCAGTCCTGCTCAGGGGTCAGTGCTGGGACCGGCGCTGTGACACATCTCTCAGTGACACGGGCACTGCCATCGAGTGCACCTCAGCAGGTTTGCTGACGACACCAAGCTGCGTGGTGTGGCCAGCATGCTGGAGGGAAGGGATGACACCCAGAGGGACCCTCAGGCTTGAGGGGTGAGTCTATGCAAACCTCATGAAGCTCAACAAGGCCAAGTGCAAGGCCCTGGGTCAGGGCAATTCCAAGCATAAGTACAGGCTGGGCAGAGAATGGACTGACAGCAGGCCTGAAGAGAAGATCTTGGCTATGTTGAGATGCTCAAAATGACCTGGCAATGGGCACTTGCAGCCCAGAAAGCCAAATGTGTCCTGGGCTGCATGGAAGCAGCGTGGGCAGTGGGGTGAGGGAGGAGAGTCTGCCCCTCTACTCCACTCTGGTGAGACTCTGGAATGCTGCACCCAGCCCTGGAGTCCTCAGCACTGGAAGGGCATGGACCTATTGGAGAGAGTCCAGAGGAAGACCAGGAAGATGAGAGGGCTGGAGCACCTCTTCTAGAAAGACAGGCTGAGAGCATTGGGGTTGTTCAGCCAGGGACAGAGAAGCCTTGAGGAAAACTTTATAGTAGCCTTCCAGTGCCCACAAGAAAGCTGGAAGGGACTTTCTACAAGGGCATGCAGAGATAGGACAAGGGGTATTGGATTTTGAATGAACGAGGGTAGCTTTAGATTAAGTATTAATATGAAAGCCATTATTGTGAAGTTAGTGAGACACTGGAAGAAGTTGTCCAGTGTTGAATTCTGCTTTCACGCACTGCTACAGTCCAGAAAAGCTGTGGATGCCTCACCCCCAGAAGTGTTCCAGGCCTGGTTGGAGGGGCCTTTGAGCAACTGGTCTAGTGGGAGATGTCCCTGCCCTATGGCAGGGGGTTGCAACTAGATGATTTTTAAGGTCCCTCCCAACCCAAATCATTCTATGACAATTCATCAACTTTTTGTTCAGCTCTACATTAGACCACCATCACAAATCACACCAACTCCACGGTTGCAATTTCACTGCACGTCCCCCTGGCAAGGAGATAACAGCACATGGCCTTTTTTCCACCAGAACTGCAAGGCCCCCACACTGGACATCAATAGTAGCCAGAGCCCTAAAACCAACAGCTGAGCCTTCAATACCCCACCAGTTAATTATTACATCTTCTGCCACCTCTGAGTCTGTACTTGTTTGCCTGACCAGCCTTGGCTGCTACTCTCCCAATTGCAACACCCTACTTTTACCTGGAGTCACCAGCTGCAAGAGAGGTGAGGCAGGCCCTATCACACCAGTCTGGTTTTCCTTGCAGAGCCAGAAGTGTAATTAGAACCCAAGCTCCATATTTTAGCATTTAAGTGAAAATGGCCAGGACTGTACATTAATTCTGCATACATTTCATCTATACATTTTCAAGGTGACTTTTCTCAAGCATTTTTCCTGCTGAAAGCTGTCACAGCACTGACTTCATAACCATGTAGACCACAGGTGGGCACGCTCTGCCCTCCATGCTGATAAAGCACCTTCCAGTGTTGACCTAACAGCTCCACAAATGTTTCAGCTTTGGAGATGTGGATCTCAGGCTTCCTTATATAGGTGTGCCTGGTATACATCCATCGTGGTACAGGTGCAGCATGTGCACACATGATCAGGTGTTTTCCAAAATGTTTGAGGACAAAGTTCATAGCTGTATCAAGCTGTGTGCATACTGGGGTCAAATTTAGACATAAGTGTTGCAGTGCGTCCTCCTGGTATTTACTTTGTTTCATAAGGTATCACACAACAGGCTAATTTGAAAGTGAGAGCTGGAACTGTTCCACAGGAAAGATAACTGAGGACACCAGAATGTTGCTAAGACACCAATGTTACAAAACCGTCTTTAAATAGTACTTTTGGAAGTATGTCAAGAAATATATATTTTCTATGCACACTTCCACAGCATACCACTTTTTAGTCATTTTTACTTTCCTTAAACAGGACACAGATAAAAACTTAGAGCCTGCTGGCATTTTTTAAAAATACTGCTTTACTTCCCCATCTCACACACTTTTGTCCTTAACACATGAATATTCTTAAAGAGCTTTAAACATTTTCTTATGGTGTATACCATGACATGGACCTGTAACTGACCAGAAGGATTAATCTACTTAGACTGCTGATCCCATACGTTTTTGCTTTCTGCCACAAAAGACATGGGTGCTAAGCATCCATCTGAGGCCTCTTGTCAGACAGCTTCTCTGTGAAAAAAGATAGCTGGAATAGGTAGTGAACTATATATACAGTAGTCATAGCTTTTAGCCTACTTACATACAAATCAAGACTGCAAGCAAGTGGCTCTGGAATTATTTAGAAGGACTGCTTTCTAAGATTTACCCTGGGCTTATTGCTGCTTCCAGAACAGATTTCTGTCTTGCAGAAGCATTGCACCATCAGCTCTGTATTTTGTGGTGACAACTCTTCAAAAGTACCTATAGATTCAAGCTCTGAGTTCCCAAAACCATCTCCATTTCCTGAGGTCAAGTCTTACATCACCAGTTTCACAACGGGCAAAAAGTTTTAAGTTTCTTCACAGCCTTTAAGTCATCAACTTGATTACACGTTATTATCTTTGATTTGTTGTTAACCACTACAACTAATGACAGAGACAGAAGCATGATCTTCTATTCCCTTATTTTTTCCAATAGAAGCCACTTCATCCATAAACCTGATAAGGTGCTCCATAAGATTTCAGTCTTTCTGCAAGCTTGCTGTATATACCAATCTGTATTAAAGACTAATTTTCCTACAGAGTCTCATATTCTAACCACATCACCTTTTGTTTCCCTCGTACCCAAAAACTACTTTTGCACACCAGACTTTATGCCTTGAAAACAATACCAAAAGTAGTTTCTGTTCCACAAATGCATTGCAGCCTCCACAATTTTAACTTCCAGAAGAGCTTAAAAATGCCTCCAAAATGGTATGACAGAATGAGTCTTAAAACCTTAAGAATAAACAGGAGTAAAGCCCTCCACAAGGAAGATCACCTGCACATCTCTGCACTTGGAAGGTTGTCAGTTCCCTACTCCACGACAAGGATGGCTCTATCTAGCAAAGCTGAGAAGTATCCAGCTTCCAGCTAGGAAAAGCATATTGAATTGACAAGCACACGTATCCTTATCAAACACCTTTCTCTGCCCCCACCACTCCTCACATCAGTTCACAGCAGTTCACAGCAGCAGTTTAACACTGTTTCCTGGTCTCCACCTCACTATCTGACAGCTATACTTCAAAAAAGCCATAGTTAAAGCTACAATGAACTTACTATGATAAACCATTTTCCCTGTGCTAAGTCGGGCAAAACCCTATCAGGGACAAGGAAGAATTCACTACTGTAATTAACTGTAGTCAAGGGGTCAGAAGCCAGCTCCGCAGCACTTGGAAGCCACACCGAGTGCTGAGATCTGCATCACTCCAACCCAGTGCAGCACAGCAAACTTCTGTGACATCCGCTGTCCCTGATATATAGGGCCACCACATAACTAGCTAGGCAACCTCTTGACTTTTTGGGGGGCTGGTGGACTAAAATGGAAGGGGAAAGCTCAATGACTAAAAGGTAAACACCAAGGGCTTTTTTACCCTCATCATAATAAAATTGGAGATAAAATTTAAAGGATATACTAAGTCTACTCCAGATTTAGAGAAACTCTCTTGCGGACACCTGTGATTTGCTATTCAAGCAGAAAAAAATTCAAATACACCAATAAATTTATTCCGAGTCTGAATACATTACAAGAGCCAACTATTTCATGGGCATTTTTTAAACTATAGAAAGAGGCAGTCAAAGCAATGTTTCAGTTAGGTAGAGAAGGTTGCATTAATTTCAAATCTAAATAGAGGTAAAGTTGGAGTCTGTTGCACTGGTTAATGAATGAGGTGACTGTTCCCAAAGATATCCACATATGTACAGATCACAGCTACCATGAACAGTTTTTACAGCACTGCTGTATAATCTCATTCAGTTATTTGACTACTGATGGTAATTAAGGACCATAATCAATTGCCAAAAATAAACAAATGTGAACAACCACCAAAACTTGAGCAACAGAAAAAAATTCTGTGTGGCTATACCAGGTTTCTTGCAAAGTACTTCACTGTTCAGAGAAAATTTGAAGTTATGATAAGTTCTTAAGCATGTACAAAGCGTAAGAATGGAGCTGAACACTTCTCAAGCACAGAAAAAACAACACTAACTGAAAAAATATTGTTTATATAGAATTAGTCTTTTGAACCTGGATAATGAGGAACAAGATTTCCAGATTAGAACTACTGAAGCAAGAGAAAACCACAAAGAAAGTTTAAGTTGTAGAGATAGTGCCAATCCAGCCTCCTTTCCTTAGGGGCCCGCACAGGAGTACAGCTATACCCCAGACTTTACTATCTGACTCTAGTAAGGTAAGTACTTTACCATACATATTACTTATTATATACCAAAATTGATGTAGTAGTACCAAGCTATTAAATTAAAGACACATGCATCCTGATTAGGGGTACTAGCTGTGATGTATTATATATGAAAATGAAACATTATGTACAAAAAGTAACAAGCATAGTAACTGATATCTACAAACTAAAGTCAGAGGCACATTGAACAATTTTAGGTTAACCAGACTCACTTAAAAATAGAAACCAGAGGCTGGGCTCTTCTCTCACCCCATTTTACATGTCTTTGCTTCCATTGATTTCAAGTGGAGTTCTTCACAATTTATGCCATTGTGAGAGGAGAATCAAGCCTTGTGTGCTTGAAAGGAAACAGCAGACATGTTTCCCACCAGAGTGCAGGGGGAGATTTAAAAAAACACAAGTATATGAACTGTGAAATCGATAGAGTACACAAGCAAAGGCAGGCAAAGGGGCTCTAGCTGGGGGTGGGGAAGAAGAAAACTTGCAGCTTACCCAGGTGTTTTTTTTTTTTTTTTAAGACTTGGGAGGATTTTAGTAAGTCAGAAGCCCAGCCAGTAAACAGGCTTCAAAAAAAACCAAAAAAGTTTTAGAGATAAAATAACTATTGCATTTTTTTTCAGACAGACATCATTGATTTATAGTTTCCTACAGTTATCCTGTAAAATGAGGAGCACATCATTTTGTTCATGGAAAACAGACTTTCTATTCCTAGAAAGTGCAGATCTGACCCATTTGCATCACCAGTGCCTAATGATCCTTTATGCCCAAGCCCAAGCAAATGACCTTCCAAAACTCTTCAGGATCATCTAGACAGCCAATATTACAGTGGTTAGAAAGAATAACACTTGAGACTGGAATTCAAGTCAAAGTCCTATATGTGACATAGGTGACAAAATCACTTAATGGTTTGCAGGTATAGCAGATCAGAAGTTACAGCTTTATAGTCTATGTTTTCTTAGGCTTTTTTTTTTCCCCCTTGGTAGCAGCATGTGGTTAGGAAGCTCCTCTTTCACCACCCCACTGTGCACAAACATAATCCTTGTACTGTTCTGTACTGATTGGGGTGATTTGGGAAGCTCACTTAAAACAAAAAAGCCCCAAATATTTTCAAACTGTCTCTGTATCTCCACTTGAGGTGTGCCTGCACAACTAAATGACAGCGCAAGAGAAACAGTTTGAGTATTTTACAGAGGGAATACAGACTTAATTCATTGTTTTATATACCATAGAAATGCAAGATTGAAGTAATTCATATTTATTCAGAGTCCAACACTGACAGAATATTACTATAACTGTTTGATAATGCTTTTTCCCCACTTTCAGTCATGTGCACAATCTCTGTCACAATTCATACAGCAGATTTTAAGTCATCCCCCAGCACTCCAGCAGGACAATGTGCCAACAGTTTCCCTTTAAAAACAAGTCTAGATTATCTACTCAAAATTGCATTAGCTATCATCAGCTGATTTAGTACGCAACAAAGAAGGATGAAGGCAAATGCCGAGAATTGCACAAAGAAGGATGACTTCTATCTGCGGAAAGAAAATGTTGCATAATTGAAGGTATATCTGCTGATCTCCATGAGACATGTTCTTTCAAAGTGTATGCCTCCTTCCAGAGGCCTTCAGAAGGTAGAAAGAGATCCAAGAACAAATATATGTCCTTGAATATCCAACTTTGTTTTGTGCTTAGCATTTAGATGTTGAACACTGACTTATGCAAAGTAAAAAAAAAACCAACAAACAAAAACAGCAGGAACCTGGTACCACTCCAGTTCCTAGAAAAAAGCCACCAAGTACACCTCTGTGAAAGGCCCATCATAATATCAGTACCTCTTGACAGCATCAGCTCCAGGCTAATAAGACATCCACTAATAGGTCAGAAATGTTTCTGAACAGCTATAGCACAATACGAAACAGACAGGGAGATATTAAAAAAGCAATCTTCCAAAATTGCAGCCTAAAAAGTGGCACATTGAGAACTAGACAATAGAGCTCTGAGCATCGGGGGATATTTTGCAAAGAAATCTAAAAAGCAATAAATCTGCAGCAATGAAACAGGTGCCTGTTTGTCACCATGGTCACTTCAGTTCAAATACATGCATTGTTCAATTTCAGTATATTAACAGCTACTCTAAAAACCTGCAAGCTGTTCTTGTGAAATCAACAGTTTTATATAACTGGAAAATCATATAGTGAGAACAAAATGGGGTGTTAGCTTGGACCACTGAACTTCAGCTTCACACCCCCTGAAACCCCCTGCAAATACTGTCCAAGTAGATGGGCTGTATGAAAGGTTGAGTGTAAAGCTTGACATTTACTGGATTCACAAACAGCTAAAGAAACCATTGATCTCAGTAATCTACTCTACAGCATCCTTTGCTGAGAGCACTTCTACAGCTTTTTGGCAGCTCATGGTTGAGCACACCACCAATGCATAGGCCTCCCTCTTACCCTGCAGACATTCTCTCCAGACTTATTCTGCTACACTGTTTCCTTCCCCAGAGCCTCCCAAGGAGAGGCCAATACCCTGTAAAAAGAGACCCACACTCTGGGAATCTATCTGTGGAGGGCTGCTGCAACACAACTGCTTGCTTTTTCAGGCAGTCACATCTCTCCTGAATAATAGTGCTACCTCCTAGCAGATACCTGCTGAAATCCAAACCTACACCGAGCTGCTGAGAGAACAGAACACAGCTGCATCCTGGGTAAACAACATCCTCATGAGGCTGGAAGTTTTTTGGTACCTCATAACAGATGAGAGCTTGGTCTGCTTTCTACATGTTTGGCAGTACTCTAAGACATTCGCTGGCTATTGGCCTGCCAAGCTGTTTAGGCTAGTAAGTTTCTTTGCACTTGCTTTATACTATTAATTTTATTAAATATAAACATATCCTTTGTATATATTTTTTTCATATTCCATATGCACAGAATGAGCTCATTTCAGCCCCAGGATGAATGAAAACTCAATATTTACCACACAGATCCACTATGCTTTGCAAACAAGACTGGAAAAATGCCCTCTCACAATGAAGTTTTCCATACCATCTTTCTGATGAGCAAAGCATGAGGAAACAGTTCAAAGCTCTCAGAAAACCATATGTATACTTTTACAAAAGACATCTGCAATTCTCCAGTGAGGTTCTAGACCTAGCATAATTTATTTAGCAGTCTGTATATAGCGATGCAAATATACAAGGTTCAGACATTTTTTAGCGCCTCCATAAAATTAATTTTAAAGTATATAAATATTCATACTTTGAATAGTCATCTCAGCATGTGAAGCTTTTGTTTTTATATGAACATACCGATGCCTGCAAAGATTCTGAAATAAAGTAAAAATGTATTAATCCTAAAGTATGCACACAAACACACGCAATTTCTTTACATAAACACTTCTGAACTTCTGGGTGATTAAAGCTTGATTACAAAAGGAGTTCCTTAAAAAAATATCTTCACTACTCATGCACTAATTTTTAACATACTTAAAAACAAGTCAAGTTTTACTGCTGTTAGAAGGGTTGATCCACAGCTGAAAGCACAAGGTGGCTTCAATTCGTGCCATGGTTATTTTGTGTCTCTGTTGCTACTGAAATGGGCCAGGGGTGAGGGCAGTGTCCAACAAGCCCAAGTGCTCAACGAGTTGAGCAAGAGTACCTGAGTGCCTCGGCAGAGGCTCCTGCTGAGCCAGCACTACCACTGTCACAGGAGCACTTTGCTAATGATGAGATCAGGGGACAGCAAAACGGGTAAAGCTGAACAATTACAGCACCTGTGTCAGAGGTGGCTCACACGGCTCCAGCAGGGATCACAGGAACACAGAAGGAATGTGTGCTTTGAGGAAAGGCAGAGAAGCGTTTGTCTAGATAAGTTTAAAGATTCAGAGACAAGTCTTTGATATCAGTCTTTTTAATACTAGTGAGAGAAGATGCAGCTTTCCTACAGAACAAGAGAGTGCAGTCCTGCCATTCAGCACAATCCAAGGCCAACATTATTATATTTGTAACTGCGTACATGTTCTTATTTTCCTTTTCAAACGCTCAAACACATTCAGAAATGAGTATGTTTGGGCAGTGAAGACTCAAAGAACATTTAAAGGACTAACATCACTGTGCCTAAAAAAAAATCTGTAAGTTTTATTATAAGCATCATGAGACTGACATGCAGATTTTTAATCATGCTGGTTGCAATTATACAAATCAGTGTTCCAATCCACAGAGAAGTCAGTTTTCATATACACTACATTAACACAGACATTAGACAGGATTTGGCATGCTGCCGACAGAGAAGCCTAGTTCTGGAACCATGTAATATTAAGTCTGAGGTTACTTGATGCAAGATTAGAAGGCAACAAGCTCAAAAAGGTGGTTACAAAAACATCACAGGAAACAAAATTATTTTAAATAAAAGCAGGCAATTATATTTCAGTATTTGGATGGCAGTTGAAAATGCTTTTTTGGCATGCAACTACTCCACAAAGCTAATATTGTGTGTAACTGGAAACATTTAAAAAAAAATCTTACTAAAGTCAAAGACAGTAATTGCAAACTGTGGGATCTGTCCTTAGATAAAATGAATGAATAAAAGGTGTTATAGATACAAACCTACAAGCACACTCCATAACACTCTTACATCTTAAAGGGGACAGAGGAGAGGAGAGAAAATGAAGGCGAGAAGTACACAAAACAGAATAGCAAGAGCTATCAGGTGCTATAAATCAATGTTTCAAACACAGACCTTAGGCAGGAGTACATGACTTTGGTACAGAACAACTGAAATAACACAGTTCCAGCATTTGTTGATGTGTAATCCACTGGAAATGACAGGCCTACCTGAGAGACTCTCCACCCCAGGTTTACTAGCTAGCAAAACATTGGGCTTGATAGGTCCGTAATGATCTTGAAAAGCAACTCACCAACCTTATGGCTATATTTAAGAACTTTTAAGAAGCCTTCCAGGCAGTGTTCCAAGAAAAGGTAAACTAGCAAAAAGTTGTCATTTACAGAGATTTAAAAAATACTAAAAATGTTTGTGTTGGCTCTTACCTCCTGTATATGAGCACTTCACTAATTTTGTACATTTAAAAAAACCTCTTTGCACAAGAACACACTTGATGAGTATCGTCGAAAATGTTCTTTTAGTTCTGCTAAAATATGTAACATATTTTGTGAATATTATAAATAAGTAAAATACAAAGAGGAAGAGTTGTAGCAGACCACCTGTGAAATTTTCTTCAGTAGGAGGAAATATCCTTTGTCAATGAACCAGCAGCCAAAGAGCTGTTTCTGAAAAAAGCATGTAATTTTGGCAATCTGATCTGATAGTCTATCTGGGATTTTCTGCCAGAAATGCCACAATTTCAGTGTGCTATTACTTGCAAAACATGCTTCTTTCCTTCAGTTTTCAGCCATAAGGTGGGAGGAGGAAAAGATGAGCAATAGCTGGGCTGTATCCTTCCAAGCTGGTTCTTCCCATTATACAACTCATAATCCAAACAATTTAAGCACACAAGTAAAAGCTACTCATTTCTGTAAACATTTCCAGGAGCAGGACCTAAGCTTGCATGGCTTACACCAAGCATATACTAATGGCTAGAGCTAACCTCAAGTTTACTTCTGTTTAAACAGCATAAGCAAAACCAGTGCTGGCCAAACTGAAGCTTAAGCCTTAATACAAGGGGGTAAACTGAATATTGACATAAACCACTTGGTCACTAGGGACCCATCCCAATCCAGCATTCTTAGTGCAATATTGTATCATGCAACAGCTTTCCCAGAAACACAAATGATGTTTCTCAACTGTCAAAAAAATAAAAAGTAATGTTTCAGAGCACCCCAGGAGCAGGGTTCTCTTTACTTTAGGATAACATAGTCACAGAAAACAGAAACACAACCCAGCTTGTTTGTTTTAAATGAAATTCATCACTGCACATCCAATTAACTCTGGAATGCGTAAGACATAGCACCCAAGCAAATAGAGGCTTTAAATTTAAGAGCAACTTTCAGTCTGCTCTGTTAGAAGCTGTGTATAGCAGTAATTGACAACGTATTTATTACGCAAGATTCATACAACAAAGGAGAAGGACTTTTAGGCTACGATACAAAGGCTTTCAGCATTAGAAAGGGTCAAACCAATCTGCAAAAGCATAATATGAAGCAAAACCATTTAAATTAGTCTGTAAAATGTAGACATTCATTAGCATAGAAAAGTTTCACGGGAAAACAATGACAAAGTAAAAGTCATCCTATTTTCATATGCTAATTAATTAAATATGTCAAATGCATTTAATATCTTATTATAACCATAGGGGGAGACAGACCAAACTCTTGAAGTTCCAAAAAGCCAGGTCATTAGTGTGCCAAGTCATTCTTCAGATCTTCTCCTTATATACAAATTTACATTCCCAACTTATAACATATGTAAGTAAAACTTGACTCCCCCTCCCACATCCTTAATTTCTCCTCCTTTGGAAGGCACTTGCTATCTCTTGCTCCTGTATTTTAAAGTCTTGTTAAATGCTAGAAATAACTCATTTGCTAGGGAAAAAACCCCAAAACCTAAAAGCACAGAAGCCATTTTGCCAAAGGCCTAAGTTAAACATCCCAGTCCCCCTAAGACATAGAATAAGCTAGCTGAAAATGAGATTAATAACACTCTTGCACATATGCATGAAAATCCACACATAGTTTGTAGTCTTTAAGTTCAGATGACACTTCTAGCCATTTCTTGCCTTTCCAAACAAGAAAGGGATTCTTATGTTTACGTAAGTTTCTCCTTGCTTAATAAATCTTAAATTGAAACAGATTTTTTTAAAACAATTACCTTTTTCAGAGTTATCATACTACAGGATATTAGGAAAAACCAGACTCTCCTGTTGCTTTTACCCACATCTGACTCCAATCTTAATAGTTTAGCTATTAACCCTGTAAGGTCCTTACACACACACCTTGCCCAGTTGATGTTAAAAATTTTATATGACTGATCTGGGCTTACTCATTACAAAACCTTTTGTTGTACAGAAAGAGAGCAGCTCCATGGACCTTGATTTACAGGACACAATTAACTGTGCTGTTGGCAGAACTGCACCAGCCCAGCTCATCCGGGGCTCTGCAGGAAGAAATGAAAGGATCTGTCACTGCATCAGAGTAACGGCTCATTCAATCTCCTTTCCTTTCCACTCCATTCCCTGTCCAAGCTCATTCTGATCTACTAACATCGTGGGATGAAAATCTGGCCACTGTGATATACATGCCTTGCAAAGAAGTAGTACAAATTACCTTAATTCCCCCTAGAAATATTAAGAACTACAGCTAAAGGGGAGAAAACCTCATCCTACTAGAAAAAAATCTCAGTACTTACTAGCCTAGAGCTCACCGTGCAAAACATGTTCAGTTACCAGCTAAACAATGATCACAGGGAATTTCGCCAGAATAACGCTAGTAATTTATTTATGCCATTTTTTAGGTTTTAGTGTGTTGGGAATACGGATTGTTAACCATTAAATTTCGCTGTATAAACATTTCTCAGCGAGCTTGTAAAATACCCCCCGCTGCGTTTCCTCGCTCTCCAGCTGATAGCATTTAGAAACACTGGTACTGGTGAGTACTTTATTTTGCCTTCCTAGGCTACCCCCGCTGGGGTGCAGTGAGAGATTCCTGTCAAAGGCCAGACCCGGCCGCCCCGGGCTCGGACCGCAGCGAAGGCGTCTGGACTCAGCCCAGCCGGGCCGATCGATAAATGGTGCCTGCTGGAGTTCGAAATCCCGCGATAGGTATAAATATTCTGGGAGAAGGGACATGCGGACGGTCCATCGCCCTTCCAGAGCTCTCTTCGTTAAGAAAGGAAAGGACAAACACATACTTCGGCGAGGTTCGTGGCTGCAGGGGTGGGCGTGGGGATTATCCCCTAGTTAAAGCGGACAGCACGGAAGATGCCGCCGGGACGGCAGACTGAGGTTCCCACCCCGCCAGGGTCCCCGCTCGGACGTTTCGCTCAGGATAAGGGAGAGGGCGGAGGCTGCCTGGAAAGGGCCAGTTGTCACGCACTGACAGGCAACAGCTGAGCTCCCGCATCTGGACCCTCACTCAGACCGGCCACCGCGGCGCGCCGCTGGCTCCGCCGGCCGCTCCGAGCCGGCGCGGCGGCGGCGCCGCGACACCTTCCCCCGACAGCCGCCGCGGGGCTCGGCGGGACGCCCTGCGCTCCCCACCGCCTCCCCCGCTCTCCCAAGCCCGCAGCCCCGTCTGACAACTCCGCGCAGGACGACGCAGCGCCAGCGGCGCTGACGAGCACCGGATCCGGGCTCGGCGGCTCCTCACCGGCCCGCCCTGGCGATGCAAGCCCCGGGCATGGTGCAGGACCCCCGCCGCACCGTGGGAAGAGCTCCGCCGCTAGCGACACGGTGCCGGCTGCGGACGGCGCTCCACCAAACCCGCTGGGCGTTCCGCCGCAGGATGCCCGTCAGTCGTCACTCCGGGGAGCCTCCACTTACCCTGCCCGCAGCGCGGCTGGACCACGGCGACGTATTCCCGGGAGGCGGTGTGGTCCGTCACACAGACGACGGGGGAGGCGAATACCCGGCTCTGTCCCACGGAGTCAGCGCCGGCGGGAGACGCGCATCCCCACGCAGGGACCGCCCGGAGCCTCCTCGGCTGCCCCGCCGCGACTGCCCGAGCCCCGTCTCGCCCCCGCCCTAATGGGGCTCGGCCGCCCCGCGCCCGGGACGGCGCCGGCCGCACTCCGCCGCGCCCATTGGCTGCCGCCCGCCGCGCCCGCCAATCGCCGTGCGGCCGGAGAAGCCGGCGGCGCGCGGGGCCCGGCGGGGCGGGGCGCAGGGCGGGGCCCGGCGGGGCGGGGCGCAGGGCGGGGCCCGGCGCGGCCGGGAGGAGCTCGGGGGACGGCGGAGATAGCCCTTTTGGGCAGGCCAGGGAGCCGGCGGGGCATGGGCCGGTTCTACGTTCTCTTTCCCTCGGTTAGACGGAGCGCTGAAGCCGCCCGCTCTTACTGAGGGAGCGGGACGGGGAAGGTTAATTAAAGACTTCTCCCGCTGATCCGTGCAGCGGGGTCTGTGCGATGGAGCCCGTCCCGGCTGGGTGTGCGGCCCACGGTGTTCCCGGTGGGCTGCGCACAGCCGTGGCTGGCAGCCGGGCACTGCTGGAGAGAAGGCGGTGCCGGGCCCTCGCTCTCCCGGCTGTGCGGAGCCCGCAGCCGCCCGAGGGGACTGGGGCTCCCCATAGCAGAGCGGCCCCGGTCTCAACACTAGAGACGGCAACACGAAGGCGATCGGCATTAAAAGGACGCTGAAGTAGCCGAGCACACCCGTTTGTCGTTAGCGGTACTTTTGGTGTCTAGAGTCTGCAGCCCTTGATCCTGTTGCTCGCACCTAGCACTCTTCCAGCAACGTGGATTGAGCTGCTGGTTCTCTAGTGGTCTCAGTGTTTAAACCCTCTATGGAAACATCAAAGGATGAGTAACATGGCATTTAACTCAATGTTATATTTCTTCTATAGGTGTAAATTGGAACATGAGAATAATTTTGTCAGAGTAACTTAGGCAGTCACAAACTCTCCCCACTTGGTGAAACAAATGTGTTTGGATCCTCAAAACACACTTGTTTTATATAAAGCTGTGTCTCTGGCAGTGTCACTCTTGATTCTCTAAACAAGGAATTACATGAGGAAATGAAAATTTTCCCTCAGAGTTTTGAAGCACATTTGTTTTTCCTCTGTTAGCTGAATAAGTTTATCTGTATTCCAATCTGGTCTAAATAATTTCTCTCCATCTGAAAAAATAGAAACGTAACTGAGAGCAAACAACTTCAGACTACAACCATAGGCTGCAACTTTGCTGAAGTCAAGAGTGTTAAAATTACCTTATAAATTTCAGCTGCAATTCAAACCCTGGGTGCACTTTTAAATCTTAATTTTTCAATTTTTTGAATGTTAAATTTCCAATTCCTTTTAAATACTAACCAAGTCTGAAAATAAATATTTCTAAATTGAATCATTGAAGTTTTCAGAGAAAAAGAATAGATGCTTGTACAGATGGGAAACCTCAGAAGAGTCAGCCTCTCTCACTCTTCCCATCAGAATGAATTTGCATTTCTCCTCTAATTGAAGAAAAAACACAGAGGATGAAGCAGGAGTATGAAAAAAATTAAATCTATTGTAAAATATATAATAATAACATTACATAGTAATATTGTAAAATTAATTGTAAAGGGAATGAGAAGAAAAGGGTGACAAAGATGGCCAAGAAGCCATCTGCTGCCTTAGAGCTGTTTGTCCCTTGTTTTGTGTTCTTCCCTGCCACCTATTCAAGCATTTCTGTGTCACTTATCACAAAGATCTAAATACGTTTAGGCTCTGCTGGCAGCACTGCATGATTTCTGTCATTTACTTCTTCCCACTTCATGTTCCAAAGACATAGGAAATAAGATTGCTTGGCTTTTAAATAACCTTGTCAAAGGTGTTTGAAGTCATATATTAGCAGATCTGAATCTGGAATGAAAGAATTTATGGCCAATGCACTCTTTTAAGTTGTATATCTGTTTATCTGATCCTCACTTACAAGTGCCTCTAATTAAGCTATAAACTGCTAGTTTCTACTTAACCATATGGGTAGCCTGGGAAGTTTGCTACAGTGATGTAATTTACCCATTCTACGGTCATGTCTGCAATGCAAATCCAGCATGGCTGTTTAAAAGGTGTTAACACCTGCCCTGTTTTTCACAACATGGACGGAAATAAAGCATGTCCAAGTTACCAATTGTAATCCTGAAACAGTACAGACAGTTTTCTCTTTGGACCTACAGGGTGTTGTTTGTGTCCAAGAGAAAAGACACCTACTGCAAACAGCAGGAAAGATAAAAAATTACAACCTGCAAATGCAATTAGTGAGGAAGGGAAAATAATTTTTCCATCAATTTTTTTTCACTTTCTGTGGAAACTACTTGGCTGTTTCATGCTTTTGTTGCATTCTCTCCTCAGGTACTGTTCACAGGTTTTAATTGCATGCACTTCACTTGATGTGTGAATGACTTGAGATGGGGTTTTGTCTGCCACTGGAGTGGTTGCAAGAGGGTATAAGGAAAGTTTACACATAAAAAAGGCCCAGAATTACAATATCTATTTGTATATCTTAAACTTCTTTTAAATATTTCAAAAATATCTATGCAAGAAAAAAATAAACTGGGATGAGCAAATTTAAAAGGGGCTTGAGTCCCACTTTCAGTACTGTAACAGTAAAAACCCCAAATTCCTGAGACTGTTGCCCATTTGATGAAAAATGTTTTCTAAGATATGTTCTGTATTATAATTTTTCTGTAGAAAGTGTTGCTGGCAGTTATCGTTAATTTCATGTGAGGAATACAGTTTTTGACCCACTTTGCAAGAGGTTAAAATTTAAAAATGTGAAGTATGAAATGTTTTTCTGTGATTTTGAAGTAGGAGGAAAGTCTCTGTACAGATTCATACAGGTAGCCTGGAAGGAAATGCCTAGAGCAATCCATCAGACCTTCTTTTCCAATCCTACCTCTTCCAGTGAATACTTTAAATATTTCTTATTATCTTTAAAGTATCCCATGTTTACATATGGAAACCTACATACAGAGTTGCAGCTGCAACTGCAGGTAAGCAAACAAGAGTAGCTCCTCCTTATGTAACAAACATGTAATCTGGCACTGATATAGCTTTGAGGCTGGCCTGGAAGAGGTGGCTGGACCAGCTGGCCCTCAGAGGTGCCTTCCAACCCTTATCCTGTGGTTTAGAGCTGTTGGATTCCGCCAATACAGGTCTGACTATGTTGTCTGATTACTAAAGCCATTTAAGCATGGGGAATAGAAAAAGGCCATGCCTGGAGATGGAGAGTTTTGAGTGAAATGTAGCGGTGTTTATGCTGGCTTTTGGCCACTCCACAGATGTCTGTGGTGGGTTTTCTGTATATTAAAACAAATTTTTTGTTAAATTTGGGGCAAGATTTGAATTTTGTGCAAGGTCCAATTGTACTGTTTTGTTTAGCGTTTTTTTAAGGTGTGAAGTATAGAGCAGCTTCATTTGGGGATTTTGGGAGAGAAACAGTGCTTTAATTTCTGCTGCTTGCTTTCTATAACACTGTGCATTGGATTTTTACTTTCTCTTTTTATTACTTAGTCTTTCTTCAGAATGGGACATCATAATGGATACAATGGCCATTCCTTTCCTATATGTCCCTCTAAGCAGCAGTAGGAATGCCTCAGTTTCCCTGTTTGCATGCAGAGAATAAAACTGTCTTACACCACATGGGTCATATAAGGCTTGGTTAATCTTTATGCAGAGTTTTTCAGACAAAAAAATCTGTATGGAAGCACATCAATTATTAATATTAATGAGAGCAGCTTGTTAAAACTCTGTGTTAGGTGTTTTGGTGTTTTTGGGACACTTTCACTGGAATCAAATAATGTGGACTGGCCAAAGCAATTAGGTATAAGCTTTCAAATGCTGATTCTTATAAACCCAACTCTTTTCTTTGGCTTGTGCCCAGAAATATGTTATCAGTTGTATATAATTGGGTCAAAACCCCATCCCAGTCTTAATAATGAGTTTTCAAACTGAAATCATGAGGGTGGTTTTCCCCTTAGCCTTCGCAGGTGTACCACTTTTGTCTTCTCTATCTCCATGAACCTAAAAATCTACACCGAACCTTCTCTGAGTGCTGTAGTAGGGTAGTTGGAAACCTGGTCACTGGTGAGTCAAAGCAGGGGTAGACTGAGGAGTACTATGAGTCCCATCACAGTGTCTAGGTTTGATTTCTTTTCCCATGTAAACCTGGGTGAAGCATCCAAGGAGGGAGGGAGTTGCCTCCTGCCACAGGGTCAGGACAAAGCTGGAGTGCAGGATTGTATTTTGGAGAGGGAATGACTTTGTGGGCTTTCCAGTTCAAGTATTGTTCCAGTTTACTGTATCTCCTTTTTTGATTTATTTTTTTGCAATAGTCCTTCATTTTTTGTATAAGATCCTTCCTGCTGATTTTTGTCTGTTTTGTTTGTTTTGGCCTTATCCTATGGCTCCATAACTTTTTCAGCTGTATAGTCCTGCCTAATCTCTGTTTAAAAGTCAGCTGAATCCTTGTATGGCTGGTTAAAAAAATGTTTCCTATGGATTTCTATCACAGACACCTTCCCTGGATGTTTAACTCTTTATGTCTTTCCTGGGCTAAACTGTTATCCTTATACGAAGGATTCGTGCCCTGCCTTTGATCACAGACTATTCCGTTGGTTCTTCTGGCCTAGTTATTTCCTGTGGACTAGGAAAAAATGGGCAATTTGACTGAGATGAAAAAAGCAACATTTAGTTTACAATACATATAAGTAATGCCAGTCCTGTTTCCAAGATCTTCTGCAGTGCCTTGCTGTCTTCTTCCAGAGCTGGAGTCAGTCCTGCGAGCTGCAGTGACGTTTGGAGCAGCTCTTGGAAAACATCCCAACATTTCTGTAACTATTCCAGCCATGGATGATTGTACTCAGCCTTCTGAGTGGTTTCAGATGAATCTGGTTGCATTCAAGAAACAATGGCAGAATTCCCTGCATTTCTCTAGTTCCAAAAGAATGCTCAGAGACCCAGTGGTTCTTTGCATATCTATTTCCCTGTCCCCCCAGTCTCCTACCTGCATGAGACTACAATGGATTTTTCACGACATTTTTCCCAAGACCCTGCAGCCGTTTCATTGCATGGAGGTGTTTTTGTTTGAACAGGAGACACCAACAACCTTCTGTTGTCCCCCCTTTGAGAGATAAAATATCTTTGAGAGCCCATGTCTGATCCCCCATGCAATAAGACACTTGATGATTAACCCTTTCTTAAGATTGATCCAGTTTTCTAAGTGCTACACAGAAAAAAAAAACCTGTTTCAAAGAAGGCAATAAATATAATTTTAAATAAATAACAATAGTTATTCTAAGTATCTTTTGTTCTTAGTAAGTTCAATTTGCTTCAAACAGGCACTTTGGGAAGCCAGGGTGTTAGAAGTTAGGGATAATATGCCACACTATATGTCCTTTTTCTTCTCTATAGTGGCAAAAGTGTAAATCGCAACCCTAACTTGATTAACTTTTGTTTCACTGTGTTACGGTTTTAACATTATTTAAACATATTTCGTTATTTAACTATGCAGAGATCTTAATCTTTCACTTGAATGTAAATTGCAAACTACAATCGCTAAACAAATTGATTGAATACCATTGATTTTTCATCAAATAATTGTGGCAAATCTTGTAATCAATTATTCATCATTCTTAGAGAAGAATAGATGGCATGAAGAATAAGATGTAATTAAGATAAAACACTACTGGATTCTGTACTGCTAACTTCTTTTGAAATTACAATTCTTGCAATTAAATCAAATTGAAATTAAAATGTGAGTAGCCTGATTGAGGCAGTGAGTAATGATTGTACAGAAGTGTAATCTGAAAGAGCCTATTCATGTATGGGGACAGAGATGACATTTGATGCCTGAAATATTTTCTATTTTTCCCATGCATTTCTTCTGTCTAATGCAAGTGTGATGTTGTTATTATAGATTTTAATTTCCTCCATTATTATGTGACCAATGCAACAGTTACAAAACATAAAGCACACTCTTAAAAACAAACATCTAATTCCTGTGCTAAATTTATCTTTAGCCTAATTTGTATTTTTCAATCTAAGTGCCACAAATGAACACGGATTTGCATTGCTGTAAGGATTTAGTTTTACAAGTCTTATGGCTTTTTAAATTTACTAATTGATTTGTTATTTCCATGAATAAAGGGCCTGACTTGCTGGACATTTAAATCAATGGAAAGTACCCTTTTGTCTTCAGTCATGTATCATACCTAGTAAAAGATTCTCCAAGAAACCATAAAAACCTCAGCATTAGTCTTAACCATAACCACTGTTAATGAAACGACTTGCCAGTCAGCTGGACTCAGGTAAAGTGAAGTCTGACCTTGACAGCAGTCCCCAGCAGATGTCAAAACTTTCTTCAAGTATTCAGGATTTTCTGACCACTGTGCTAAAAGTGAGATGAATGAAATTGTCTTCCACTCAAAGAAATAAACTGGAAGGTCACTAATGTACCAAATTATGTTTCTTTTTCAAATAAAAAGAGAAATACTTCAGAAGGATTGATAAATTTAGGGGATATTTTAACACCAGAGATCAACTGCTCTCTGGAAATAATCATTATTCACACTGTGTAACTGAATGCAGCTATTAGTTGCAAATAATAACCTCACATGACATTGTTTTGATGCTGATAGGATGAGTGCAGTAATACACAGAGCACAAATATTTAGGTAGATTTGAAATTCATATACTGGGAATACACTTTCTGTTATGATTAGGACTGTGATTTAGATATGAACTGTCTACAGTTTTTAAGGTCTTTTTGCCTCAACGACATGCATTATAACTATTTCAGAGCCATAAACGCAGAGTTTGCAGGTAACATAATTGAACATAGGCAAATGTATTCCATTGCCTAAATGGCCATTGGTTTGGAAAATGGAAAGGATAAACAGAATTCAATCAAATTTAAATAGCATTTTAGCTAGACCTGTACAGTGAGGCAGAAATAGTAATGTCACCAGAACTATTTCTTTTCTCTCTCCTCTCTTTTAGACAAAATGCATTTTATTATGTCTTAAAGTATCAACAAATCATTTATTTTCAAAATTTGTTGAAAGTTACTTTGAAAAATAAGTGTGAAAAAAACCAGACCTCAAACAAAATAAAAAAATCCTCAGATTTATATTATTGAAACCATGCAACAAAACTTCTGTGTTTTAAATACTTACCTTGTTTTCAGAATTTGATGTTCTTTATTCAAATTATTTGTATTCCCATGTATCAGCAATATTGCATTATTTTTATTTACTTACTGGCTGAAGACACTATGCTGCTAGTGTGTATATTGACAAATTTAGGATTCTGCTTCCTTTAGCAATTTGAAATTATTTTGAAATGCATTTTTGGAAAACATTTGAGTTCTAAAACTTGGTAACATGGGAGTTCACAGAAACATAAATGCCATGAGTAAATTACTCAAAGGATGCACTTTGGAGATGGGTAAGAGCCAGAAATCCAACAGAAGGGAAAGAGAATAATGAGTGGGCAGCATTTCTGAAAATCAGAAATGTTTACAGAATTTGAATGCTTGTTTTTTTCCCACAGTTTTTGATAATTAAGCACTGATCTGTGTTTCAGTTTTCTTCTCTTCCATGGAGTGTCACAACACAATTTGCTATCACTGTGACAGCTCCCTTTTACACTAAGTCTCTCTCTAGATCCAGTCAGAGGGGAGTGTTGCCAAATTTTTGTACTTTTTCATTCTCCATCCTGTAAGGTTCTTTGTATATTAGTTGCCTTGCTGAGATGTCAACAATTAAATAAACTGAGGTGCTGGTTATAAAAAGGCATCTTTGTTCATTTAGAGATGTAATTTTCTCAGGCTCTGCCTATCTATCTGTCAAGGTTGATGTGAAAATATGTCAAGCCACCTGATCTATCAGTTAAATATGCCTTATATTGCCTTTTACGATAGTTAAATGTGATACAATGGAAACTCCAGAAAGTCAAAACAAAGGAGTCAGCAAAGCAGGATTTGACAAACTCACACTGAATTACTTGGCCAGTTTTATGCTAATTGGGAAGAAAATTTCTCAGGACTGACTGTGCTCTTCAGATTATAGAATCATAGCATGGTTTGGATTGAAAGGAACCTCAAAGGTATCCACTTGAACTACCCCTACATGGGCAGGGACACCTCCACTAGACCAGGTTGCTCAATGCCCCATCTAACCTGGGCAACCTGTCCCTTACCACCCTCACTCTAAAGAAGTCCTTGCATACACCAACCTAAGTTTCCTCTCTTTCAGTTTGAACCCAAAAGATTGTTTTGAGATTCTCTGTAATACAGCATGATTTTATTCTGTACATTGTTTTTTTGCATCAAAGGAAAGCATTTGAGCCAATGTGCTTTAAATTTGGTACAAAAATGCAGAATAAAAACATTTTGTAAAATCTTTCAGTACATTTCCTTCATACTTAGAAAACTGTATTTTCTTGTGCCCTTTCATTCCCTTTCTTGGGGGATCCCTTTCTCGGATCCCTTTCATTCTTCTCATTGTACTAATCTGAGAAATTTGCTCACTCACAAAGATACCTTGCAAAGTCCCTATTTGATTCAGTGGCAAAACATGAATATTATCAGTGGGAAATCTGTCAGGATTAGTCAGTCCTTGTCAAAGCTGTGTCAAACCGTGGCAAAATCTCACTGAACCCTAGCTGATGATTTATCGAATGTAGCCAATACACACACAAAATGAAACCAGATTTTAAGAGGGGGAGAGAAGAAATTACATTCATTAAGTGAAAGTATTCTCTTTTCTAATGAATATACTTTTGAAGTTAAGATTTGGTCAAATCTGCAGACAACGCCATGACAGTGAGGAGAGCACCCTTTTTTGAAAATTTGTACCTGTATTGGTACTTCCTAAAAGGTGGTCCTGGCTTGGAAAATCAAGAGAGTGCATGCCAATTGTACGAAATTCAGGCTCAGATTGACATAACAGTTGGTGGAGAGTGTGATTCCCATCTTTCATACATCAGTCTGGTCACCAAAGCAGTAACCTGAAGTTCACTCCCTTGTTTCTCTTCCATTCACAGCTTAAGAGCTAAAATGAGTCTCTTCTACCTTGCAGAAGAATGACTTGAAAACTATACTGGAGAAACAGGACACAGGGTTCTTGGGTGGTGATACAGCTTTGACAGCAGCAGTGAAGAGTTTTTCCCGCCCTTATTTCCTTATTGAGGGCCAGGTGTTTGTTTAACAGGTTCCTCTTCAGGAAGAGAGCATTCAAAAATGGGGGCTGCAACACTGTGTTCATGAAAGGTTTTATCAACCACAAAGGTTTTTATCAATCTGACTCCTATAAGCAAAATTTATTACCTTTTTAGAATCTGATTTGTTATTTGCAGAAACATCCTTATTTTTTGTTTTGTTTTGTTTCACAAAATTAAAATACAAGGTACAGGATACTGTGAGGGTAAATGTGTATAAAATGTATCTGAAGTAATGGGTATGTTTGGCGCACTAGCTAGACCTGGAAATCCTGGAACAACTAGTTTCTCTTTTCTTGGTTTGCAAAAATGTCAAGGGGTGTGGCTTGGCCGAGGCTGGGCGTGTCCCACTTCAGGGACAGAAGGAAAGCAGGCACACACCACGGCAGTGGGGAACAAACTCTCTACTTTATTTACAAATCTGATTCCTTTATACATTTGTACAGAGGCCAAGAGATTGGCTACAGAGGTCGCCACCTCTCAACCTGGATGATGGACATCACCATCAATCATTTCTTCTCTCAGAGGAGAAGTATGTAAACATTCTGAAAATAGACATTGTTTACATGAAGCTGCATGAGAAAGTTCTTCATGAAGACAAAAAGACAGAAAGCTCAGGGCAACAAAGGGGTCAAACTCTACCCTCAGATACTCACCCATGACTTCTGCTGAGGTCAGTGAAAAGTGGCTCTTTTACTCTGAAAGCAGATTTTTGCCTGTAAAACAGAATCTAGTAGAGACTATACCACTCTCTTCACCCCTTGAAATTTCCTGACACTGCTTTCTTTACCTGCCTCCTCTCCCAATTCAAACGGAAAAAGTTGACTTTGTGCCTTTGAGAAGCTGAGTTACTATCAGTGTGCAAAACGATACTTCTTCAATGCAGCAGGCTTGCAGAAGGTGTAGTGGAGGGTGAGAGGGTGTGCTAGTAAATACATTCAAGAAGGGAAATATCAAACAGTGAAGATAGATCTTGACACAATCATCAAAATCAGTCCCATTGTGGATATTGTTGGAGGTGTTGGACTTCACTCGATTCATTTGACTGATTCCCTGTTTATATATAATATGGCAGAGAGCTTTGCTCTCCATGACTCTCCCCAGGAAACTGTGAGATGCATGCAAGTCTTCTTGTCCTGCATGCAAGATCCAAGTCACAGAGGGGTCCTTTAAGAGGAGTTCCAAAGATGAAAATATGTAAATAACTTAAGTATAATTCCTTTGACAGGTATAGTAGTAATGAAAGGTGTAAGGCTGCTAATCCAGTCCCTAGGACCATGTGATTGTAGAAAATAAATAAAGAATAACCTCCAGCACAAAAAGAGTAACCAGAGCCTACTGAGTTTCTCAAAAACATCCTATCTTGTCCTATGGCTACTCAATTCAGCAGTAGCAAACCTTTTAAACATTACTCATATTTCACTGAAAACCTTCTTTGCTATTTTCTCTCCCTGCCATTTTCCCGGGAGCCGTCTCTGGATTGCTAGGCTTCCTAATTCTGCTGAGTGTTTCAATCTGATTTCATATTTTCCGTATTCTTTGGTCTAGATCTTATGGGAACCTCCCCTGCCTACATGTTGTTCATAACTTTCCAGATACTAAACTATAAGGATTTGGGATGCAACAACACTCTTCACATATCAACACCCCAGATATTTTTCTCTTCAGTCTTACTTGGTAGGCTGAACCTATTTTTAAATATACTGTTGTGTGGAAGTATTCATGGTGCTTCATCACATTGACTAGGAAGAATTTATACCCATAAACATACCCTAACCATTCTTCTTTCTTACCTATGCAGTGCTGTAGTTTCACAAAGCAAATAGATCACTATAAAATAGATGTAGAGGAGGAGGGAGCATTGAAAAATGTGAAAAGTCTAACCCCATGTTTACCTCAAACCCAAAGGCAACATTCACTTCAAACCTGAATTCCCATGATATAGATGATCTTTCATATGAACTTTGTTGTTTGTCTTAACTTGTAACACCCATGTCATTCTGTACAATTTCCATTCAAGGAACTTAATGCACACTCTATGCCTATATGCAGAGTGAAAAACCACTGTTTTGCATTAGGATTTCCTCATTTTTTCACTAGTTACTGTGGTAACTCCAATAGCTGATTATAGTTGAATAGTATAATGACAATTTATACAAAGAACTGCAAAAATCTACTTCAGAAACTGAGGCCAAACCTGAAGCTTGCCTCTCATGTGTGTGATTGATTAGCCAATTTTCCTACTGGAGTGTTGAACTGTGAGTGTAACTTATAGCTGCATGTTTAAGTACAGCTTGGTCACTAAAAGTAATAAGAAATGTAATAAACCCACTATTTTATGAAATGGAGTCCCACAAAATTTCTAACTGAAGAAATAAAAGAAGTCACTGAAAAGCAGCTTTAGACACAACCTCTCATCTCTCCTGCAAGTGTGGTTGAATATAACCAGCCTGACTGAGACTCTCAAGGGACAGGAGGAAAGAAATAGCACTGTCCCATTTTAGGCCTTGGTATTAAGAGCATGTGCAGCAAACACTGAGGCGGGTGAGTGACAGGTTGCAGTCCTTGCATGCTTTGCAGTCCTCACTTTGCTACTTCTGCCATGTCCCTAGCAGCCACAGGGAAGACAGCAGGGCTGCTGGGGACAGCCAACAGAGCTCCTTCCTACTCGTGCATGAGCAGGCAACATTTTCTGTAGGAATGTGGAGGAAGGAGAACCCTAAATTAACCCCACAGGAGAGAAGATAAAGAGGGTGTTAGGGAAAGACCCAGCAGTTCAGAAGGACTGTGGGCCTTGCTGTCCACTCCCTCCTCATCTTACTATTGCAGAAGAAGGCCTCTCTCTTTAGGCCAAAAAGCACAAGAAGAGACAAAACCCTCCCTAAACTGACCCCATAAGATGTGGAGCCTCCAGTGCTGCAAAAGGAGCAGGGGTGATGCTAGGTCAAGAAACAGAGGTGAACAGATGATCTGGGGGCTGAACTGATCTATAACTGGAGAGTCTGTCCCTGCTTTTGCTCTCTGGGTTGAGCTGCTTGGAAAGTTAAGTTGTAGATGTGGGAATGAACGACCCTGAATTTTTGTGGAAGTGAGGGTTACATAACGCCCAAACAAAACCATGGTGAACTGACTACAGCTGTGCCTCCTGAGTAGGAGTCTTGTAAAGAAATTCCAAAAGTACTTCTCAATATTCTCAATATTTTTGATCTGGCAGTGCTGTAAAGACTGCATGGATATTTGGCAAGGAAAGACATGATCTAAAAATAAGATCTGAACTTTCTAATGAAAAATGAAAGGGTCGGGAAAAAGCATCCACATGTTTGGGAGATCATCACACATTGGCCTAGGGTAGGAGTCATGACTTTTAAATGCTTGAGGTTGACAGGAGTTGGCAAATACTGATTCAAAGCTCCAAGGTATAATGTGACAGGCAAATGCCCTTTTGAGATCACTAATACATGTCCTGGGAAAAGAAGCACATGGAGAGTGTTTGGAGAGCAAGTGAGAACATCCACTAATTGTGCTTTCCTTCAGGTTACTGTAGTAATAGGTTTTGTTTTTTTTTTTCCCCAGCTGGTTTCTATAGACAGGCCAGGCATTTAAAAATCTCTATACAATTGCAATGCAGATGTAGTTCTGGGAGATATCACTGAACACAGTTTCTTCCCCTGTTTTTTGAGTTAGACTGGAAACATTATTTTCTCGAACTGCAAAACCCCTCACATTTAAATCCTTGAATATGAGATTGTCTTGGTTTAGAAAGACAGGTATCTGCCAGGGAAACTGGGGTTCCCCTTAGAATAGAGGATGTAAACCCCTCACCCCCCGCCAAGTTCTAATTTTGCAATTAACGGCTCTCAGGCAACGATTTGGGAGTAGGAATAACAGCTTTTTACTAAGAATATAAGAATACAAATGTGGTAGAAAAGAAAAAGGGAAAACAAACAAACAAAACAAAACCACCCCACCAAACCAGCAAACCAACAAACAACAATTTTGAAAAGTCCTGACAGGGTCAAAGCTACAACCTTGTTAGTCAGGGTGTGGAAAGCAGTCCAAAAGTGAGTCCTCCTGGAATGGCAGGTACAGCTCCGCTGAGGCAGAAAATGATCCAGTAGCAGAAAAGAAAGGGGTCCTGAGGTGGTGAGAAGGGTCCAGCCTTCCTCCCGTAATCGGATGAAGCAAGACACTGTGCTGGTTTAAAGTCCCAGCTTTATCCAGGTGAGAATGGCTGGCTCCTCCCACGGGGTGGAGCATCACACAATAGGTACGCTAGGGGCTTGGGAAGACTGTTAATGGCCCATTATCAAAAGGCACCCACCCCCAACTGTTTTTCAGCAGATGAAATTGAATAGACTATAACCCAGGACAGAGATATATCATACACTGTCTTCAAAATCACAAAATTTGGGAGAGGAAGCTTAGGTGGAAGACATTCAGCTGAGAAATGTCTGCAATAAATTTTATTCTCCTTTTTTTTCTCAGTTTCTCCCTCTCTTCCAAAACTCAGCTTTGATAAGAAAGGATAGGAGATATAATTACCCATTTTCTCTCCTCCCCTACATTTATACTTATAAGAGCAATGCATTTTGGAAAGCCTGAAGTGTGGGAAAATAATAAAACATTACATCTGTTTAGCCAGAAAAAGGCAATATTAAAAATCTCTGAATGCTCAGATGTATTCTCAGCCTGATCTAAAACAGAACAGAGGGGGAAAAAATCAGCAGAGTTTCATAAATTCTAGGTACAGCTTTGACAGGAAATGTAGTACAGGAGCCAGATCATGTGCTTTGCATCACAGAGTCAGCAGTTTCTGGCCATGGTATGGACATATCTGTTCCTAGAGAGAAAGACGTGTGCCTGGGACATTCTTCATAGAATCACAGAATGGTTTGGGTTGGAAAGGACCTTAAAGAGCATCTAGTTCCCACCCCCTGCCATGGGCAGAAACACCATCCACTAGGCCAGGTTGCTAAAACCCCCATCCAAGCTGGCCTTGAATACTGTTCTGGGGGGCTGATCCCCTGCCAGCCGTTCTGATCTCTTGTGGCTTAAATAAACCTGGAAGAACATTTTCGCAATTAAAAGTTGTGCTGTTAAAAATCCAGGAGCACTCACCTCCTGGTTTCTGAGCAGCTCGAGCTGTTACTAGCTGGTGGAAGGCTAAGCCTGCTGGTGTGTGGTCTGTGAACGCAGCCAAGGGTCTGGCCCGACTCCGTGTCTGACTGCTCTGAGTTACACCGGTGCTCGCAGAGCAGACCAAATCTGCTAGCAGAGCTGCAGTAAAGCTGGATCACACTGCTCTGTGCCAGAGATTCCAACAGCAGGAGGTTAGAGCAACAAGGAGAAACAGCTTCCTCTGAGTGTGTGTCCCCACCCATAATATGACCACGAGTCAGGGTAGGTCCCTGAGCAGAGCTGCCCAGAGCTCTGGCTCCTGAAACACGCACACAGCCCTCTTTGTCGGGGCATCATGGTGCTGCAGTCACAAGAGCATCCTCTGTTAAAAGGAGTAATTTCCTCTCTGCTTTGGCTCCTGGGGCTCTTAAGAGTTAATGTCCTGGAATAAGATCAGTTCAAAAAAGAACGTGATTGATGAGGGGCCTGCACCTTTATGACCCAAAACCAAACCAGGATTTGGTCTTTGGTCAAATGCTACATTTGTTACAGGAGATTTTTGTTCTCAGGTTTGACCTAACTCTACTCTCCTCAGCTAACAGAGCAGTTCTAAAGCACAGCAGTGTATCAGCAAGTTCTCTATTCCAAGCAACTTGGAAATAAAAGCTGGTATTGCAGTATAATGCCAGCATGAAATGTTCATTTTTTAAATACAGGGTCCAAGTCTTTTGTGTTCAATGTCAGAGGAAGATATATCATGCTAGTAGATGCAAACTATAAACCCTAACAGATTCATATTAGTTAGAAAGTAGGCAAACCCCAGCCCTCCAAACCAAAACCCCACAAAAAGCAAGAAACAAGGCAACACAGAATGTCCTTGATTTTGATGGAAAATCCTCACAATAAATCAATTTCCAGATTTCTTCCTTACTGCTGTTAAGAATAAGTGGTCTAAAAGACCAAACTCCCCAAAATCCAGTTGAGAAAAAGCCTATTAAACTAGGGTGAGAGAACTGAAAACAATCTCCTCAATTAATCCTCTGTTTGGACTCCTTTTAAAGCTTTAGCACACGTTATTTTTCTTTAAAGGGGGATTTAGTACTTGGACAAATGTTCTCACATATCAACAAAATGTAAAGTCACTTCTTTACTTTTTCCACAGCCTTTCCTGATTAATGAGAAAAGATATTTTAATTTTGAATAAAGGTCTATAACTTCCTGATGATTTTCATGCTTGAACTTGATCTCTGGTAAACTAATATAAATCAGGAGCAACTTGGTTGAGACCGGTGAAGTAAGATTAGCATAGGAGCGGATCTGTACTCACAGTAGACATACAAGAGATCTCTCTCTTAAATTCCTGTAAAAGTATGCAAGCCAACAGCATGAATCAAGTATAATTAAGAGCAGAATTTAGCCCAAAAGGTTGCATGTAAGATGACACGTGTTGCTGTGGCAGCAGATCGTTGTCGCACACACAGAAGTTTTTACTTTCTTCCTACACCACTGAGAAGATCCTTGAGTTGTGAAAAAGAAAACTATTACTCAGGAGTAAACATTGAAACCAGTGATGGAACAGTTTGGCGAATACACAGTATTACTGAGCAAGTAAATTTTGGTTTATACTACTGCTGCTTTTTGAAACTTTTCTTCAATACTAAACTCTTTCTTCAAGAAAAATAACATGAAGGATAAAGCTGCAGCAAAGAAAATACATTAACTTTTGCAATGGTTTCATGTGTGTTCTTGCTACTTAAATGTAATGTTTATCTAATAAACAGTATTTCAGTGTTAAACAGTAACTCTCTGTCCCGTATTGAATGTCAGAGCGTCCTTCAGGAGTTGCTATGATGCCTTTGAAAGCAGTTTTTCTCTAATGAAAAGACATACTATGTCACTGGAACAGGGTCCCAAGGAAGGCTGCCCACCACTTTCTGCCTGTGGGTAATCTGGCCTCAAACACAACCCTGTGTCAATCGTTATTGCTTGCTCACTTTCTCCCTGGTCCAGAGTGAACTAAGCAGTATCTTGGAAAGAACAAGACAATGTCATAGTCCAAAGTCAAGCCATTAGTTACGGCATGAATGGGTTTTAAAAAAAATAAATGCTTTTCTATTGCTTTTGCTGTGGGGATGAAAATAGAAAAGATTTTTTCAGGTCTTCAGGTCTTGACTACTGAAGGATGGTGCAATATTAATTTATTTACTTCATTAGGGCTACTTGCTTGCTTAAAACTCTGTGTGCTTAAGCATGTTTTTGAATTAATGCTGTACATGGTACCCACCTCACAGAGAAGAAGCCTGAAATAAAACGAAATTACTATTTTGCAGCTGGGAAATTTAAAAACAAGCTTCTCTCCTAATTCTTAAACAGAGGAAATTAAATTCATACTTTCCAGTGCACTTAATCCTGAGCCGTTTGACATATTTGAACATTAGTCATTTGCACTCGCGTATAAAATGAGTGTGGCATTCAGAAATGCACTATTCCTGTAGACTGTTGATCCAAATTGACTGTCAAAAGCTATCTGAAGAATTTCAGCAGCTGACCTGCTTTATCATGGCCACCAGCTGCTAAAAGCTGTAGATGGTGATGAGAGCTTAGGTGAGAGAGAAGAATACAGAGAGAAGTTAAAAAGAGGGCAGAGAAGCTCTGTGAGCTCAAGTCTTTGGCACTTGTTTCTTACTCATTAAAGAGAAGCTGTAGTTCCTAATGAGTGGTACCTAATGAGTTGGGCCCTTAGGATTGAGTCTTTCAGAGAGAACAGGGAAATGATAAGCTACAATATTTATCTCAAGCAGATGAAATAAATGGTTGTACAGTTTGTGCCTTGTGTTAAACTGTTCATTGTCTAGAATCAATAAGGATGAAGCTGATTAAACAGTGATGACTCAGTCTGGGATTTGTCTCATACAATTTTAGTACAGATAGCCATGTTTAAGGTGGCCAACAAACTCCGCACTTAACTAGAGAAGAAAAAGAAATAGTGTAAGATTTACCTGGCCTTCCTTAGCTGGGTTGCCTGTTTCTTTTTGTTAACAGTAAAGGGAACATGAATAACTAACTCAGATACAGTCAGACATGTTTCATTAGGTAAGCCCTGCTCTGTTCTCTTTGATTTGACTTGTTTTCGGCAAGAGGAGAATAAAGGAGTTAACCTCTCTAGATTCCTCAGCAGATTTAGATTTGAGGTTTCCAAGTCCCTGTAGTTTGCAAAACTTGCATAAAAGGTCACCTTCCCTGCTCATAACAGGATTTTTATTACTAGAAAAAATAATAACTTAGGGCAACAAAAGAATTTTAAGAAAGCAACAGTTCCTTTCTTGCACTGCCTCAATGTTTTCCCAAGTTGCATTTTTTTTTGGTCTTGAACAGGACAAAAAAAAATGAGTGAATTAAGACAATGAACAAGCACTTTGCTGTGCACACTGGAGATATGGCTGAATGTTAGCATCTATTTTCTATCACCACTGTTTCTCTTACTTCTTCATGTTCACCCCAAGCAAGGGGAATGCTGTTGGCTTATTATCACAGTACTGAAATAAGTCTCCTAATTTATGTGATTGCAGCACTGCTCTTTTGCATCATAAAATTCCTATAGAAATGTGGCCAAAGTGGATAAACATTTTCTGGCAGCAGTTATGGTGTTCTTGTATCTATTGTAAGAAATCAAATAGTCCTGGAGATAAAGGTGGCCTGAACTTTATTTTTATTTTTATTTTTATGTGGCACAGTGGAGGCAATGGAGCATGGGAATGGGACAGAGGAATTCCTAAAATCTGAATTCCAGTTGGATGCTGGGTCTGTGGCCTTGGGCTAGTCTGGCATTTCAGTACTTCAGTGGCCGACACCCTATAAATACACAAATAATAGATAGGGACAACTTAGGTCTGGATTTCATCCTGGCCTCAGAAGGCATGAACCTAGGAGCTGCAGACAGTAGTCTCCTGACAATCTGTCTTATGGCCTGTGAGCCACAGTACTGAGTGGTGCAGTCACTTTCCATCTTATGTCTAAAATACCTATAAAGCAAGGCTTAGATGTGGTGCATCATCCCTCTGTGCACCTTCTCAAATCTATAAAATAGGGCTAACAGGAATATTTTTCTTTTACCTGTGTTTATTTACAAGACTGTCAAGATTTAAATCAATGACAGACTAATGATAAGTCACTATCTTTTTGAAAGTTGGCTGAAGTCAGAAGTGTCAGTGTGCCAGTGACCAACAAAGCAGCACATGCCAGATTGTGAAGCCCTTTCACTGGTGAATAGATGCTCACACAAGAGGTTACGCTGAAGTCAGCAGAGGTACACACAACTTTTGGCTATTGTAAATAAGGTGACCAGAGTCTGGTCCTGCATTACTGTTGATGTTAGATCAATGTTAGCAATGAAATATGGCTAATCAGAAGCAAAGATCTGTTACATTAAAAAAAAAAGAAAAAAAAGAAAGAAGTATTTAATGACAGCTAAAATTTTGAAAGAAATGAAAGAATTGATACAGGAAAAAAAGGGATAACTTTACATACCTAACAAACAACTACAAGAGGTATAATTATATTGGTGGTTTAATAATATAAAAACTCCGATGTTCCGTTGGAATTAATTGATGTAAAGCATCAGTGTGGATTTTTCCCTCCCTCTCTTGCTGATGTTTGTAATTCAGATGAATGAAAGAAGCCTGATTGCTAATTAGGAAAAGTTCAATAGGTTCCATTTTCTGACAGAGTTGTGCTTCCAGAAATTCTTTGCAGCCAGTTCTTCTTATCCCAGCTCTGACAAAATTCCCAACAAAACTCAGCATTAACATGCTCAAGGTTAGGTCTTGTCTTTGTTACCTGTTTCTACCTTTGGGGTCACTTAAGGCTGCCTGTAGCCCCAAATGAATGAATTACTTCTAAATAAGAAGTTTGTTTCTTTGAAGCTGCAGTGAGAAGGGGGATATATAGTGAATTACAATACACTACACATAGCATAAAATCACCCAGCACAAACTAAAAGAACTGTCTGTAAACTGCAAAGCTCAGCCTGAGACTTAAAGCTTACCTAGTCTGGGTAATGTCAGAGCTAAGAGGACTGATTTGGTGCTGTGGTGCTGTTGAATGTTGTGCAGGAGGCTCAGCCTGGGGAAAAGTCAGGAACAGCTAATCTTAGCTTCTCTTTCCATGAGCAAATCTCCTGGTACACAAGGGAGGCCCATGGGATGACATCTCTGGATTTTCTTGTGCAGGTTTCCAGGGCAGCACAGGACAGTGGCATGCAGCTGCCCCATCACAGGGCTGCACATTCTGGCTGATTCTCTCCCTGTTCCACGGGAGTTGAGGTCTTCTCATCATCCATGCTGCAGACATATTAATTCCCACACTCCCTGCTCCTCAAGGAAAAAAAACCAAAAAACAAGCAAGACATAATACCATTTTTTTCTTTCTGGACTGCTCTCAAGCATATGTCTGTGTCTATTATGTGTATGTACTAAAGAGCAAGCCTGGCTGCTCTTTGCAGATCCATGCCCACAGTGATTATTGCTAACACAAATTTGCCCCTAATCTTGGAGTTGCATTAGAAGGTTGTTGTGACTTTACCTCACATAGCAACATAAAGCAATCATATTTTGCACTTAGGTCCACTCCAGTTTGTTCTTAAGGACCTCTTCTAGTCAAGCAGATCTCTGGAGTTTATAGATGTGTCCTGGTGTGAAAGACAGGTGTCTGCTAAAGAAGGCAGGACCCTCCCTTGCAATGGAAAATGTAAACCCCCTCCCTCCAAATTATTATAATTTTGAAATTAAGGGGCTCTCAGGCAAAGATATGAGAATAGGAATAACAGTTCTTTACTAGTATGTGTAAATAAAAAAAAGTACTACAACTTAATTGGGAAATTAAAATAGAATGCAGCAGTACAAAAAGACTGACAGTCAGAATACAACCTGACACCCTGTCAATCAGGGTGTTGATAGCAGTCTGATTAAATGGTGGCTGCTGTCCTCCTGGAGTACGTATGTGGTTCTGTTGCCCTGAATTTTCTGCTCTCTGTCTTTGTGCAGAAGTCCTCACGCAGCTTTATGTAAACAATGTCTATTTTCAGAATGTTTACATACTTCTCCTCTGAGAGGAGTTGATTGATGGTGATGTCCACCCACCACATTGAGAGGTGGCAATGTGAAGTAGTCAATCTCATGAGCTCTGTACATATGTATATAAAATGGAGTCAGATTTTGAAATAAAGGGGTTGTTGCTTTGATCTGCCGCTGTGTGCCTGCTCATCTTTTTGTTCCTGAAGTGGGACAATCTCAGCCTCGCAACCACATGGTTCTGTTGAAGCAGTGATTCTGTAGAAGGGTGTAGTTTTCCTCTGAAGGTCCAGTGGTGATGAAGAGTAGTTTGGTCTTCTCCTGGGAATCCAGTGGAAAAAGGCTGCCTCTGGTGTTCCAAATCTCATATTATAGCCAAGGTAGGAATGCTTGGCTCTTCCCCCTGGGTGGAGCATCTCACAATGGGATGATGCAGTTTTATCAGTCATGCAGTGAGACTCAATGGCCCGTTAACAGAAGATATTCCCCTGGAGTTATGAGGGATGGGTCATGGAAAAGATAAAGAACACTGCTCCACCTGGTTTTAACAGATGGTAATAGAATACATACTTTTGGTTACATCATGCATTGCAAGACAAGATGTAAGTAGTTTTCTTTGGTAGGAAGCAGATGCTGGAGGATGAGTAGATCTGATCCCTGGGAAGCAAATTCAGGACATTTTTTTGCTGAAAGGAGAGCTGCTGGTTTGCCATGTTTGATGTTCAGTGTCCTGCTGAGGCAATAAATGTTCAGGACTCCTGGCATCATGTGCTGCTGAGGCTTGAAGTTACTGTATCAGTAGCCATGCAAGGCATCTGAAAAGGATAACACAAAAGAGCTTTGCTTCCAGCAGGGAAAAGGATAAAAAGTAGAAAGAATTAAAATATGCCATCCTGCTCTCAAGTTTTCCAGAAACTGGTGAGGCAAAATACAGCGGCAAAATTTACACTGGCTGCTAGCTCTGGGTGTGAGCAGGAGCTGAATCTGAACACAGACCTTTGTGTTGCTCGGCCGTGTGCATCTCTGACTGACTGACACTGCAGCTGCTTCTTCAGGCATCAGGGGAAGCTTGTGACTTTTCACAGGTCAGAGATTGTTATTAAATGAACTTTGCCCTGCATGGTTCAGGAAATGTATGGATATTAATCACCTAAATATTGTCTAGTATATGCTGAAGTAGAGGTTGTAGTCTGTAAGATATGCTACGCTAAGCCTTTCGCATCCTATCAGCAATGTGTTTTCTTTTCAGGTCTCACTTCATGTGGTTCAGGGCCAAAAAGTACTGTTTATACAAGTGGCCTTTATAGGAAAAGAAGGAAGGTCTGTCACTGTCCAAGCATGTACACATGAATAATACATAGTGTCAATGATTCATCTTAGCTGTGAGTTCTACTAGCTAAAGTCCCTTATTTGTATTTATACATACTTTTCATGGATGTGAGTCTAGTGTATGTGGAAATGATAGGTGCTATTGTAAGCAAAAGCTTGTGTTGTACTTGTTGTACTGCCTTACAGTTCACCTGGAGTCTGCTGAGATCTTTGTGTACTATCCTGAGTCATTGAAATATAAGCAGTTCTGAGTATAGATCCTCACTGTGTGGATGAGGCCCTCTTCTGAGTCCCAAGGCTGCTAGAAGGAATAACATAAGGTAACCTGTACATCACTTGTCTAGAATTGGAGTAATGCTTCCCTTCTCTCTTAAATATACAGGGACCACTAAGCTTAGAATAAAGAAGAAATGCAGTTACAGCTGACATGACTAACATTAGAAAATAATTCTTGAGAATATTCTTTGCCTCACCAAAAATTAAAAATCCTCAGCCCCTTGAGACAAACACTTTGATGTAGCTTGGAAAATAACAGAAAAACTCCTCTGAGTGCTGGGCAACCCACCAAAATTTCATAAGTTAATAAGACTCAAGAAAGCATTACTGTAAGCAGCATTTTAGTTTTGGGCCTTAAATTAAGCATATATTTTCCATAATGAAAGCAATGCATGCCTGGGATTTAAAGACAATGTGAAGAAGGTTGTGGGAATAGGGCACAGTAGGAAAACTTTCCCTATTATGTCTTGCCCTTCCCTGCATACTAACAACACCACAAACATCAACAGTAACATACAAGATGCTGAATTTGTCTTTCAGCAGCTGTGGAAGGTATTTAGTCTGGGGTTGTGATTTATGGTTCTTCTAATGAATAATATGGACCATGGCCTGAGTAGTGAATGGTCCTTGGCACACTGGGGCAAACATTGATATACAGTTCAAGCCATGTATTTTTCTCCTCAAAAACAGGGTGTTTACCCCTCTGTTCCTAATTAATAGCAATCCTTCCTTAAGAAGGATTTCTCTTTCTCATGAAAGAAGGAGAGTTCATAGACTTCATCTTCTCTTTTTGTTGTTTATTTTAGGATTTCGGATGACTCCGTTATTGTACTACTGAATCAATCACACTGTTTAGTGTGGACAGCCTCGTAACATCCTGTGCAATGGGGAAATGAATAGGGAATCAGGGCAGGAATTTGTGGCTAGATTGTTAGAAAAGAGTATCTGAAGCATCCTATTTTGAAATTGGAGCACTTTTTCTTGCATTGGTTCATCCTGCTTAGTTATAGAGAAGATAACAATCTATTAGCTCTCTGAAATCTTGCCAGAATTTCTAAAGATCTGTAGAGCATACTTCAATATGTTCCTGATGATTTAATCTCTGCCTCAGCCAGAAAAGCTTGTCCTACATTTTCAACTAATTTACAAGAGAGTAATTTTTAATTGAATTGTCACTAAATCTATGTTTTTCAGAATAATAACTTGTGGGCTTTCTTCTCAATGAGTCAGTAGGTAATCATATCAAAGCATGGAGATTTAATGATTGTTACTGGCACAACAAGAGACCTCTGTCTGAGCAGTGTAGGCACAAGATAACATTGATACTGAAAGTGAGTTTAGGTTCACCATCAAAGTACCATAACATACTCTAGAAATCCATTTGCTTTTTCAAAACCAAGACTTGAGAAAATTTGGCTGTCTGAGAACATGCTTGTGAATACGTATGTTACTGTTTGTTGTTTAAAAGTTTGTGTCTTAACCCTGAAAAATGGCAGTGAATGATTCATGTATGTATAAATAAATCCTAGATCTGCATAGTTTTGGGATAGAACACTGCTATGATCTTGCAAGCTGCTTTATTGCTTTTTAATTAATTTGTTTTCTCAGCTACTTAATCAAATGCTATTTCTAGCCTTGAAACAGGATAGGGGCTGGTGGTGGTTCACATATACTTGACAGATCTAGCTTTTGTGGCTTTCTAGATGACAAATTAGTCTGACTTCTGCAGCGCTCTGGCGACTGTAGTGATCCAAATATAGTTTCCTGAATTCACAGGACCTTGTTTTCCTTAATGCTCTTCATTTTTTGGGTCTTTGAAGACATCTGTCCATAATCTTTCCTACAGGTGTTCAGCTGTGGTTGCATCTGTGGAAAGACCACAGAAGGATTTGCCTTGAGCTGTTCTACATCTTACCCATTCACAGTGTGCTAGAGAGCATCTTTAAGAAGTACACTGACTGATATCTACACCTGGCATTTGAATTAGCATAAATGAGCTTTCAAAGGCATCAGCAATGCTTTAGGATTCCAGCACTCAGGATGTTATTCTGGCTTTTTATACCACCAGGGACATCTCTAACATGAAAATGAAAAAGTATTCATGTTATGTAGCCACTCAAAAGGAGTGGTATAAAAAACAAGGGTGTGATACGCATTTGCTTTTGTTTGATATTGGCCAGCGTTTTGTCTTGCATCCCAGCCTTCTGACACGTGTAGCTATTCACGTGTACATAGCACTATGGCTATGGCAGAACTGCCTCCTTCATTAAATTAATCCTGATGTTTATATCTGACAAAGCTGGAAACCTCTTTCAAATTATATTGCATCACACATATTTGAGACTTTTTTTCTTCACATTGTTCCAACATTATTTGCATAGTTCAGTACTTGAGCTGCAGAAGCAAGTAGAAGCTTGGTCTCCACGTGTCTCAGTGTCTGCTGTCTGCAGCCCCAACGAGTGAGTAAAGCAAAGAGGGTTCTATAGGAAATCTGTTATGGAAGTTTATGATTATTTTCATATTTTTTATATATGACAAAATCTTGGTTATTAAACAGATACATTTTATTTTAATATTTCTAAAACTAAGAATCCTGCTAAGTTTAAATGCTTCAGAGATGAAACATGTCTGTTACTTTAACTACTATGAGCTATTTTAGGTAAAGTTTTTGTTATAAAGCATTTTCCAGCATTTGATTCCAGTAAAGGAATTTTTTGTAAAGAAACCGGCATTTTAAAGCTCATCTGAAAATCTATGTGGGCGTGCTCACAAAAAAAATTAATCTCCTTGAAAGTATTGATATGTGAAATCTTTTGCTTAGATATATTTATTTATGTTGATTCAAGATTTGCTAGGAATGGAAATGAAATATTTAGAAAATGGTAACTAAATCAAAACCAACATTTTGTCAGAAGTATGAATTTCTTCTGATCACACAACAATAATAATGCATTTAAAGTTTGTTCTTCAATAGCTTTTCCCCTTGGGGCCAAGGAAACATTTGGCCTGTTGTCTATTGTGTGTCAAGGACAAACAGTTGAAAATGGTTGCCTTGGTTTGCTTGAGCCTCTTTCAGAATAAGAGTGTGAAATTCTATGTCTCAGCTACTGGTTCTTTGAACAAAAACGTAGAGAAAATATGCTTAAACTGAAGTGCTCAGCAGTTGTTATGGTGACACATTAAACTAGTCAATTCTGGCTTGGATCCAAAAAGAGTTAAAGATGTAAGGATGGTGAGCTCCCATTTTGAAGCACTTCAAATCGAGCTTTCTGTGATCTGTAGTGGAGAAATATCCTTACAATGAGGATGGGAATTTTCACAGTAAAACACAATATGAGATCCACATTGAAGTCACTCATAGGGTAGGAAATGCCAAATTTAAGATGCTTGTGCAAACTTAGTTCCCTTCCTTCGCTGTGCTCTTTGTATGTTTTCCTTTACAGGATCACACTGGCTTCCTGTAGCAATTACGCAAAAATTGTTAAATGAGTGATTGAAGTGCTCCAAGGAAAGATGTCTCTTCCAGTACAGCAAGAATAGTGCAGGATGCAACCAAACAATGCCTAAACAGTACAGCTAGAGCAATCTCCCTTGCACCCTTTTGAGGGAGATTATAGCCGTACTGCTGAGTCTATAGAGGCGCAAGTAGGATCTCTGTCACCATAAGACATGTGTGTGCAGGCGTGTATACATAAATGCCTATTTTTGCCAGTAATTTTTCAATGTAAGGTGCATGAAACATGAGGCAATGTTGCAGACTGGTGTTTTTATGAGTACTGATACTGTGAGTATCAGTTGCATGCCTATGTGTATGCAAGTACCTACCACATGGCTTGCTGAGAACCAAGTTTGTCACAGTGAACAGTAGTTCCTAGAGTAAACTATCTCTGAAACTGCATCCATCTTTTGCCTTGGGGAGCGTAATTTTTTCATTTGAAAAGTAAACCAACATATGAGCACCATGGATAATCATGACTGTAAGTGACTTGAGGAATTCTCTGCAATCCTGTGAGACCAATTCTTATTTCTCATTTCTCGTGTTCCGTCTGAATAACTGGCCCGGTAAGTTGGATGTATCTCCTTTGACTGGAAAAATCTGTTATCTTAGAAAATGGACTTTTACACAACTGGAGTAGCCACTAAAAATTGTGGTGGTGTGTTCTGTACAATAAGTTTGCTGTAAGTCTAGGGTTGCACAAAATGGCTTTTCTTTGTACCCTTGTTCAGTTTGCTGTACCCCAGTTTCGCTTTGTAACCCTAAGTTGCTCCTTTTCCCCACAGCCTTCCCCAGATACAGCTCCTGATTGGTTTGCTTTTCCCACCTTGGCTGCCTGTCCATCAGGTGTCAAGAGACTTTCCCGCCCTGTCAGTCACCCCAAGACCTGTCCCCCAAGTCCAGAAGCTTCTGAGAGGGATCTTTGGTGACTGGCTGGGTTGGAATCTTTCCCCTCCTATCTCCATGTATGTCAGTGTATGTTATGTTAACAACCACTCCATGTTGTACCCCATTGGCTCTGTTCCTACCCTCCCTGAGATCCCACCTTCTGTAACAAAACCCTCTCTCTCCTCGTGCTCGGGGTCACTCTTGAGGCACCGGACACGAGGCGAGGGGTCTGTGCTGATCCCAATAAACCCAGTTTCGCTCTAAGCCTCTGGAGTGATCCTTCTTTCTCCTCTTGCCATCGTCTTGCTGACGCTTCCCAGTTGCCGAACCCCAAGAACTGCTGCGGTGTCGGGGCTGGCCGTGCCGAGGGTAATACCACACACTGCAACAAAAAATGTTGTTGTTAAGAAAAATGGTAAAATAACTGAGGAATATTCACATTAAAAACTGTAAGCTGCTTGAGAGCAGCAGGAATCCTGTAAGTTGCTTCATGTGCTATGCTGTATACCTTGGGACCCCATTAGTGTCTGATCCTGTAATATTACTTGACTAAGCATCATCCCTATGAAATTGCCACAGAAATAAGATGGTAGTGACTCAGGAGATAGTGGCAGTGGAATGTCTTTTGCCATTACTTGTGCTGTAACCCCTGTGTGGATGAGCAGAGGATTTAAGCACTTTTATAGGCCATCCTCATGGTAAAAGCATTTCCAAGCAGCAAGTACACGAGTTAAAATATGAAGTGGAATGCAAAGCCTTGCAACTCCTGAGTACAGCACAGTCTACATGGGAAAAGAATGTATTAGGACTTCAGATCCTAAGGGAGTCAGTTCTGGTAATGCAAACCACGCATGGCTTTGGTTTTGTAATTCTGGCAGTTATAATTTAGATCCTAGAATATACTGGGCATAATTTCTGTCTAAAGTAGAATATTCTGGGGCAAAAAGATTGTGGTTACAGGGTATGTCTGAAATTCGAACTGCTGTCAAAGAAAGAGGGAGATTGAAAAAGCAGACACCCTTGCAGCCGCATCCTTGACTTTGACGAATAACAGAATCACAGAATGAGCTGAGTTGGAAGGGACCCACAAGGATCATTGAGGCCAACTTCTGGCCCTTTACAGCACCACTCCCAAAAATCACACCATGTGCCTCGGAATGTTGTCCCAATGCTTCTTGGATTCTGTCAGGTTTGGTGCTGTGACTGCTTCCCTGAGGACCCAGGGCACTGCTGGTCCATATTCAACTTTTCCTTGACCAGGACCCCCAGGTCCCTCTCCATGGCATTGTTTCTCAGCCTCCCATTCCCCAGTCTTTCTGTACATCTGGGATGCCTTGTTCCAGGTGAGGTGCAGAATCTGGCACTTTCCCTTGTTGAACTTCATATGTTTGGTGATTGCCCAGATCTCTCATTTGTTGAATTCTCTCTTAACCCTCTGTGCCCAACATGTGAGCCAGTTGCTCATCCATTACATGTGTTTATTCAGCGGTGTGCTACACATTTTGTTCAGAAGGATCTTGTGAGAGACACTGTCAAAAACTTTGCTGAAATCCAAAAAGATTACATCAGCTAGTTTCCCTTGATCAGTTTGGTGGGTTACCTTGTCATAAAAGGAAATCAGGCTTGATAAGCAGGACTTTCCCCTCGTGAAGCCATGGTGGTTCAAAACCGATAACCAGCCCAAGCACATGTAATTTCCTCAGTTAGCTTCATCAAACCCTCTCTTTTGAGGCCATATTAAAACACCTGAGAATGTGTGCCCATGGCTGAGCAGGAATCAGTGCTCTTCTCTGTTCACGCAGGGCAGGAGAGAAAGAGGATGAACAAAGAACCTGACTGTTGGTGTCTGCTGCAGCTCTCTGAGACCAAAGGGAAGGGACAGGACATGGAAAGAGTCACAGTAAAGCAAAGGACTCAGCCTAAGATCCAGCATCTGGCAGAAAGCCCAAGTTTCAGATTTGTGAGAAACTGTCTGGGGGAGAGAAATATCTTTACACTAGATGTGAAACAGGAGGGCTGGAGGGAGGTTTGGAGAGGAGCCCAAGAATGAGCACAGCCTGCTGCAGTCAACGGCTCTGGTCAGGGCCTCCCTTTTTCCACATGAAACTATTTCTATTGTCAATAAGTCTTAAAAAGTCATTGTGTATCTGTATATGAACATGTGTGTGTGCATGTGTTTGCAAAAGTGACATGTTTAGCTTCATATATGACAACATGCCTTTGGCAAATTCAATGTAAAAATTAACTTGTTCTGTGCTTTTCTTTTTTTTCTTTTTTTTTTTTTTTT
>VZDJ01004378.1:11220845-11286696 GCA_008694505.1 Cyanoderma ruficeps
TTTTTTTTTTTTTTTTTTTTTTTTTAAGGAAGGATAAAACAAAACCAGATTGAGCTTTTACACTTAAAGCCCTAAGAAAATCATAAAAGTGAATTATGGGGTGAGAATTACTCTTTAAAGGAAATCTTTACACTGGAGTAAACTTGGAACATTTATACATAAAATATTACATATAATATTTATGTGTATAAAATCTGCTGAACTGGCCATTTTCTGACTATTATATAAACTTCATGCATTTGAGAAAGCAGACTTCCTTTCACAAAAAACAATTTGTTCTAGCTTCTAGCTTCTATTATAAAGTAATAATCCCTGAGTATCAACACTAGATGCTATTGTCATAAGATGTCCCCTCTGTGTGCTGTTTGGTTGAGTAATTTGTCTTTTGAAGATTGAGCTTAAAGCACATTAGTCTAGCAAGCTAAAAGCATGATGTAAACGAGAAAAAGGAAAAAGATGTGGCTGGGAAATGAGCACATACTCCACACAAAGGACATAGTTTTGGGGTTCAGAACTCTTTAAAACCACTCTATGTCCAAGAGGGAGTCTGGGTGAGGGAGACTGGGTGTGAGCAGATATAAAGGTAGTGAGCTTCAAAATTTAGTTTTCTTGATATAAGGCAAAGTCCAGTGTTCAGCCTTTGAGATACCTCAAAAAAGGAAGTGGTTGAGGCTCCCCAGGGAAGGCAGCAAGCAGCAGCACAGAGATGGTGACCAGAGAAGCACAGGGAAACCTCCCACAGGAGAGGCCCTGGGGCTGCCACCTGTGCCCCACCCTCCCCTGCACTCTCCATCAGTTGTGGGGTGACACCCCCAGGGATGTCCGAGAGGAGTGGTGAGTGGCAGCCACACACCTCAATATGACCCCGTGGAGCAGAGGGACCTCCTTGGAGACAGTGGATTGACTTCCAAAGTAACTGGGCTCATGCAAGCACTGGACACAAAATAAGCGAATGGATCTAAACAGATAAATGTCCTCTACTTTACCTACAAGGAAAAAACGACAGAGAATGAAAGAAAATGCATCAGTTATTAATGCTTTCACCTAATAATGCCTAGATGTGCTCAGATACCATAATGACAAGGTTTTACAAAACTCAGTACAATGCAGAATAGCCTGCAGATGCATTTATCTGGGACAAGTAGGTATTTCTTATCCTATCTGTAGAAATGTTTGCTATTTTTGCAGGTTGTCTAATATTGATCTACTCCACAGTAATCCCTGTGAGTTCTCTTCCTGCAAACCTCCTGTTTGAGAGTTATGAGTTGATCTTACAGAAATTATTAAAAATATTTAAAAAGCAGGTGAAGAACAGAGACTGTTCACAGAATTTTAATCTGTAGAAATGTTAATTCTTTTCTTGGTAGAAGCTGGAACAGAAGCTAAGCATTTCAGTGCCCTCAGAGAAATCCAGCATATATGATCTTCTCTAATTGCCTGCCAGGGAAAAGTTGTGGTTATGAAGCAATCACGGATCTGATCCCATAGTAGCTTTTCCTAAACACTCTGTTTAGGAAAAACTAAAAGAAAACACTCTGTTTTCATCTCATTTGTTAAGTATTGCATTATTTCAAAATATCCTTTCCACCACAAGAATCAACACTGGATTAACAGAATCAAGGTCTATACCCTGGAATGACAGGAAGAAAATAGATGAAACATTTAATTGAATTGCAGATGTTATGTCTAGAAGAGCGAAATACTCTGAAAGTAATTGAGTAGTTTGCCATCTACACTAAGCAGAGATTTTTAAAACAGAATACGTATGGACAATGCAATTATGCAGAATTCAAACATCTGTGTTGAATGTTTCCAGTGGTATCGAGAAATACACGTTTCTCTTAGATTTTAGAACTCAGTGGTATCCGTGAAAATAAAATAAAATATCTCATTATATCGCTGAACCCATCAGAAGAATGCAGAAGAAGCTAATTCTTCTTCTTCAGAGACATCTATAATAAATCATTAGTGATATATTAAAAATATATTATAGTCATGAGAATAAGTGCTTTTCTTATTCAACAAAGGAATAGAAAAGGAAGATATTGAATTATGATCTATATCAATCCAATTGTGTGCTTATTTAGTCAAAATAGAAAAACATCAAAATACTCTGACGTTCAGTCTGATAGTATGATGTTGTTCAGTTGCTTGAACTTCACAGAATTTTAAACATTTGTTGGATAGAAAAAGAGAAGTTTTTTTTCGAGTATTTGTAATATAGAAACTATAAAATATATTTTCTAGTTTTGTAACACAAGCAGTTACTCTGAACTCTGAGAAGGGATGATTGTGTGGAGTTAGAAATACATTATCAAATTTTAACTTCTCAGGTAGGAAGAAATATAGAATTGTAGATGTTATATTAAGCCATTCATTTTACCATTCATTTACATTTCAGCTTGCAGCACAGAAGTCTGAATAGCTAAGAAGATTTTAATTAAATCAAAGGACAAAGCATGACAATTTAATGACCTGATATAAAACCTCATATATTTCCATTGGCCCCAGGAATTTTCTTGAAAAGAAAGCAGTGTGAGTTAGATTTTCCAGTCTATGTGGGGTTGGGCAGCCTGTTCCCAGGAGACGAGACTAAGAGTCAGGCTTTGTTCCCTATTGGCACTCAAGCCTCATCCAAATTGCCTTAATTCTGGATCAAATAGATACTGCAATTGTATTAATTAGGCAAACATCCCAAATTGATTTTTAAAGTTATCTTCTTTGATTGACAGAGATAGAATCTTGCTTAGGCAGTCACATTTTCATTAAAAATCAATGTGGCAAGTCGTGGTCTTCCCTGGTTTTGAAAACAAAGCAAATGATTATTTATCCCCTCTTTCCTGTTCACAGTGAAGCCATCTCTGTGATTTAATTCTAGCTTGGGCTGATAGCACACCAATCTTCTTGACACAGTAAGAGGGAAAGGTATTTGGATCACTGCTATGGCTTGGCAGGAGCTATTGATGGGATGCCTGCACTTTGTCAGATGGCCCGGGAAATTCCACAGCCGATACTCAAAGCTCTAGGTCAGGCAGGGATTTCCAACCCCTGATAAGTGTGAAGTTCGTGAGAAGTCAGCCACCCTACATTTTCTGCATCTGGTGGCTGTGTCAAGGCTTTCATGACATATTCTGGTGGTCAGAGCTCTGCTTAAATCCAGACATAATTATGACAGTGTGAGTGGTGAACTGGTGGGTAATTCTACTATCTTTCTCTTATTGAAAAGCAGGTTGAGGCCCCTTAATAAGTGTGGCATAGTAGCTGAAGCTAATGTAGAAATATTACTTAAATACTTGAATATATGGTTATGTATTTAAATTAATAATATGAAGATGATTCAGAAATCATTGCATAAAATTTATTGATTTGCTCTTCTCTTCAAAAAGTTAAAAAATGCAGAAAACCCAAGTAGTTGGGAAACTCTTCAAGAAATATTTTATTTACTTAAGAAAAATGAATTACAAGTGAGGACCTTGTGAAGTTTTACTATATTTGAAATATACTTGGAACTGGTACAATTATAGCTTATTATCTGAGTGGATTGATGATCCTCTAAACTTTTGCTTGAACTAATTATCTGAGGTTTCATCAGGAGAATGTAGGTTACATTGTAGGAAAATATTTTCAATTATCAACATATCCTAATAGTAAAAGAATAACTATCTGGGAAAGTTTTAGAATCTCCTCTAATAAAGCACTTTAGAAATATGTTTCACAAATTTTTCTCAGATGTCTTCTCTGTATATTAGTTCTTCAGCACAGGAGAAAGTTGGATTCGGACCTTACTTTCCTCTGGCTTCAGGCTTCTAACAGAATAGGCCAATATTACCCAGAAGTGTATATGGAATGGACATAAACATCCTTTCTACTATTTAAATCTGTTTATATTTTATGAGTTTATCTCAGACATAAAGACAAGGGTTCAGATCCAATGATGTTGATTTGAAGAATATTGCTTTATTCTGTTATTTTATTGGCTTATTTAGACTCCCCCATGCATTACTCCATTATTTTATTGGGTTATTCAGACTCTCCCAATGAATCATTTTCTTAGCTTAAATAAGTCAATCCCATCTGGAGCTGGTCAGAATATTTTCACTGAAATGAAATATGTCACTTCATCAAAGCCAAAATGTTGTATCAACATATCAGTTTTGACAAACATTTCTTGAGAAAGTTTTTGCCTGGGGTTCCCTTGTCACTTACAGCCAGATGAGAAAGAACTTGAGCCGAAAAGATCAGGTTTTTTATCCAGAAACAGACATTTCATAACAATTTCCATTTGCAAAAATGTTTGAGGGGGTTATTTTCATTCCTCTGAATAGTGAAAATAAATTCTGAAACCTTGAAATTTAGAGCAAAATGGAATCCGTGTCCTCTGAACAGCTTTAATTACATCTGAGCATGCAAAATGCTGATTCAGTAGCTCATATTTAGAGGATTTAGGTATACCAAAAGGCAGAAAATCAGAAAACCATAAGAAATGTGGCTGTATATTGATAGCTGGCTTCTTTTTCCTTGGAATAGCATTTATTTGCCAAGCAGCATGTAAACATGAGTGAATCTGACTCCTGCCACAAAGATCTCCACAGAGCATGCATGATAACACACTCTGTCTTTCACTCCAAAGTTCAGTAATGTGCATAGCAAATCCTTCCTAAATTATGTAGGATACAGATTCGATCCTAAGTGTTTAGAGGAACACTCAAAATATGTTTTCTTTTGCTCATTAAAATTTGTGGAAAGTTCAGTTATTCTGTCATAGTTAAAATGTTTTGATTGCTTCAAGGGAAAAAGTCAAAATTTGCTTGTACCAGCTGGAACAGGAGGCTCCAGTGCATGGATGAAGCTCCATAGCTGCTAGATTGCATGCTGGAAGAAATGGACACTGTACATGACTGTAGGAACAGGGTAAGTACAGCTGTGACATAAACTGCCCTTGTCTTCCCTGATATTTTATAGACATATTTCTGTAATTCCTTCTTAGCCATTAGATAATGGTCTTGCAGTATATATATTTTAATTAGTTGTTATGAAACAGGGCAACACCTGTAGCTGGAACACACATGGTGGTATTTTCAAAATGAAGACAAAATATTGTAACAAAAAGAGATGCTGAAGTTCTGCCATATGAAGCTAAGCTTGTAAAAAAGAGGGGGTTCAAAAAGACTTTCTGAACTGGACTTTGAGAAGGATAATTTTCTTCAAACATGAAGGAGCCACATGTTAGTGGAGAAGCCTAAAGCGTGTCTTCCATTTCTCACAAAAATGTTCATAGCATTATTCTTGGTCACATGTGTACAGCAGTGTACGTGTCCTCTCCACATGCACAGACTGGTGTTACCAGGGGTAGGAGCTGCCCCAGGAAGGGCAGTGCTGAGGTTGACACCCTCCTTGGCAAGGAGGAGCCTTACCAGAATAACACAACCACTGCACCTGCCCTGCCTTCTTCTCCATGCCTGGGCTATACAAGAAACTGTTGAGAGGCAGCAGAACCAATGTGTGAGAAGAAGCTTTTAAGGAAAAAAACATTCAACAGAGATTGACTTCAGGAAAGAGAGTACTAATGCTGCACAAAGCCAGATGTGTGACCACATGTATACATGTGAGATTGTTCCTCTTATTCTCTAAGAGTGGAGTAATCCTGTGTATCAGTAGAGCTCATACTGCAATACAGGCAGTAATTTTTCTGTAGGGAATTGGTTTAATCAGTTTACAGAAATATTAAAGCATAAACTGCATTTTTTCAGTAACCATTTTTTCCTGCAACATATTACTAAATGAATTTTCTGCAAAGAAGAAGAAAAATCAACTCTGAGTTTTGTGCCCTTGCAGTTCACCTTTAACTCAGAAGGTCCATTTTTCTTAAGCTGTTTTTACAGCATATTTTCAGATTTTAAGGGGTCTGGAAGACCCCATTTTATCTGTAGAGCTAATGGTACTATAGTGTGATAAGACTTGAAAGTGAAATCTGAAAAACAGAAAGGAGATGAGATTAAGGATTTTATTTCAGTTGGTACATGGATTAGTTTCAATGGATTTATGGCTGTTGTTTGCAATTACAGAGCCAACTGCACTGACGCCTGTGACGGTGATTTAGTGGTACCTATTGCCAAACCACATCACTGAGAGCTCTGGTAAGGCTTCAGAAGCCTTAACAGAGGGTGTGCACACTGTTGGCAGCCTCAGCCTAAAAGCCAGAGATAAACAGAATAGAAACCAATGTACAGCTTCACCTTCTGGCTCTGTAGAAACCAACAACCTTATACTGTGTTTTTGGCCTATTTCTTAATACATAGAAATAAAATCACAGCTGTTATTTTGTCAGAGACTTATAGATCTACTGCTGAGTGAGAGGATAATTCTTGTTTCTTACATATGCCACTGCATTTCTTTTGATTGCTTCTTTTTAAACTAAGTTACTAAAAATACATTTATTTTTTGATTCAAAGCAACAGTGAATAATGTTCATGAAACACTCCCAAAGAAGAAAAGAGATAAAATCTTGATGCAGCTGGCAGAATACACAAGATAAAGTGTTTTTTAAAAGGAATAATTAAGGAAAAGATCATATTTGATAGATTAATTGAATAAAACCCTTTAATACAGCTGATAGTCAATGACTCAGTCAAAAAGAAAACCTGAATTTTAAATATTCAGGATAACATCTATCTTTGCCTAGATCTGGACATTATTGGTGCTCTCCATAAATCATCTTCTTTTTAATTTAATATGAGCATCTGTAAGGTCCAGAGATAAATTAATTGCTGCCAGATTTAAATAATACGCTTGGTTTCAGGCATTTCCTGGGGATTAATGACAGGTTAGGGGAAGCCAAGGGCCTAAAGTTCAGCCAGAAACCATTAACCTCAGGTTATCATTAACCTCAGGAAACACCCTATGTCCCTTGTCTGTTCCTAGAGAATGGAAGTGAAAAGCACAATGCCATGTATTTCTTGTAGGGGTTAACGTCATTCCAGTTGGTACATACAGAGAATTTTAACAGCCCATGTTCTGCCTAGTTAAATGACATGAAAGAAACATGTGCATCCACTTGGCTTATCATGGCTCCTGCCAAAGGAAGTGTTTCATGCTCTATATGATATGTTGCACGGATGACTTTTTTGGGGGAGCCAAAATATAAAAACCTATAAGCCCATGGAAACCGAGGTGTATGTTAGCATGGGGTTGGTTGACACTTTGAGGTCAACATTTGGCTTGCAAATGCACCTTTGCTGGGTGTGAGGAGCACATCTTCTGGTCTCTTCATTGCTGTCCTCTGCTGTTGTACAGCACAATTTGGATACTGGGAAGCGAGCCTCATGTTTCTTAATTTAAGTAGTACAAAATTTTGTCTGGAGGAAAACTTCAGAGTTCCCAATTCAACTTAATAAGAGCCAAGTTTTGACCTACTTTCAGATTGCAGAGACCTCAGGAGACGTAGTATCTGGATACAGAAAATAAGAACAATATTTCTAAGAAGGATTTTTTACATTTTCCAGCCTGAAGGTTTCCAAGAGTTTTATGAGCATTTATTAATTAACACCCACAACATTCCTGTGAGATATGTGCTAGCCCTACTCTGTGATAGTAATGGCATCAGAGATGACACCAGAGGAAATCGGGGGAGGGAGGAAAAAATGGCACCACACAGGGACTCTGAGAGGGCTCTGAGAATTGCCACTTTTCCCTCATCTCTGCTGTGAACATGGAGCATACTACAGGCTCTGTATACACAGACAGGGGAATTGGAAGCTGATGATAATACTGTGTGTAAGGGCTTGTAAAAGTATCACTCTGAGTTACTGTTCTTATTAAAAAGAAGGGAGCAAGTTAATCTGAGCTAATTTCAAAACACACTCCAGTGTGTGCTGGAGAGAAAGGAGAAACTTCTGGTGAACCTATGGTGGTTTACAGGTGTTGGTCTAATGAGTATTCGGGCTGTGGACTGGTTCAGATGGATTGTAGCAGCTACTTGTATGTGCACTGTGCTTTGGATGCATCTTTCTAAGCACCAAATTCACTTACTTAATGTTAACCATGCACAAGTGGGTGTCTAGCTTGAGCTAGACACTTAGGCTTCCTCTACAGTTAGTATGATGCCTTTCATAGTTTTAAAATAAGTGTCTAAATACTTCCCGACTTTAGAAGTGCCCAGCTTTTCACACCAATTTTAGTGTGGGACTCTGAAAGACCATTTTTTTTTAATAGCTCAGGATAGTTGGGGTGTGTGTTAGAACAGGAGAAAGCCTGGATATTCTCAATAAGGGGACAGAAAAATGTCCTACTGGCTAAGAACTGTGTGAGCACTGTTGGTTTGGGGACTGGGAAAATGATCTATATTTACTCTCAAGCACAAGGTTGCCTTAGGCAGCTAAAAGGCCACAAGCTTATGTTGGCTTCATGGAGGGAGATGATGGATGAGTGCAGAGAGATACATTGGGAACAACACTTGCAGTGCATATTAATCTTACTGCAACTTGGTATGCTGACAGGGCTGCTCTTTGTTTTCTGATCTGTTCATCTGGGTTTATTTCAATGTTCATTTTTTTGGATAGTTTTACATGCACAAATCTGTAGTATTGTACGTAGCTAGACAGTTGTGTATCTGCTTTTCATTATAATGCAACTTCTCTAAACATCACTAAAGTATGTTTTAATATATAAATCCTTATGTACTTAATGTTTTTATAGCCTACCTGCAACTTTTTATTTTTGCTTTTCATCTCCATATCTTCTTATTATCATATTTTATATGCTTCTGTTGCCAGGCTTCTTTAATTCTGCTAGTGACAAAACCCACTCCTCTAGACCTGTGACAATTCTGCAAATAACTGTATCACACTTTTACATGAATTTCAAATGTTTAAGAGAAATTATACAGCTGTCTCTGAAAGCACATCAGGTCAAAATTATGGCTGAATGGCAGCAGCATGACAGGAAAAAAGTGCTCCCTGGAAGCTGGCTACAGAGGAATTTTCTAAAGAAAGAAAACTCCAAATATAGAGCACACAACATATTTCCAGGATCTGGCATAAAAAAAAGGATTAAACTTAACTAAATCTCTCTCCTGGTTTTACTCCACAGTTGGCTGCAAAGAGACATCATTAGGCCACACAAAATACAATAGAGGGAGAGTTAGAGTTTGACTTTCTTGTGGGCTAGTAGGATAAGATATCTCAGGTTTACTAAAGCTTGTAAATCTTATGCCCTGTAGTTTTGATTTTAGTAAATCTTGCTCTACCTGAGCTTTACTGAATGGAAGAAGAAGAAATTTACACTGCTTTCTGCTTGTGTACAAGGAAGGAATGTGAAAACTCCTAATTATATCAAATATTATCTGCTCTGCCTGACCTTAGTGCTATTGGAATTGCTCACTTTTGCAGTTGATCCTGTTTTGCACATTGCTCATGCAAGTCTTACAGATGTAGGTGTTACTAATCCAAGACAAATGTCTTCTCCTCTATTTCCTGGAGTGGAATAGAGGGATAATGTCCCTGAAGATGCGAGGCTACTTCCCACCTTCTGGATTCCAGACAAAAGCTCTACAGTGTAAGCATGGTGGGGAGAGTAAGCAAGAAGGCACAAGAGCAGGGAGGGTTAACATTTTAATGGCCTTTGATCACTTTTTTTCCCAAGGCTCACATTTGGTTGTAGAGTAATAGCTGTGCAGTGGCACCATCCCTCAGATGAAGTCACCAGCCCAGTCTGGTTCTATACTTCTCCCTCTCAATTCTTCCTCATACAGAAGAGTGTTCTGATACGTTTGACCTTCCACAAACCCATGCTCTTGTGGATTGGGTCAAACAGCTGTTGGGCTGGAGAAGGGTCATGCCTGTGTGGATGGTGTGTCATGGAAAGAGTTGGCGGTCCTTCACTCCCAGAGCCATGGGAAAATAAATCCCTTTTTGTGCAAATGGAGAGCAGAGCTACATCTGAAATTATATTTATATAGAAAATATAAACCTTTCATTGAAAAGAGACACTTCCAAATTCAGCATCTGATTTCTAAATCAAAAAATGGTTAAAACTTTGTGGTAATTTTTTGGAGATGATGATTTGGAAATAATTTTATAATTTTCTTATTTTAATTCCTTATACCTTATAAAATGTACAATTGATATCTACTTTGTATACATGCATATATATATAACATACCTGCAATATGCATTCCCTCTAAAATAATACTCCCAATCATTCTTAATTCCAACTATAGCAATGGCATAGAGACATACAGCTAAATTAACATATTAGTGAATTTCAAAGATACTGATTCTCAAAAAGGGAAGATACATTGTCACTTGTTTCTACTCAGGTCAAACAAGTTATATAAAACACCAAATATAGTTTACAGAATGAACCAGATGCAAGTAGACTAGTATTCCAGGTTAATGCATCCTTATTTCAATTGTCTAGAACTAAAAGCAAAAGTATACACTATATCATTAAAAATAAATGGAGGTTATAATTGCTTAAAAGATTATAGCATAAAATTTGCATGGCTGATGTGCTGCAAAATACAAGAGGGATTTGCTGTACAGAATTTAATGTTGCTTTGCTTGAAGCTGAAGCTTGCATTTAGGCATATCAAGAAACAAGATCATTTAATGGTTTATTCATTCAATTTAACAGAATATATCCATGGCCCATCATCCACACATTCACCTGCTGTCAGATGCTGTTGAGCTCTATAATGAACAGCTGTGGAAAGGGCAAAAAACGTACAGCAACCTCTGGCTATTTGCATTTAAGATATTTAGTTCTGTGTGAGAAGAATGACATGTAATCAACTAGACACATGGGTAAAAATAGAAGATTCCAATTTTGCCTACTGTTTTCCTCTTTCCTTAGACATGGTTACAAAATTAATGAATAATTTGCATTTTGACTTTCAGAACAACGTGCAATTTTTATAGGGCAGGAGGTTAGATTCTGTCTGTCCTGTTTCCAAGGGGTAATTGGAGAAGGAAAGCTCTTTTCAGTGTACACCATGGGAACAGGGCCTGATCCGTACTATCAGTACATAAAGTCTCATTTACAGGTCGGTAATAGCGAGCAATGCCCACGCGGCAGGAGCAGCACCTTGATAAAGCAGCAGATTGAAATAGCAGTGTACTAACCATTGGAGTTGTACTGTGTTGATAACCATCTCTCCTGAATGAAGTGGCACACCTATTAAAATCTGCAGGGGGCATTGTGCAGAGACCATCAGAGCATCCCTGCTTGACGTGGGATTGCAGCTCTCTTACCTCTGTGGTGCATTCAGATTGTCAGAGCTGTCCTTGAAAATGATGGACTCATTTCCCTGAAGGCCTTGAGTGACTTCTCAGAGGGTGAAAGTGCTCCAGGCTCCCCTGGATGCCACTGGGGCCTGGAAGCCAAACCAAGCCCTCCAGAAAGCAGGAAAATAGGAGACAGTGAGCAGCAGGATCCCATCTGTGAGTCCTGCCACTGGAAGCTGAACAATAAGTACGTCTGTTCTCAGATAATATTCCCATAGAAGTTACCAGGCATCCATCAATTGGAAAAGTAGGAGGGCTTATTTGATACCAGTAGCTTTGTTTTCTGCCTTATCCTCAAGTCAGAAAATTGTAGTTTAAAGCTTATTTACTGGAAACAACAGGAACATTTAGTTCTCCAGTCATAGTCAGTAAAATCTGGCCAAAGGAAATACATCCAAACTTTTCCAAATAATAAACAAAGATTCTTTAGTTGTGTGCTTTTAAAGTTTCTTCTCAGCTTGACAGTAGTAGTATATAATACATGGAAGTAATGAAAAAAGACACTAAGACAGTGGTGTTCCATGAGCTAAATTGCAGGAGACCGTATGACTTTGATGGTTGGAAAAATAAAAACATTACACCGGAAGCTTGTAAATATTAGGTGTAGCTTCTCAAATACATTTGAACCAGTCAAAACAGTGGCTAAATAATTCTGAGAATCTGCAATAAAGATATCAGCTATGACAGAGCATTTATGGCTTTGCTAAGTAGGAGAAGAACCAGTATGATCTGAGAGTTGAAAGCACAATAAGAAAGGTGGAATAGTCATCTTCCTGCAGTCACTTACACCAAAATGCCTTCATTTATAAAAAATAAATTTTGGTACATACCTAGAGTATATACAGAAAATCAACTATTTTGAAAAACAATTGAAATAATTCTCTCATTAGTTGTTAAACCAGGTTACTCTGAGCATTCTGGTAGACACTGCAAGCATGAACAGAGCTGCATGGATTGGAAAGGTGATTTTCAGAATGAGTTGTCACACTTTTCCCAGCCCGTGATCTGTAAAGAGAAAATCTGGGAAGATTTTTGACATAGAATTACAACAGCAGTGTCTCTTTTTCTCTGTGGTGTGATTCTCTGAGTGGAACTGAGTCAGAGTTACTATCAGTCAGCACCAGCGAGGCTGAGGAAAAGGAGGGATGGGGACTGAAAGACATTTCACACAAAACATTATTTCCTTCCTTTGCAGGCTCCATGCACAGCATGAGAGTTCTGTAGTCCTGCTGCATTCCCTGCCCATGCACTCATGATTGCACCCTGCTCCTTTCTGAAGCATGGATACAATCTGAAGAATTTCTTCTGTCACTGACTTCCTGAGCCAGGCACAGCAGTCACCAGGCCATGGGCACTTGTGTCCTCTGCCTCATTGCCCCATGCCCAAAGGACATGGTTTCAAACTGAAGTTTTAACATCTAGACATCCTTCTCCTGTCACAGGACACCTCCTCCTGGCTGACAGACCAGACATATCCTTCACTATGTGAGAGAATAAGATGCTGCCTGTTATGTTAGAAAAAAGCCGTATAGAAGGTTGTGTAACATGGGAGGATAATCAGGAGGAAGAACGTAGGAATAGTTGCCTGATACTTTGGCAAATTACAGAGCCTGAGAATAACTCAGCCTGTCAGGATAAAAGAAAAAAAGCACAGGCTAGACATTAACTATCTTACATGCAGGAAATTACCACAATTAAATCAAAAGGTCTTTTTTAGTGTGAGTAAGGTAACATGAGAGGATATGGATATAGGAGTGACTCACTCAATAGCCCCATCAGATCAAGCAATTTAAACTTCAGATACTTCATAAGGTTAGGTTCAGACTATTTCTGGCTACAAAGATGGAAAAGCTAGAGAAATGGCAAAACTGTTAAAATGTTAGCTTCTATAAACAGTTTGATATCCAAGTTAACAAAAAGTGCCTGCTAACTTAGCTCCCAAACACAACGGCAACCCAGAGCAGAGCTGAGATTTAGGGGGGTTTGCACCATTCTGCTGTTCCCAGCACAGCCCCCAGGACCCAGGCCCACATTCACAGCCTCGGGCTCAGAGATGGAAGGAGGCAGAAACTGAGTGGTGTCCAGCAACATTAACATTTGCAAACTTAAACCAGAAACAAACCTTGTCTCTCAGGCTGAGAAACTCACAAAAGCAAAGAAAGAAACTCACATGGAAACTGGAACCATATTCCAGCCCCAATGGTTCCTTTGGATGATTTTCCTTTTATGAGTACAAAGGTCAGGAAATCAGCGTGGATTCCAGCTGCTGCTCAAAACATCCATGCTCCTGTTTCTCCAGCTCAGACAGTTAATGCTGCTTAAATATCCCTCTTCGAGAGTGCAATTGGTTTCTTGTCTGGCTTAGAAATTGGACATGAGCTGTGTGCCTCATCTTCATCAATGCCATCCTTCTCTCACCCTTGTGCTCAGGGTCTAGGGAATTATCAATTGACTGTTACTGGAGAAACATCAGTGCACATGGGCCCGTTCCGTGCACGGTGCTCCCCTTGTACACCCTGTCACACCTACCTTTGTTTAAACATTTGTAGACTGAAACATCCTGTCGAGCCCTGTTCTGTGGGAGAACATATTTGTGAGACAAAGCAATGCTGTGGTCTACCAGGAGGTCTATGACTCTCTCGGTGAATTATTCACTACTTTGCTGTGGTCTACATGCCAGGTCACCCGTGTTCACAGTGGAGAATGAAGCATTATTCATTATCAGCATTTGGTTTTTCTCTTCTAGGAGGTTGTTCCACCACCCCTGTTGCCCTTTCAGGTTTTAACAAGACATTGCATTCTTTCAGACTTCCCCTGGGCAGCAGTTTTTGCACTTGCAGAGGTACAGCAATAAGAGAGGGAAAGCCAGAGCAGTTGTAAATTGTAGCAGTTAATGTCAAATTGATGGGGTAGTGATCAAATGAAGTTCATAACCACAGAATGCAACCTCGGGGTGGAATGCTGTTTCAAAGATTGCTAATGACAGGGTTATAAAATCATAAAATAGAAAGTTTTTCCACTGTGAATGTTTGAAAGAATTTATTTGGCTGACCATAGGTGTTAGCAGCATTAGGGTCAGGCTTTTATATGACATTTAGCACAATTGCTAATCAATGAGGGGACTGACCAGTCCATTTTGAACTGAGGGAACAACACCTGCATTGTGTTGTTATTCTTGGACTCCCTGAGTGCACCTTTAATGGTCTTTAGGTCTTCTAGTATGGTACTGTTTAATTAGAAACTGCTGATACAGAGGGAGAGCAAATGTTGGCTAAAAAGAGCAGTTTTGGGGTTTTCAAATCTGGCTTTTAAGCATCAGCATTCAAGAAACCAAAGCAGTAGGGAATGTCACAACGTTAGCACAAGGGAAAACATTTATAGCTCATCAAAGCTGGACAGTGCACGACTGTACCCAGCTGCACTTTCCAACCACAGTGCTAGAAAAGTCTCAGAGAGGAAAAAAGAGGCAAGAACAGGAAAATATAATAAGATAAATGGGCATGGAAAATATTGAAGGCATCCCAATGCAATTTACATATGGAAGTGAAAAATGAACAATGCAAAAGAGACATATGCTTTTATAGATGGATCCTTCTGTATTTTCAAATTTGTTTACTTATTTATTTTTCTGATTTCTGCATCAGTTATTGAGACTAATCTTTCATGTGATTTATTATGCTTTCCTTACCCATTTGTGCTTAGCTTAGTCAAGAAAAAGCAAAGCCAGAAAAAATAGCTAACTTGAAACTGGCCTGTTTTCTCCTCATGCTGGAATATGGAAAAGGGAGAAGCCCACTTTAAAAACTACGTTTGGTTAGAGAGGGCTTAACATCCTCAGATTCACACAGAGTTTCCAACCACGGCTTCCGTGCTAGAGTTGCCAGCCTTGTGATGAGCCTTAAGATGTGTTACCTGAGTCCCTATAAGTCCACACCCCACAGAAATGTGGCTGGTCTCTTTGAACAGTCACCATGCTTGTCAAAGATGCAGGCTCAAAGAAATTTCTGGCATCATTCATTACATTCAGCTGTTCAATTTCTGATGTGATGGAGGACCTTGCCAAACAGTATTTTTTTTTTCACTTCCACTTTTGTTGCTACTTCCCTATTTCCCACTCAGTGGCCCTTCACAGCTGGGTTTCTAAAGCTGGAAGACACCTAGCAACCAGAAGATGGTATAGTGCTGCTTCACCCTGAAGCTCGCTAATCACTTTCTTTCCTGATCCCAAAGGTATCAAACCCCCTCATCTTTTGCAGTTTGTGGCCCTTTGAATTGGCTATCAATCATCTCACAAATTGCACCTTTCAGAAATGTAGCTTCCAATGTCAAGATTCAGTTCTTTAAAAGTATTCAAGTCTTGAAATATTTTCAAGTCCTTAAAGCATTTTAGGCAAGTTCAAATGCTGCAGACATACCCTTGTGGGTTTTGCATTGCCTAAGCAGTACTCCTGATAGCCCATCAGGTCCAGAGGGTTCCTGTGCAAATTCCATCAGATATTTGTTTTTTTCAAGCTAGGTCTTTACATAAGGAAAGAAAAACCACAACCCCACTTTTCTCCATTAGTATGTGGCAGTGGACATCTGGCTTCTGTGTCAAGAACATAATACAGATGTTCTGCTGTGGAGGTCTACTTTGGCTGCTAGCAATCATTTACAATGCTTATTAAGAAACAGATCATTGTGAGTCAGCAAATAATCCAGGGCCAGGTGAAAGCAGCTGGATGGGAGTGAGCTATGTACCATCACTTGAAACAATACAATCGATGCTAAATTAGTTATTGGTCATTTGGCCAATTTTGTACTGTGGATGCACTGTGGAAATGGACTTGGTAGAACCACTGTGTTGAGAGACATGGAGATATGTAACCTGATTGTGATTTTTGGGAATAGAAGGCAGCAGATTCCTTTAGTGCAGAATCTGGAGAATATTCTCCTTCTGGTAAGTAATTTATGCCTTGGCAAAAAATGCTTGAGATCCACAGCATCACTGACAATAGCAAGCAGCCTGTTGCACCTTTCCATAACAACTGCCACTGCTGGTGATGTTCTCACAATATTGACCCCTAAAATAGATTAAAATGTTGATGCAAGAAGTAGCCTTCTGCTTGTAAATAATATTCCATCATTAATATTGCATTGACATGAGTGAGTGCAGGTCACATAACAAAGCTGCTGTTTTCACAGTGTTTGCGACATCAGAGAACTTATATTGGCTACCTGGCATTTTCTTTTAATGTTAATTATGCTAATGATTTTAATATGCTCAAAATGAAAGCTTTGATTTCTGGAGCAAGAAAAAGGTGCTGATTTAGAAAGGAGAACAATTATGTTGAAGCATTTGAAATAATAGTGTGGCATTATGAGCAACCTTGATAGAAATCCTAAGAAGCAAAGAAATTTGAAATGGAGAGTGCAGCCCCTGGCTTACTGCAAAGTGACATACTGGATAAAGAATGTCTAAATTTTTGTGTTTGTTTTTCAGGAAAGGTCTTCAATTTAGTGTCAGCAGCAGACCTGTTTTTTCTTAAATGCTGTGTTTTGTGCATAATCTGGTAAGAATTTTATCAAGTCATCCATCTCATGCTTTGTGAGCACAGAAACTTGGAGTCTTGCAATCTATAAGTGAAAGCTTTTCCTGGAGAGCATCCTACTTATTGCTGGTTGCCTGGTGACAGGACCAGAGGCAATGGGCACAAACTGAAACATGGGAGGTTTCCTCTGAACATCAGAAAACACTTTTTCACTGTGAGGGTGACTGGGCACTGGCACAGGCTGCCCAGGGATGCTGTGGAGTCTCCACAATATGTCTCCTTGGTCATATTGAAAAGCTATCTGGATATGATCCTGAGCAACCTGCTTTAGGTGTTCCTGCCTGTGCATAGGGGCTTGGACCAGATGAGCCCCCCAAGACCCATTTCAACCCCAACCATTCCATTATAATGGGATTCTGTCCTTTAGGCTGGTTTTCAAGATCCCTTATTACTACAATGTCCATGCTGAAATGCTGGCTCATGGGAGGTTGGGAGGTGCTTACTGGTGTTACTGGGATCTCTTGTTTCTCTTCTTAAGAGAATGCCCAAGTTGCAGTAAGTCAAACTGTCCTGTCACGTGACCTTCCTTTTTCCCTGACCTCTTTCTCTTCCAAGACCTCTTAGCTTGCACCAGCTTGTCACATTTTATTTAGGAATCCTAAAATATTCTGGAAAGGACCTATTTCTCAGATCATGTTTGTATAGGAGGTAGAACTGGATGCCTCTACTCTGAGCAGCTACTCTCAGAAGAGACAAGTGCTCTTGCTAAATGCCACCCTGCAGGCCACAGACCTGAAACCAAATATCTTTGCTAATTAAATGTAGATCTTCAACTTTTTCACTTTTTCTCTTTTGCCCAGAAAAAAAATAAATTAATCTAGCCTTTTGTTAAGGCATGTGACTCAGCTGTGCTAAATTAGGGTCAGGTTTGTGCCTCCTAGTCATGTTACATCAGGAATCACAGGGACAAACACTCTTAACACTCTTTTTTCAGGGCTTAGAGGCTATAGGAGTACTCATGGAGTATAGCATGAGTAATGAAAGTAAAACCATGTTAAAAAGCTCCCTCATGTTATTACTTCAGTTCATTAAGATATACCTTGTTTACCTGCTGCAGCCTGCACACCAGATTTAGCTCTCTGCAGGAATCTGAAGGCATTTAGTGTGCAGAAGCTGTGAATTGCAATGAAAAACAAAACACTTCTGTTTCACAGTTTTGTGAAAAGCAAGGTAATTAAACAGTGACTGAGAGCCTGCTCATCCCTTCCAGATTTTCCCCCAGGCAGATAAAAGTGTGGAACAGAAAAGCAGAAAAACAGATCTGATGATCTTTACTTATTGACAGGCTGGGAAACATTGTACATTTCATCTTCAGCTCTTTGGGCTTTCTAAGAAACCTTATAATCTCCTTTGGCTTGTTAACCACTGCTGAAGCAGGCCAGAACTCATTTGCGTTCTTGTATTGCTCAGTGACCACCCAGTGATGTCAGGTAAGAACACAGATTTTTAATTAAAATCTCAATTTTCAAGTATATTTCACAGTTAATACATGAGATGGTGAGAAACTCTGGCCAACTACATTGTTTTGCTAAGCCGTGTGGGCTCAGCTGTCTTCATATTCACTTCTAAAGCAAAAAGTCACAACTTCATTCCTGAAGAATGTGACTTCACGGGACAGTGAATATGTGAATGGCTGATCTGCCATATGCACCAGAAGTTCCTCATTTGAAGGAAGTATCAAGTGTGTGAGAACAGGAAAACATCCTTTGTTTAAAGATTTAAAAGCCCACGATAGCAGTGTGAAATGGTACCCAGCAAATTGCTGTGTAGCATACAATAAACTGCTGGTTAACGTGTTCCCATGTTATTTGTTTTACTCACTCTGGTTTTTTAGGTCTTTATGAGCCCATCAAAATATGAGAGCCATTAGTGACTTTATCATTAGTCTCTGGTATCAAGATCTAGGAAAGCATTATTCACCCTGTTATACCAAGGGCCATGAGGTGTCAGTGCCAAGATCTCCAGCTGGTTTAACCGGTCCACTGAAGCAGAGAAACCTACAGAGCTACAAGAATTTACATTTGCACATCCAGGGAGTAAACAACTCACCTGAGGTTCTGCAGAAATGCTGTGGTGCAGCTGGGAACTGAATTCACCTCTGAATCTCTGGCTCAGGGTCGGCTTCCTCACCTGTCTGCAGTGCCTGCAAACACTATTAAATATTTATTTTGCCCATTCACAAGCCATCACACTCTCAGTAAGGATGGTTGGCTGCACATGCCAGCTCCAGCTGGCCCTTCAGGAGCAGGCACAATGAATGAGGATGTTTTCTGCTCAACAACCATTCTCCCATCCTTTTTGACTGTTGTAGTTGACTGCTCCCCCAGACAAGGCTTTTCAACTTTTTCATTGAATCAAAAAAAAAAAAAAACAAGCAGTTTTGGACTGCTTGCAACATTTAATTCACCTTGAATCATTTGGTTTTGCTTTGGGACTTCATAAAAATAACCCAAGGGCCAGATTCACAAGAGGAATGAGGTAATCCAGAGAAGCTGGTATTAAAGCTGTCCTTCCTCCCATGCCCTAGATCCCCGTCTGGGCTGGGCATTCACATCGTATGTGGGTCCGATTCCCTTTTTGTCTGGTCAACAGCAGAAATTTTAACCTCAGGCTGACCCACTCAGAAAATACCACAACTATTAAGCTGCAGTGTGTGCTGAGGCAGGAGTCTCATGGCTCTCCTGTTATGCCTGGACCCCTTAACAATGAAAACTTAAATACTTACTGGATAAAAGCACAATATACATCTCTCTAAGTTGATGATTAGGTCATTTGACAAGGGGAACTTCAGATTTTTGGTTGCTGCTTCAGTACATGTTTATTTATGAATATGAGTGGAAGCATTTCAACAAGAGAGAATAAATGACCTGCATTACCCACCACCCAGTCTCCAGTGCCAAGGGACTCTCTTGTGAAGTGGTGAACTTAGTTACACTTCTGACCTGGTGTTTGTCCTAGCTACTGGGAAATACAGTTTGGATTGAGAGGGGGGAAAAGGTCCACTGGCTCATCTCTGAAATTTATTCTCTAGGAATTCAAATCAGAATTCGCAAATAAATTTTTGGGGCAGACTAACTATTCTGCAGCAAAAGCCATCATCCACCTCCATCTATACCACTGCTTGTAAAGCAGAAGGCTGACAGAAATGTCCACCAGAATATAACACTCTGAGCTATCTCTTGCCCAGTGTCCAGCCAGGGAAAAAAACCTAAGAAAACATCACCCAGACTTACAAGATATGGGTGACCGGGAAGGTAATTGTCAAATGTTGAAGGCTATATTTTCCATTTCGCCCCCCTCACCTGCCCTTCTCTGCCAAGGGACTCAGAAAAATGAGGTTTCTAGATCATAATCTGCAGAGAATTCCATATAAACCCTTTGGATAGGTTTCAGTTTTTAACATTTTACTGAACCAACTGTTATTCTTCTGAACAAAGAAGCAAAAAAAATCAAAAGCTTTCAACTAGGTCATGCTAGTATTATCATGAGTGAGTGTGAGTGGTATCATTTCACACATACTGCATCTCTCAATTAAGGAAAATGCCAGACTTCTGTTAGCAAGACAGCTGGTGGTACTCAGTGACTAAATATAGTACTGTCATCACCTAGGAGCACAGCCAGGACATTTTAATGGTTGGGACAACTGATATTTCAGTTTAGCCAAAACAATTTTTAACCATACACCATTATTTTAAACAGCCAGTGGACAAAATCAGTGAATGAATGTATTTGTAATATATTTTAACCATTTTATTTATTAGGCCAATTTTTAACCAATTGATCTTAATTTTTAACCAGCTGATCTTCAAAGAAATTCCACATATTGTGTATATTTGAGATAGAAAAAAACAGCTAAGTAAATACAGCTGGCATTCAGCTGATTCTCTGATTGTACATTCGATAGACTAAACTCCCTTAGACAGTCTTTATATTGTGTGTACAGTCCCTTGATCAGTGGGGCTTGAATCCTCTAGAGAGTGATTTTTAGTGATGATTCCATTGCAAAGGAGAAGCAAAGCCCAAATAAATATCTGTAGCTCATCTTAAATGAAGCCTGATCCAGTTCCCCCTATATTTGATGAAAACAATTTAATCTGCAATTACAGCTGGAATATGTCCTAAATTATGTCAGTTCTCAGAGAATTTTCTTTCCCAAAAAAAATCTTCCAGGCTGAGGGAAAAAATCTTCTGGTTCCTCACCTCTCCATCAATATCCCAGGCATTTGGCATTTTTGTGTTAGCATTCCTTGTGTATACTGTGGAACAAGCCAAAAGAAGACACACAATTAAGTATTGCTAAGGGTGAATGGAAACAGCTTTTTGCACATCATGCTATTGTAACTTTAAGGCCCATAAGCCTGAGCCTGCCAGGTTTACAAACAAGGACTGTGCTCATGTGTAGCTGAGGCACAGAAATGAAGTGTCTGTTTCTTTCCTGTTTCCAAAAAATACTGAGTTTAGGTCTGGTTTAGCTGTGACTGAGTAGGTATTTCAAAATGTTTATTAACAGTTTTATTGCTTTATTTCTGCTGCCAGTTCTAAACAATAGGGGCCAGGAACAGCAGCTTTGTTTGTATTTATATTAGTACGCCGTTGCCTGTGGACATAAATGCAGAGGTATGCTCTGCAGCTGGTGGATTGGAGGACAACTCGTGCGTCCTGCTACATGTTGAATGTGAGCTGGAAAATGACAAAGCTAGAGAGCTATCTCAAAATGAAGATAGTCAGGAGCAGGTTTTCCCATGTGAAAACCTCACTGATTACATCTGTGCTACCAGTGATGTTGCCTGGAACAGTTTTTTTCAGCACCTATCCTCTTTCAGTACCTTCCTCAGCCAGAGCAATGAAGAGCATTTTAATATCGAGTTGAATTTTTTCTTTCGTTTTTTTGGTGACAATGTCCTGGTTTCGGCCGAGATAGAATTAATTTTGTTCTTAGTAGCTGGTACAATGCTTTGTTTTGGATTCAGTATGAGAATAATGTTAATACTAGAGTGATGTTTAGGTTGTTGCTAAGTAGTGCTCACCCCGAGTCAAGGACTTTCCAGTTTCCCATGCTCTTCTAGGGAGGAACTGCACAAGAAGCTGGGAAGGAGCATGGCCAGGACAGCTGCTCTGATCTGGCCAAATAGGTATTCCATGCCACAAAATTGCATTTCCAGTTCATAAACCGGGGAGAGCTGGCTGGAAGGGGCTAGTTGCTGCTGGTGACATGCCAGGCCTCAGGTGATGAGTAATTGGATTGAGCATCACTTGTTTTTCTTGGGGTTTAGTTCTCTCTCCCTTTTATTACAATTATTGTTGGTATTTCCATTGTTAGTATTATATTATTTTACTTTGTTTCAATTATTAAACTGCTCTTATTTCAACACTTGTGTTTTCTTTTTCCTCCTATTTCACCAGGGATGCAGGAGGGCTGAGCAAGTGGCTGCGTTGAACTGAGTTGCCACCTAAGGTCAAACCAAGACAGATAAAAGACAATGGGATTGCAGTTACAGAGAGAGAAAAAAGAGCTTTAATGTACTTATTTGTAAGTGCAAGCTTTTTATCCATGCATTCAAGTCAATATGGGAAGCAGCAGTGCAAATTTCTGTCATGGTCTTTTGGCCAAGTTTTCCTCCAGTTTCCCAGCAGCCTTGACCCTCACAGGCCTGTTTTGCTTTGGACCTACACCTGGGTGAAGACTCACTCTGGCAGGACCACCAACAGGCATGCCAAAGCTGATGTCTTGCTTCAGTCACTCCTTCCTTCAGCTGTTAACTGGGAGCTGGTGCCTATCTAACCACAGACCACAGCAAACAGAGGTGTGTGCATGCTTTGTTCTGTCGCTGACTCTCACCATGTTGTTTGCATCCAGCCAAGAGGGTTCAGCTGAATGGGGAATAAACTCATATTTTCCTGAAGGTGACAAGTACCAGCTTCTGCTGGTAGCAATCAGCACAGCTCCCCTTCCTTGGCCCTGAGGGAACCCACAGCTGCATTTGTAAGGGAAACAGCTCTTCTCATTGATCTCTCCCCAGGGGTTTTCTCTGACCTGACACATTACCAGGCTGTGCAGTGATAGGGCAGGAGGGAAGATCTTTAAGCTGAAAGGTGGAAGGTTTAGGTTAGATAATAGGAAAAAGTTATTTACTTAGAGGGTAGTGAGGCACTGGAACAGGCATCCCAGAGAAGTTGTGGAAATCCTTAGAATCCTTAGAAATGTTCAAGACTAGGTTGGATGAGGCTTTGAGCAAGCCAATCTAGTGAAAGGTGTCCCTGCCCATGGCAGGGGGTAAGGAACTAGATGATCTTTAAGGTCTGTTCAAACCCAAATCATTCTATTATTCTGTGATTCTATGATAACTGGAAAATTAATAATAATTTGGAGGAAATTGTGTTTTCTGACATCCCAGTGCTGTTGTACTGGTATGAGAGGAGCACTGGAGTGCTGAACTATGCATACAGCTCATGACACCTGGGAAGCACACCAAAGAGAGATCCTAATACCTTGCCTTCTTCTTCTTTCCTCTCTTGCCATTACAGCTGAAGAAGGTCCTGGAAGATTTAATATCAGTGGCAAGCAAGTTTGGATTTTGGATTATTCTCTTGCTTGAACGGCAGACATCTATGCATAGGCAGACATATGTAACAAGGACAATTAATATATCCTTCTATAGAAAAACATTTTTCCCCCACTCATTAATTATTTCTTCATGGATAGTTTTTTTTTTAATTTTTTTTTTTGCTTTAATAGCTCTATGTTTGTAGCATAACCAGTACTGTCTGTGAATGATGTAATAACTATGATCATAACCAATAAATCTATCCTTTGAGAGATGCTGCTAGCCTTATTACTTTGTTTTTTAACCTTACTTTACTTTTAACATGATAACTTTACAGCTTTAGTCAGCAAATTATGATAGCCTTTCTCTTTTAACAGAAACATTTTCATTTCTGCTATGCTAAATTTGTTGTTTTAAAAAACTTTTTTTGAACACCACAGGAAGGCATAATTGGAAGCATTAATTTGTGCTCAAAAAGTATATTTAAATTTTTTTCTTTGAAATGAGCACACGCTGTGACCTAGTTTTTATAAACAGAGAAAGAAACAAATGCCAGATCTGAAAAAGTAGATTTAGCTAGATAGTATTCTACCTTTTTAATTATTTTTCAAACATAAGAGGTGATTTCACCTATTTAAATATTGCTAGAGGCTTAGGGGAGAAAAAAGCATTCATCCTGAGTTGAGTTCAGAGAGTCTGCTTTGCCAAAAATAAAGCCAAACATATTAATATACAGGTTTTCTCAAAGTCTCAGAAGCATCAGGAACCCATTTGAAAGAAGAGGAGCTGGTCTGGTTTGTCAGTCTGGCAAGTACCAGTGGAAAAATCCATCATCTACCAACAAATACATGCTTCCACACTCAGTCCTGCAGCAGTGAAGGGTCTGCAGAGCAGTTCCACTCCAGGAGCTGAACCCCTGTTAGTGCCTGAGGCCATGTTGGCTCTGCTAGGGAGCAAGGCAGACACAGGAACGCAGAGGTGAAATATCCTGCAAAGATGATTTTTCTACATAATATTAAATTTGCTTAGTATAAAATTTTACAAGCATATCCTGGACCACCCAAAAATTGTAGTGATTAATCCGCAGGTCTACCCTGTCCTTTATGTGATTTCTTTTAAATGTTCATTCACTGCTACATACTTTAGATTGTTAAACACAGCCACATGGAGCGTGTTTGTAAAGCACACGTTGTCTAAAATGTACATGCAATTTAAAGGTTCTCTAGTTACTGTACAGCTCCAGACATAAACTCATTTTTTTTCACTAATTCAACAGTTAGATGAAGAAACCTCTCCAAAGCTGAAAAGCAAGAATGATTAATTAAAGAACCTGAGACTTAAATGCAGACTTGTTCTTAGTTTACCAGACTGTAAAACTCTTACCTTAGTGAGTACACAGACAGGGATATGTTTGCAACCGATTTTTTGGCAGATAATTGAATAACTCTTGTAGCAGTGGCCTTTTTTGAATACCAGAGAAAGCACTTCATCAAATGGACATAATTTATTTCACAGGGAGGGGGAATAGCTTTGGTGAATTTTCCAAGAAAAATTCCAAGGCTTACGTGAATATGTTCACCTAGCAGCTACACTGACGTGAATCCATATATAAACCCACATGTGTAAGACAGCTATGAGTAGTAAAAGTAACAACTCTGAGCTATTAAGACGTCTAAGTATGTCTTTACATAAAAGCCTCAAAGGGCTGCACAGGGAGTCATTATAGTGTATTATGTCAGGACCTTACTCACTCAACATGTAGAAGTCGACACTGACACTGTCAGCTGTGATGTAAAACGCTTGGAGGCTCGTTTCACAGGACAGGCGTTTCCAAAGAGTTCAGCACCCACCAGTTTCCATGTAGGCAGCTAAATGAGGTGATGAAACTTTAAATGCTCTCAGTTTTCGTGGGAGCTGAAGTCTTTTGAAAAACCCAGCTTTCTCTGGGGTAGCTACACCATCTGCTTTGAGCTCCTGGAGGGTTAATGAGAGGGACCAAGTCAAGTACTGGTGTCCTGTGAAGTTGGCTGCTGAGAGAGGGTCTTCTGAACCGCCATGGAATGTCTAAAGCATGCTGAAGGAACATCTCTGATTCATCTGTAACATCCATGTCATAGCTCAGAGTTAAGGAGATTAGTGAAAAAAAAAACCAAACCAAAGGATCGTCTGGTCTGGAAATTTCCTCTCTCAGATCATAAGATAAAACTATATTAACTGTGTGAACATGGTATCTGACACAGCAGACTATTATTCTGAATTTTCTTATTCAAACATCATATTCCAGTGCACATGAAAGCCAGCATAATTCACAGAATGCCTTTATACCCTAGTAATTTTATTTTAAAAAGATGCAAACAAAACAATGTGTTAGATTACATTCTGAAAGTGTTCTGAAAGTGTTTCATGATATTGCTTCAGCAATAAAAGGAACATTGAAGTCCTGAGGCCAGACTGACTCTAGCTATTTTCGGCACCTCTGTCAGGCTGGAGTGGAGCCGAGGCACCTGGCTACTGGGAGCCCTTTGGAAAGCCTATCCCACACTGCTGCTGGCTGGCCCCTCGCTCTGGGACTGCCTGTCCCTTTAGGGGCACAAGTATCCCTGTCACCGCAGGAGATTGGCTTTGTTCATGATGTTAGAGGGGGAGGCTGCAGAAGGAAAAGCCATCAGGGGCTATCAGGCACAAAGCAGCAATTGCATCACAAGGTGGGGCAGGAACAGGGGAAGCATGGCTGTATGGCTTGCCTTCATCTTCAAATCCTCCTCAGGCACCAGCTGATGGCCACTGCCTTTCTGCTGAAGGCAGGACAGCAAGTTGGACAGGCCAGCTGCCTCTCCATGAGCGGACTGTCGTGTTTCTCACATCATGGCCCAGCCAGGTGAGTGGAGAGGGTCCCTAAATGTCACCTAACTCCCTGGAGAGGCCAGTCTGCCAGGCCTGCCTGAGGCTGCTTCTCATTCTTGCCTTTTTGGTGGCATGGTACTTTCATGCTCAGCAGTGCAGTGGGCTTTCCAAAGACAAGTGTGTGACTTTGCCCTTCCATTTCCAGCTGACCCTCCCAGAGGTCAGCAGAGTCTCCTGTTTCAGAGTTAATTAAGCTTGTATTTCCTTCTGGTCAAGTACTTCACCTATTCACTTGTTTTCTCATCATAAGCCATGGAGATGAGAGTTCCTCCCCCACTGTGCACAGGTAGATATCTACTGTCTAGAGTAAACCCTAAATTTTAAGTCCCAAGTGCACAAAACAAAATACAAATTATATGTAGTCTTGACTTGATTGCATAAGTTACAGAGGAGACACCACTATGTCTTGCTTTCCTGTTGCTTGCATCCAGGTAGTTCTGCACACAGAATGGGATTGTTAAATTGCTCTTTGGATCTGATGCGTATCTAAGTCCCAGTGACACCCTTAATTTTGGCACTTTTTAGCATCTCTAATTTGTACTTTGCAACCTCAGTGGTCTTTTTCTGCAATTACAGAGGCATTTTTAGTAGAATGATACTCTGTCTGATTGAGTGATAGATATGTGATCTGATGCATCTTTCTCCAGTCTAATAGGAGATAAAGATGAGTGATCAGTTTTTCAAAGATAAGTTTTTCAGTGTGGTATGTTAGGATAAGAACCCATTCCAAAATTATTCTGCATTCCATGCAAAAAGCTGAAAAGTTTAACCCTCTGCAATTTAACTGTAAGTTGCACAGAGAGAAATGGATTTTCTGTAGGCAAAATAAAGAGAAACACAGGAATGATGATGACTAAGAAAAAGAATAATTTAAAAAGACCAAGTATTTTATTCCTTCTCAGACTCTTTCATCTTAACTGACATTCTAAAAAATGGCCAATCTTAAGACTATGATTTATTACCTTAAAAGTTTTAAGACTTGCCTTTTTTAAAGCTTTGTCAGATTTTAAACTTCCATGAGATTCTGCTTTGAGTCCTTTGAGAATTAATAAGCAAAAGGTTGCAGTTGCAGACAGAGACACATTTTTCACGCTTCCCTCCCTCCCAGTGACTTGTTTTCCATGTTCAGCCTCTGCAGAATGAAAGGAAAAAAAAATTGCAGCCAGCAATGTCAGTTCATGTTATTGTTTTGTGTAGAGAAATGCCTTAGCCGGCATTTATATGAAGCTTTGTAGAGTGTAATAAAAAGCCCGATTGAATCCCTTATGACTTCCTTACTTGGTTATTTTCCCAAGTTCAGACAAAAGGCTGAGATTCATCTGACTTATGCTGAAGTACATAAAATTTAAATTTTTCTAAGCTATTTGCCTGGAGTTGCCCCCACAGTCCCATCTCCCTGTGGATGGAGATAAACAGTCCAGGTAGTGTTTTGTCCCTTTCTGGGACTGCTGTGCTGACTTGCACTGTGGAAGGACCATCTCGTTTTGGGTGCAAAGGACCATTCAGCTGACCAGCCTAACTGGTGCCTACATTTTGGATGGCTAAAGTTTGGTCTGATTCATTCTCCTGTAATGAGAATGAATCAGACCATTTAGGAAAGCTCAAGGGGCTTTTCAGAGTACCTGAAAAGACTGCAATGTTGGTGACAAAAGCATCCCCTCCCTTACAAATTTCCAAGGACATGAGCGTTATGGTATTTCCTATCCCTGACATGATTTTTCCTGGTCCTGTTTATTTACATAGAAATGTATTTCTCATGTACATATACATACATATATACATATGTATATTTAAGGTCTCATCAAATAAAAAAAAATAGAGGAAAAGATTTTGACTAAAAAAATCATGAAATAATTGAACTGGTCACTGATCTGTGATTCATTAAATCTGTCTCTATAAAAATGAGTTGAAACAAATTTCCTGGTATGAATAAATCCCCAAAGTCTCATGAATTCTAGTATGAATATTTCTGAATGTCTTAAAATTCATATGGGAAATGAATTAATCATTCTTCCTTATTTTCTTGTTGACAAAGTCTTCCTTTTTATCCAATCAAAGTGAGGGCTACACACTGGGTTACTAGCTGTGCTCAGTGAATTCTGAGCAGCACCCATCAGCTGAGAGTTTGTCACAGAAAATATTTGCTGGAACGTTCAGTATGCAGAATGCATTAGAATGAAATCAGAATTTATTTGCAAGTGATTCAGTGACTGCAGAAACGTCTGCATTTATGAGTGGTTTAGCAGTCTCCACACACATTCATGGTTTATACTGGGCACATCTGTCATTTAATTAAAAAAAGGAAACATGAATTAACTATACAGATTTGAGCAAGCCACGTGGATTTTGGTAAGGTAGTAGCAGACATGACAGCCTTCTGCACATTGTTTGAGCATGTAATTTACCTGAGGAATGTGGACAAACTCTGACATTATTACTTCTTCTAATACGACCGGATTCTGCAGTCCTTACAAATGTGCACTCTGTATTAACGCTCAAGAAAACTTCATGTATGTTTTTGTTGTTCTGGGACAGGGTAAAGTACAGGAGAGACTCATATGTGTATTTTCATGTTCATGCATATTAATGAACATATATGCATATTTATCTTTGTTGTATTGTGTATTATATTCCAGTACAGTACAGTATGTGTATTATTTTATGATAATACATTTTTCCTGACTGCACCGAGTTTTTCTTCTCTGCTTGGGAGTGCACTGTATGACACATACTTTCTTCAAGAGAAATCAGGTGTTCATATAGTCTGAAAGTATCTTGAGGAGATTTTGTCCCATCTATGTTGTAATCTGAATTCAAATGTCTTTCACAAATAAGCTAAATAGGAAGGAGTGAAAGAAATGTCTTAATTCTCTTCCTCTCTTATAATATTTGCTCACCATTTGAAATTGTGAAGTATTGTGACTACACAGATTTTACATGATACTTTCAATTCTTTTACTTCAGTTACTATAATGATATTATTGATACTGACATGATTGATAAATTTGTATAAACCAAATCTTGATCTGATAATGCAGGACTCTCCTATCGGGTGATCCAATTCCTGCTGACTACCCCTTCTTTATGTGTGAACGCCAGCGTGTGCAAGTGCCTTCCATATGTGCTCCAACATTTATAGGTCACGGCTGACCTTTGGATAGTCTGGGAAGGCACTAGGTATCTGACAACACGATCAGGACTCAGAGCACAATTGAACTGCTGTGAGATTAGCATTAGTTCTGCAGTTAGACTGTAATTACATGGCTGGTTTGTGATGGAAATTACTGGTTACACAGCAAGGTCCTGCAGCCACTTGGGACCACATTCACAGGGTTATCATACAGTTTAGTTTCCTTATACATCCTTTCTGTGTGTATCCAACCTCCTGAAGTCATTTTTCTGAGGTGGATTATTTGAAGGACATTACACGTCCACAGCATGTGCATGTTCCATACGATCAAATAATGAACATCCTGTGAGCAGTTTTTTGGAGGGCCAAAGTCCCCTTTGGCACAGCTGCATGGAGTCATTAGTGTTGCACCAGCAGGAGAGCTGATCCCCAGCCCTTGTTCAGTGATTTGACAGGCCACCTCACCATGAGGACATTCTAATCATTTCCAGGGACATGAATTTGGAACAGACAGTTATTTCAGTGGCAAGAGGTTGACAATTGTTTGGTTTTTAAAGAGTTACCACATAATATTAAACAAGTATCTTGCTTTAATGTGAAATCTTGATGCAGTGTATCTGATGATCTATTAATCTGGGAAAAAATGTAAACCAAAAGATAATAAACATAAACAGCGATTAAACCACAAACATTCCTGAGAGTAAATGATAATAAAATTAAACTTTAACTTCACAATGCAGATTCTTTTAGCGCATAATTGAAATTGCGTAAGATGCTTTGGCAATATGTTTGACATTAACTGAAGGCAAGTAATTTTAGGAACCAGGATCTGATCTTTCTCTTGTTGACATCATTTGTGCAGCTTGTCTGTACTACAGCTTTTCTGTGGTGCTTCATAGACCTGGTCTTGGAGAGTCCCTCTCTGTGTCCTGGCACCATGCTGGAAGGGCATGGGCCTGCATACCCTGCCTCCCCAAAGCTGAGATCCTTTCAAATGAAACCCAAGCATAGAGGGAGCACAAGGATATGCAGAAGACAGGTACATGGAGCACCAGGTGGATGCCCAGCAGACCTTCCTGCAGCTGGCATCCCCTCCTGGGGGCATGAGTGGCCACACTGAGTTCAACCAGGGGCCCACGTAGGCTACTTGTCTGCTCAAAGTGTATGCTTGGGAAGAGTATAAAAGAAGGGCAAGCATGTAGTGTTGGTCCTCAGACATCCTCCTGTTTGTCTGCAGCCTGCTCTCAAATTTAATGAAACTGGATGACAGTTTGAAGCTTCTTTCACCTTGCTCCCTGCACGAGGTTTTCTAGATATCCTAGTCAAAGGAAATATTTTTATACTCCAGACTCCTTACGCTCACATTGCCAGCTCTGGGGCACCTCCATGGCAGCACTCGTCCCACACCATTCTCATGGCAGGAGAGATCAGGCAGGAGCCTCCTCCCAGGGGTGCTGCTGCACATCTGCGACCCAGCTAGGAAGACATCTCTGATTTGTTTTCCTTGCCCTAGTCCCAGATGATGGCCTGAGCCCTTATGAAGTACATAGGCAGTCTCAGAGCTGACAAAGGCACTCCTTGCAGAACTGTACCTGCTGCGGCTACACAGCAGGTAGGCTTGCACTTGGCTCTGTATTTAAGAGTAAAATGAAGTAGAATACACATTGAAGATAATTGAAGAAAGACAGAGAAAACAGGAGACAGGCCCCCACTGGAGCACTCTAGGGACTGATTGCCTTGACCACATCAACTAAGAACCATCAGCAGCAGCACTAACTAAACCACGGAAATTCTGTAGTACTGCATGACTGCCTAAACACAAATAACAACAACATTTAGAAATACGCATAAATATATAAATTAAAAAGGAGTGTCTCATAGCTCTTTGCTGTGCTCTGGAATGAGGCTCTTTGGGAAAACTGTGAATTTGGGATTTATTGGGGGTTACAGGGTTGCCAAGCTGTGTTTCCCAGAGCATATGGCTATAGTCTCTGGAGAGCTGGCTGGTCACATGCTAATGGCTCCTCTTCATTCTTTCCAGCCACGAAATTACAACCACAAGAATCAAGAGTTACATTCAGTACATTCTTAGCATAGTAGTTCCTCACACTCTTGCCGTAGTGAGGAGACGCAATTTCTAAAAAGACTTTGTGACTGAGGGTAGCATCCAGAAGGTCTCTGCCCATGAGACAACCTGGGTTTAAAGTTATGGACCAACCTGAGAAAAATTCTGGAAACTTGCTTAATGCTGGCAGATGTTCACATGACTGGCACTTAGGCAATAGGGGTTTCCCAGAAACAGGAGCTGGTGGATTTGTGACAATAGGTCCTTCTGAATCAAATAAAAAAAGGCTTTTTTCTGTGACAAGAAATTAATGTACAAATATTTTTATTAAGATTCTTCTACTTTCTATGCAAACCTGATTTTCAGTACTGCTGGATCCCTTATAGCATGACCACAGGAACAGAGGACACTCAGTCTGCAGTTCAAAATCCAGGTTTTATCCACAAATGGCTTATAACTTTTGATAGTTGATACTGGATGTGACCAGTCAGCATTCACAGCAAACAGCTGGCAGAGAGTGCCAGCAAGCTGAACTTGTCTCACTCCCTTGCTATGGTCACCCATTTGAGAGATACCTTATTTTTGGAAATTATCTTATGTTTAAAAAGAACCATTGATAATCAGCCAGGGAACAAGAAAAATCCAACTTTTTCTGTTAATGTTTTTCATGATTGAAGTAAAAACCAGGTAAAACTCTTTCAAATTTATGTGATTTGGTTTAAAAACCCCTCAGATTATACATCTTTATGGCCTAGATTTAAATCAAATTACCAATGCCATTGATCACAGAGGTAGAGTTTGGAGTTCTAATTAAATCCAAAGTAAAAAACTTCTAAAAACTTAAGTAATTCACACACTCCTGATTTTCAGCCAGAGATAGCTGATGAACCCTGATTGTAGAGACTGATACTACATAGCATGGTCCAGTATTCAAACAGGTTAAAATTATGTTGGTATAATTTTGAGAGAGAAGTAGTGGACCCTCAGCAAAAAAAAATTATTTTGGAAAATACCTGTTTATCAGATGCTTTTCTCAGTGTGAGTGGATACTGTGAGAACCCTCAGTCACTGTCAGTGCTCTCAGAGCCTGGAAATGGCTATTTCAGAGGCTTGGCCCAGGATCCCACACACTGCAGAGCATTGCCTTTCCTCCTCTTCTGGGGAGAAGCTGAACTCCTTTCTGCTGCACTAACTGTTTTCTGGCTAACATAATGCTTACAAAGGACAAGTTCCTGTTGAGAAAATGGACCTTGAGGAAACTTTAGAGACATCTCTGCTTGAAGAGAAGTTGCAGCAGCACTGGGGGTACCTAAGAAGTCAGCTGAGAAAAGATGCTGCTGCTGATTTTTCTGGGCAGCTCTTGGTGCTGCAAAATTACTTGTCCTGTATTTAACTCAGGAAGGAGACAACAGGGAATGTGTCTGCTGTGTATGAAAGACTGACTGCACCAGGCAAGGTAGTTAGGACACTTGATGAAAAGGTAGCAAGAAGTTTAATACTGAGAAGAGACTGCACTTTTTCACATGACAGGGAGGGAATTTGTGGACACAGCTGCACCATGGTCTTAGCAGTCAGGTGCTAAAAGGACAGAAATGGGACTAGAATGATTTAATAGTGGGGAAATTTGAAGAGAAACGTAAAACAACTATTTTCCAGAGAAAAATAAAACATCTTGGTGAAATAGAAAATGTTCTTGCACTTTTCTCCCTCATTTGTTTGGTATTTCCCCCTTCAGAGACAGGGTTGCTAGTCAGAGCAGGTGCAAGGGTAGCATATCTTGTTTTCCCACAACAATGTTTCCTAAAATTCAGTGTAAGCTTATATTTAATATTTCATTAAACCAAATATGTTCTAAAAAAGGTAAAAATGGTGCATCATTCTGATTGAATGCTCACTTATAGTATGAGAATGAAAAAAACACATACATTGCTCTAGCCACAGCTTGAGCTGTGAACAGTTTATCTTTCCATTTATAGGAAAGGTCAAGAAAAGTTTGAGCCATCCTTTCAAGGCACAGCTTTTCTTCTGCTTCCCAGCCACAACACTTGTCTGGATGCCCAAGTGTAGGGGCTGCTGAAAGGAAGCTCCTTTGTCAGTCCATCACGTCTGGGTTGTGCTGTGCCCCAGAGCCCATATTTGCAACCCAGGCATGCTGCAAAATATTTCCCTAGGCTTTGGTGTGGGGAAAGAAGGAGGATGTAGAGGGTAACCCAGATTTGGGGACAGGCTGGTTTCCTTGGGCACTGATGATGGATGGAAGTGGGCTACACATGATGCATATTTTTTTTTAGATGTTCATCATGCACTATCCAGAGGGTGGGATAAAATTATCTGTTAAACCGTCTCAATGTGCTCCTAGAAAAAGAAAGCAATATTTCTATCTTGCATCGTCAGTGCCAGAATGCTGTAAAGCAGCCATCATTTCACACTCTTGCTGGACATTTCTGGGCTTTGTAAGCACATATGCCCCATTTGGAGCAGTGTATCTCTATGCTGCTGTTTTAGAAAAGAAGCCTAAAAATGGGAGAAATCCCAGCCCAATTGAGTCCTTGCAATGAGGAAAACTCTGACAGTGACTGTTCAAATAAAAAGAACTAAACAGTTCAGCTGATCTCTTCCATTTGTATGAGGTTTAGGTACCAGTTGCTATGGCAGTAAACTATGTTAAATTGTGTTCTTTTTAAATCTGCAGAATTCTTTTGTATTTCAGCAACACAGAGTGTGTTTGTAGTTAGTGCCAGGCATATATTGTGTTTATTTTGTTTTGTAGCTGAGCAGTGTCCCATTTAAGCTTTGTTTTAGATTGGCTGAAGATTTCACCAGGTATTTAATTTCTAAGTTATTTCTGCCTTTAAAATGGCCAAATTTTAAAATGCAAGTTTTTAACATGTAAGATATTTTAGACAATTCCATTTTCACTCATTCAAAATATCCATGGAATATGATCTGACTTTATAAAAGCTTCCAAAATCTGAACTTTTTCAGTAGCTATTTTAACTACTAAAAGATTTAAAGAAATTAATTCAGCCATCTGCATTTTTAAGCACAGTTTATTTCTTCAGTCTGCTAAAATGCTGTTCCCACAAAGTTCATTCTAAGTGGTTGTAAAGATATTCTTTTCCTTGGGAATTTGCAGGAATCAGTCCAACATATATGTTTTTACTGATTTTTAAAAATTATTAATATCATGTAGTAATTAATCCTTTGCTGCCTCCCACTTTACAGAATAATTATTATGCTCTCTCTGAGAACTGGTCTCTTAGAAACAAGACAAAGAAAATAGGGAAGGAGGGTCAGCAACAGAATACTTGAAGATAATCGTGCTGAGGATGCTGAAAAAGAAATCAGCAAGATAGGAAACAAGGGGATTTGGAGGTCAGCGGAGCGGGAGTGAGCAGGAAATGGAGGGAGGAACTGAGTGTCAGAAGCAGCTGATAGATTCATTGCCCTGAATATTCTTAGGATAATACTTCCTCAATTGGTATCAACAGCTGAGGTTGCATTGCCTTGCATCTTAAGTCTCCTGTCTGTGTACCTAACAAACCCTGCGCAGCGACTCTCACATACATTCCTTCTGCACATCTTAAACAGTCCAAAATCCTCATTATTCTGTAATATGGATGTAAAAACATCCAGGGAGTAAAGGAGGAAAAATACTCATTTCACTAGTTACATCTAGAAAATACAAGTATTTGCTAAAATAAGACCTGTTTTATTGCAGAGGACTTTCATAAGACTGACCACATGAAGTTTAATTTTCCTTCTTTCATATATAATTATATCAAAAAGATTATGAACCTTTCTGAAAGAAGGGAAATGGTGAAGGTATATCGTTGGGTTACTTTACTGCCAATATGAAAGGCTTTTTGCATTTTAGAGAAATAAGGTTTATTTTAAAACCAGACTTAAAGAATATATTCTATTAGAAAACTAAAAATGAACAAAAGGTTGAAGAAATACAGCAAATGAATGTTTTAGAACATATTAAATGCATAATTTGTTAAAACTTGTCATCTGCTAGTGGGTAGAAAATGAAAAGCAAGTTTTCAATTTTACTACATAAGCACAGTTTATTCCCATTTCATGCACACAGGCAGTGTAAGAAACAGGTATATGTATTTATTTGGCACAGTATTTGCTAAACTAATTTTTCTGAAACTGCTTAGACTGGATCTCATTAAATAATCTTCCTTGCTGTTCACTGTGGAATACACAAACTGTAACATTTTCTCGCAGCTGGTCAAAAGGAGAGTTTATAGGTTTAATCAGTGTTTGTTAACCATGTGCAAATATCAGCTGTATGTGCTGAACTAAAAGGAGCAAAAACCTTCAAGCAACTGATACCACATTTGCTAATATAGTCTTAATATTGATTTCCCTCAATATCCTTCACAAAGCTGTTTTGAAGACCACGCCCAGCTTGAGATGGACACATGGGGACCTGGTACTATGCTAGATGGACCTTTCTTCTGCCTCAAACTCTAATAGTGGCCTTTTGCTTTATTAATGACTTTTAAGAATCTTTTGAAGGCCATTGACACATCCCTCTGACTGACAGAACAGGGTGTGAGGAGCCCCTTGTCCCTGTGCATGTTTCCCCTGGTGCCTGCTCCCACAGTGTCTTCCCCCAGTGTGCACCGTTTTCCCTGGGAGGGGCTGTTCCTCATGCTGTCTGTCTCAGGTGCTGATATTAAGCGACCTATGAATGTGTAAAAGGTGACCCGAATGTGTAATCCTGTGAAAATATTCCCCGGTTAACTTGTTAAAATGTATTTTTCATAAATGCATGTTGATTGGCATTTCTTTTATTAGCTTTTAAAGTTTGTTATTAATAGAAACTGAGAGTAACTATTGCACTGCCTTTGCTAGCAGGCTGCTGGGAGTGTAATTGCTCAGGATGTCTGCTTACACTTCTAATCTATTGACACAAACTCAGCCTCCTTTAATCCTCTGCAGTTATTTGGCATTTGAAAACTTACTGGAAATTATGATAAATATTAAAGAGATCCTTGTCTGGCTCTTCTAAAATCCATACATGGAATGGTCTGATACTGTTGTTATTAAATCTTCATTTGGAATCTGCTGTTTAGCATCCTCTTTAGAAATGGTTATAATGGTATGCAAAATATTTTATCATATATATAAATCTGTCTTTCTCCCAACCAGAAGGCCAGAAATGTTTCAGTACTCCTGCCCTCTGTACTAAAACCATTGTTAGGAATGCTTTTATTTTAGTTATGCTTAAAGATTTTTTGTCATTAACCTTTTTTTTTTATCGTGTCCTGTTTCCTGCCTTATTCACTTCCCACTGTATGATATTTGATGCTGTTGACTTTCTTACTTTTCCATATGTTTGAATAATTTTTATTTTGCATTTTTTGTCTAATTTTTTTTAATACAGAACATTGTCTTTGTCACCTGCAGATTGCTGATACCCAAGAGTGTTCTTAAATTCTCCAATAGCATAGATATTTTTATCTCCAAAAGAAAATGTGGGTTTGGTGGCAGCAGTACTGTTTAAGATTCATAGCCATGTGATCAGACAAGACAAGCAGAAAGGCAAATTTGGCCTTGCAAGCAGTAGGAAGATTCAGGAGTACTGCTCTTGGATCATGAATATAGAGTTGCATATTTGTTTCCTGAGCTTGCATGGATAACATTCCTATACAGCTGTTCTAGCAAAGGAGGCTGAGCCTTGTCCAGAAAATTCAGGCCCGCACTGCTTTGAAGTGCAGCTTGTCAGTAAAGGATTTCTGATAAGTGTTTCAGACATAAAACCTCTTCTGTAGGCATGTACAAAAGGCTGGGGTGCCCTTTGTTTTATTTCTTTTCCGTTTGCAAATAAGTGCTTGTAACTCTTACCCTGAAAACAGCATTTTTTACTTTTCAAGAAGGATCACTATTGATCTTTGGAGGCTGGATGACTACAACATCATTTTTCTCAGCTATGCCCCAGTAATACAGCTGAAGGGAAAGTCATGATGTCAGAGAAAAATAGCAATTGCCAAATCCAGAACAAATGAAGGACTCATCTTTTGATGAGTGTCCTGAAAGGTTATTTCATATATCTTTACGCCACAGAATGCTGTGGATAATAATATTATATAGACCTGTTGAAAAAAAGATTTGATAGATTTATGGGATACAATCTAATCAGGGATATTAGATAGAACGATACCATCTCTCATTCACAGAAATCCTAAACATTGGGAATATCCCAGAGAAAGCACCATTTCTGCTTATTCTCTCTGTGTGGGGTTTCCTGGGCATCTACTCCTGGGCACTTCTGGAGGCTCATGCTGGAGTAGAATGACTTTTGGTCTGACCCACATGGCTGCCCTCTGCAATTAATCCTGTTTGAGTCAACAGAAATAGTAGAACAATTTGGACTGGCAGCGAGGCTTGACCAGCATGGGGTTTTGTTGAAGTATTTATAATTCTGATAAACCAAGACTGAAATTAAAGAATAAAGGAAACAATAACTCTTCCCTTGCTTCTTCTTACTGTGGTTTCATTCCTTTGTTTCTTGATGTGGATTCCAGAAAATTAATTGACCATTAAGACCCAAAGAGCAGTACTTTTGGGGCTGATTATTGCATGCCTCAGCTGCTGTAATAAAGTATGAGTTAATGACTTTAACCACCTGAAAAGTGCAACAATTTCCCTGTAAATTCAGTGCTTGGAGTTACTTATTGTCTGATCATTTAGTCTGGAGCTCAGGAAAAAGGACTGAAAAAGCAGAAACTCAGTGCTGTTGCATTTACGAAGTTCAAAAATAAATCCACATTCTTGTACTTCCTGGGCATTATTGTCCTGTGTGTGACATACCTGGCAGTGAGTCAGCACATTGCATTCATGTCTGAAGTTTGGAAGCTGTTTCATAACAAAAGAAACCTGTGACCAACCTGTAAAGTCAGCCAGGCCTGAACCTGGCAGCACCACACATTGTAATCTTGGTGTTAGGCCAGGCTTGGCTGGTATGGGGAATGTTATTTAGTTGAATTTTGAGCATGCTGTGGGTGTGTTTCTTGTAGGCCAGTCAATGCAATCAGTAACTTTTCCTCTCAGCTCCATTTGCAGGAAATGAGCAAAAAATCCTGTCTGTTTTAAATGCTTTTCAATATAAAAGAGAAAAAGGGGTAAGCTGAAATTCAGTGCTCCTCATGTTCCTGCAGCCTTGCATCTCTTACATAAGAGGGCTATGTGGTTTTTCTTATACAGACAGCTGCACTTTTAAAATGTTGAGTGACTGTCCAGTGAAAGTTTCAAGGTTGTACCTTGAGAGGATCCCAGCAATGTGAGGAACTGAAAGACTTGCTTTTGGGTTTCCACCTCTCCAAGACAAAGATGAATCCTTTTGCCTTCACGATACTTGGGGAAATGGTGGCTGCTCCTCACTGTGAACTGTGCCTGCTGTAATACTGTCCTTAATAAACAGTATATATAATAACAGTAACAACAAAAGGTGGAAGCTCATGGAGACAAAGAATGGTGACTTGCAGTAATTTATTTTGCTTTCCCAGCTTTGTGACACTCTTGATATGCCACCTTGAACAAGTTATTTAATCTCTTTCTGGTTTAATGTTGCTCCAGAGACGCAGGATAACAGTGCTTAGCAAGGTGTCAGGAGGCTTAATTCAGAAGTGGTTGTGAAGCCTGCCAGTCTCCAGAGAGAGTCCATATTCTTTACATGGCAGAGGTGATTGTCCTGGTGCCAAAGGATCTGTGAAGGATGTGAACAGGTCATCAAAACAAGAAGGTTTGTGTTGAAAAATGTCAGACTGACCCTTTCTGCCACCTCCCTATAGCTTGGATACAGATAAGGCAAAATGAGGGAATTCCTGTCTGAAGCAACACCACAACAGGAAATATTCTCTTTAAGTAAGCAAAACTTTGACGCTGAATGGAAGAAAGAGCCAGCCCTGAGGAGACTGGCTATTGTATTGAACCTAATTAGACCTAAAATATCCTCTGCTTTACACAAGTGGTCTCTCTGCCATTGTCACAGCTCTCAGCCTCCAGCAAGGGCTGAAATGAGAGCAGCCATTAGCTTTGACCCCTTGCCAGCCATGCCAGGTCCTTCCCCTACTCGTGGCTGCAAATGCAATTCTTTCGGCAGCAGTGAGGCCAGGGAGTCACTGGTGAGCTCCTGAAAGGCAGTGCAGCTGCCAGGCCCTGTTATCTCCCAAGGCACACCTGCAAGGGGACCTGCCTGGGGATGTGGTTTACAGAGTGAGGCTGAATCCCCCTTGTTCTGTGAGGGGCGTGGCAGTGGCGAGAAGCACCACCTTGTCCAGGAAGGGATGGCCAGAGCCGGGGTCCTGACAATGAGGGATTAAACCAATAACAGACTTGGATGTGATACAATCCAAACCTCCTTCTTCCTGGACAAATCTGCAGCTCAGAGGATCTTATTTTAAAGTACCTCTGGGAGATACCGCCCTTCCTTTCTCTGGGTTTATCCTTGCTGCAAAGCCCGGCTGTGCTGTGCCATGTGGACCTGCTTGCACTTTCTGGCATGTAGAGTTATGCCTGTCCCTATGAACTTCTAAATCATGTCACTACTGTAAATTTTCTTTTATTACTTTTAAAACATTTTATTGTAGAATCCTTATCCTTTTAGTCAGAGGATCTTGCTCAAAGATACTGCTCTGCAATCCCTCAGGGAATCACAATTCCTCCCCTGAAGAGCACAGGCTCTAAAGTCCATGTTTCATTTATGGACAGCCCCTTCTGAGCACATCTACTAGAAATGCACGTATGAACATGTACCCAGATGAGTAAAAAACTGTCACTAGATTAAGGGAACACTGTGCATCATTCAGATGGCTCACTCGCCTTCTCAGATCGGTATTAACAAGGAGATGTCGAGCCTCTGGTTTCAACTAGCTCGTAACTAAATGCAAACTCTAACACTTGGAGCATTTTGCCATTTTGAAACCTTCCTTGTCAAATTTTAGGTTTTTAGATCATTGTCTGGAGTATACCCATTCAGAGACTGGGGGCAGTGCCAGTGTACTTAGTATGTTGAACAAGTCAGGAAAGGTACAAAAGAAACTGAAGTGGTAACAGTTAGCCACTTGTGTTCGATACAGAACTCTGCATTTTGTTTAGCTTTTTCATAGCGTCCCTTGTCAAAACCCCTGCTGAATGGGGATGGCTTGGTAAATCTGACAAAGGGGTTTCAGCATTTTATAACATTTGGCATGGCTTTCAGAGAAGTGAAATGTGTGCCACAGAAGACGCTTTCGGCTGTGGCACCGCTGGATGCACTGGCCTTTCATTTCACTGACATGCCTGCTATGTGGTGTAGAAATGCTACAAATTTCACTGAGGTTTTTTTGGCACCTAATCCCCTGGTGACAATAAATATGGCATATGAAGGAATCCAGATCAGAAGTTATTTGTGCTTTGCTTTGCAGCACTGCAAGCTTGCTGGATATGTTTTGTAAATTGTAAGAAGAGAAAAAGTCACTATTTAAAAAATCTACTTCTTATTGATACACTTTTCAATAATGACAAACAAGGATGAAGTTTCAGTTTCATGATTTTAAGCAATGAGTGTATTTAATCACTGCAGTTGCAGGAATAAATACCAGATTGAGAAAGTGGTCAGACAAGAGAATAAAGAGAAATGTTCTGATTTACTATCTGCTGGAGTAACATTGCAGCTATTTGAGGTAAAAATGGTCCAAATGAATTAAACAAATGAAGCCTGAGACTTCCATACAAACAAGATGACTATTTCAAGAAAACCATGTTCTTTCCTAGATCAGCTCCGTTATATTTTCTTGCTTTTACATTTCTTACATTAGTCTCAAAATTTATTGAATAAAGATGCCTTTATTGGTTCTGTTTATCATTAGTAAAATGTAAATAAAATAAATTAAACCAAGAGAGAGTGAAAGCTGTGTGTCTACTGAAAGCTGCCTTACTGGATCACAGAGCTAGAAGTTTTCCTGCAAAACACTACCTGACCTGAAACTGATGAAAATGGAGAAGTTCCGGCTTTATTGAATATTCTCACAGAAGACCACTTAAACACTAAAAACTTTCTGCTTCTGGAACGGAAACATCTTTACTAACTGGGAAAAGAAGAGAGTGTAAAAGCTAGAGATGAGATGGAAGTGTTTTGGGGTTTTTTAATGGACAAATAAAGAAGTCCTCACTCAGTCTAACTTATGCAAACCAGATTTTCAAAATTATTGTGTAAATGTTGAAATGAGTGCCCATTCCTTTTTTCTAAAAGCTCTGTTTGAGCTCTTCCACTGATGGTGTTAAACAGAAGTTTTCTTTTCAGCCAATAGTTTTCCTATCTCTTTGCTAAAAAAATGAAGCTTCTTTGCTTTGAGACAAGATATTTCTGGTCTATTTCAAGGTCTGAAATGTCTTTAAACCCCTGACTGGTTTGTTGAATCTAAATACATTCTCCTGGATTTTCTTTTGGCAGGTTTAATCATTACCTGGCTGAGTTCCAGGGCTAAGTATGTGGGGCTGTAGAATTCATCTGATATCTTGAACCTGGGGAGTTTCATTACCTGACTATCACTGTGGTAGAAAACACTGCACAAGTTCTAAAATTTAATTTCATGCTCCATTCGTTTTTGTGTCACTGCTTGTTCTATGACACCCAGACCTGCAAGTCTGTCTGCCCTTCCCTCCACATAAACATGTAGAAAGACAGCAATGTTTGGATAGATATTTTAATCCCAACCTTCCAGTATCTGCTGGAAAACTCAACATTAATTGCAGCCTTGTCCATCTCAATTATCAAGAAAGCAGTAGGTAGCAGAGGAGGTTAGAGCACTCTCTCAGGGAGTGAAAGATGTCCAAAAGAATAATAAGAAGGCTTTCTCACCTTTAACCATAGCACAGCAGAGGGCAACAAATGTAGCCAAAGTTATACCAATCAATACACATTTAATTATTATTTAATTATTGAACATTCCTGTCTGAAGCTGACCAATCAGATTACAGACTCTTGTCAAAACCTAGATGGATAAGTTTTCCTGTGGATGGATGGATTGTGCCTAAAATAATCAGTAATTCAGACAAAGGGCCATACATCATTTTTAATTGACGAAGGTTGGCCCCTCAACACAATTATTCAGAGCCTAGTGCCAGCTAATGAATCTGCCGTGCAGCACCATTGTAGCACTTTGACTTGAAGTTAGTGCTTCTAAACTACCATTTAATTGTTTCAGTTCATATAATTTGGATTTATGAATAAACATGCATTTTCCTTGGGGCTTTTCTAACCCTTTCTTGCTGTGGTGAGCAAAGTAAGTCTTCAATTTTCATTTTGACTGAAGTGTTTTGACTGAAGCACTGCTGATTTTCTAAATTCTAATAATTTCTCAGGGTAACATCACTCTCACTACATGGACTTTGCTGAAATCTATGATTAAAAGTGCAAATGGAAAATATGATTCAATGTGCTGTTTTTCCTAAAGTCCCTTCTTGCTTCTACAAGTTCTTAATTTAAATTTTATTAGCTTTATTTGCAAACAGTACTGCCCAGAAATATAGTGTAGAACAACATACAATAATCTTTGCCAACAAAATTTCTTTATCACAAATTTTAATTAACTTTAACTAACATGGATTCAACAGCATTTCAAATAACTCAGTAGTTGATTTTTTATTATTTTTGCCACTTTTCTATTATTTTTGTATTTTTCTTGCCCTCTTTTAAAATTCTGCATCTGAAAAATAACCTATAAATCCAAAATGGTAATGCTAATTTTAAAGATGTAAGCTGTCATGGACTGTGTGTGCAAATAACCTTGCTTTGCCCTAAATTGCATGTTAGCAGGAGAAGGTACATAGCAATCGGTTAAACTTGCAAGTTTCAACTTGAGCATTTTAGGATTTTTTTCCCCACACTTTGCAATTTCTGCTATTAAAAGTAGAAAAAGAATGCTTCATTCTGAAAATCTTGTTGTGTAGGCAAAAGTTGCTGATGATTTGGGTCATGCTACTTCCAAGAAGATCCAAATCATACACTAGTGTTTCATAAACACCAACAGAGCTGTCTGCAATTTTTAGTCCAGGTGAAGAACTTGAAAGCCAATGGGAGCCTCCTTATAAATAGCCAGTGAGAAACTGAACGTCAGTGAACTGAGTTTTTAAGTCAATCACTTAATGTTATGAATACAGTGTGGGAAAAAAGAAAGTGTAAATTCTTATATACATACCACTGATCACACTTAAATTATGTTTGGCGTGTCTCTAGTTTGAAAGCTGAAACTTGGCTTGTGTATCTGAAAAGCACAAAAAATATGGGGGAGTTCATCAATTAATTTTTCATATGACAGATGTTGGAGATAACCTGTTGAATTACTCATATCCCGTTAATGAAATGGTATGGATTTGTAATACCAATATTTGGCAATAAGGAGAGTCATATGAATCAAAACCCTATATATTGTTTGAGATATTTTTCAGTATGGCTGTAGATTGGAAACCACTGTTTTCTGCTGGAAAGACATGGTAACAAGGAAAGTTACAGGCACAGGAAAAGGTGTTTTTTACATAGATTTGAAGATAATTTTGAAGGTCATAAAAGCAGATGTTCGGTCCTGACAGGGTAGGATATCCTAAAAGTAAAAGGACTGGTTTCAATTACAAATGCAGACTGTGATTCAGTTAAAATTAGACCACAAGAAATTGCAGCTGTTTGAAGTAGGATAGCCAACTGCGTTCCAGCCCATCTGCCAAACTCCACTGTTTTTTTTCAGGGATAAAACAACATATAAGTGAGATAAGAGAAGTTATTCAAGATAAGGAGAGCCACAGTTCCTTTCCCAATCAGTCATGGCCAACACCACTTTGCTGTGGCTGTCATGGTGTGTAATGTATCCCTCTTTCCATCACATCCCCAAGACGTAGATGTGGGGCCTCTCTTGCCAGGAAAAATGTGGATTTCTCTGTGGAGACTAGCACTGCCAGGTATTTATTGTTGTCTCGAATATTGTGTTATCTAATATGGGTAAACAAGAGCATCATTTGGATGCTTGCCCATCCCAAACATTTGGGGTTTTTTTTAGTTTATCTTTCCTTTGGGGTCTGTTTGGGGCTTTTTTATTTCATGTTTTTATTTTTGTTTGTTTTGTTGATTTTTGTTTGATTTTTTTTTAAGAGTGTGTGGATGATCTTCTGGTCACTCGAAAGTTTGCTCTACCAAGACTTCTTATTATTACTTTGAGGCATGGATGACTATACATTTCAGGAATTACTATGGAAATATATGTGCTGTGTGTCAAAGGAAAGCTAGTTTTGTGTTTAATTTTACAAGGAGAGTATTTGCACAGAAGGCATTAGTGTGATTTACCCAGGGTGTTCAATCCCTGAACTCACAGAGAATGCATTGCCCAGCTGTTCAGGAATTGCGTTGGATCACCCCTTGTGTTTTCTTCCTTAAGCAGATATTGCTTGTGAGCATACGGCTGCAGAAAGAGTCACTACTTTTGCAATGTATGCTGGGTTTTCCATCTCAGAGTGAGGAAAAAGGCAGTCCTTCCACTGCTTGGGATGGATCCACCCCAACCAGCTTCAGAGATTTTCATAAGTGTTGCCAAGAAAGCTCAGAGAGTACTCAGGACTCCTAATGACTATGTTGAGAAAAAACACAAAACCCCCAAACATACCCACAATACAAAGTGCTTTGAAAGTATTTGGGAAGAGGAAGATTTTGTTACAGCTGGATAGCAGGGAGAAGAGCTGAAAAAAATAGAAAACAGAAGTGACATCAGCATGGGAAGGGCTGAAATTAAAAAGTAGAGAAGACTGTGAGAAACATAAATCTGTGAAGGATTTAAGAGTGAGAAAGTGGAGGAGTTAGCAATATATGAAAAACTGTTTTCCATGAATTAATTTCTTAGTGATACTTATTCCAAAGGTTATGCATTAAAATACACTTTCATGTGTACACAGGTATGAATGCAGAAAGACAGTGCTGCTATAAATGTTGTCTGAACATTTGGGGAAGCTGCTGTTCTGCATCTGTGTTCCTCAGTTAGACTTGTGCAAGAATGCAAGGTGACCCCTCATGTTTCCTGGCATTCCTGTAACCATACCAGTGGTAGGGATGGCATAGTCAGCAGCTGTGCACGGCCCGCTGGGTGAGTCCATCTGCAGGAGTGTGCAGGTGGCATCCTCCCACCCTCCCTGACAAGGACAGGGTGCCAGCACTCACACCTCGTGGTAGAAGAGTGCCTGACCCCCAAAATGCTGGAGAACAAACCTCGAGCAGCTGCACAAACACAGGGCTGACTACCAGCTTCTGTAATGGGGCTGAACTTGGTCAACCTGACCACACAAGCAGGACTACTGAATTCAACACTGATAGTAAGGGCGGTAAGAGCTGAAAAACCCTGAAAAAAAGATGGCTGAAAGTGCCAACTAGTTAGATTTCTAGATAAAATCCAAATGTGCTTTTTAGACTCCTTCTTGATTATTCCCAAATATGAAGAATTAAAGAAACATTTTCAGCTACCTTTTTAAGGATAATTTGTCCAATCTTTGAGAAAAGTGATAGTGTTTTCAAACACAGCTTTGCTTGAGGTAGGTAGTGCCTTTCGGTTGAATATTCATTTGAATACAATATTTAAACAGGTAGTTGTCAATAGGGAAAAGGCAGACACAAAGCTGGTGCTGTCAGAAGGCTCTGTGCTCAGGATGCTGCCTCCAGCCTTGACACAAGTGAATACCTGATTAACAGGTGATACCATTTACTGTAAACAGTCATGTGGTTATCTGGGGCAGCTGCTGTCTACTAAACTGTCTACAAGAGCTAATGTGTTCTTAATAAGTTTTGTCACCATGTTCTGCAAGACATTTTGTGAAACTCATAAAAACCTCTGGGCCATGCCTGGAGTATCATAAAGGTAGCCACTGCTGGATGGGGAATGACAACTCGGCTGCAGGAGCAGGTTTGAGCGCTCTACATGCTTGCCAGATTTCAAAGGAAAAACAGGCAGGCTTTTCAAACTTCTGGTAATTCCTGCTGTATCAGGTCCCTCTATTTTTCCTTTATTATATTTTCAGTAACTTTAATAAGGCTCTTATGATTAAAAGCTTGAAGGAATCAGGATATTAGAGGAAATAAAAAGGGAAAGACAACACTAACAGACCTCTCTCGTTTCAGTGCTCTGACTCAAATAAATCCATACAATCTGTGATCTTTTAAATAGTTACCTGGTGTTCCATTACCTAATCCCTCTTTGCAAGCTTGTTTTAAGCTCCTGCAACCCAGATCCCACCCAAATTCTGCCAGACTCATGCCAGGGTGTAACAATACCTGAAATGCTGAAAAAGATTGATGTTAAACTTCCATTGATTACTGTAAGGTAATGTGTTAAGAATTATTGATAGTAATACATAAAAAAAGAGAATTAAGCAGAGAAGAAAATCGTGAGGACAGACAGAAGGAAGGGAAGGTGCATTTGTGACGCTGTGCATCCATGTGCCCAGAGTGGCATGGTAGATAAATCTATTAATTTCCAAGCAACTAAAGTGGTATTGGTGCTTGTTCTTCTCTGCTATTTTGAACTAATATGTCATAAACCAACACTAGAATAGTTTTTTGTGCAGTATCTCCATAGATACTAATGACACCCAGGAGATATAGATTTTTGTAGTTAAAGAAAATGACTTTTTTTATAAGTTTAATCATAAATCTGCAAATGCACGAGATTCAGTTCATCAAAGGTAGCTTTGTGCTTACTGCCCACAGAGCTCCTTGTAGCTTCCCTGCCCAAGGCTCCTGCTGAACTATGAAAGCACAGTTCCCAAACCCAAATATTCCTGTGTTGCAAAGGTGTGTTCTTGGTATGTGCATGGGAATTTAGAAACAGCCACTGACACCTGCAGAAATTTGAGACAGTGAAATCTCTGTGCAGAATCTCATAATTGTTTACTCTATGTTTTCCATGGCCTGGCACAATGTGTATGGCAGCACTAGCAGGGAATAATTGGTATTAAAAGACCTCTCTCTCCTGCTGTACATTTTAGCACCGTTTTCACCCCAGAGTTGTGTTTTCAGTGTGAGCAAGGTACATCTCACTGGCTGATGATTCAGATGAACCAAACTTCCAACTCCTGACCACACAGGGTCCAGCTCCCAGTATCATATTGCTTTGCTCAAGTGAATTTGAAGACAAATGCCAGCTTCAACCATCTATCTATCCAACCACATTTTTAACTGTCTGGAAATGGGATGTATGGTTGCCCCAGGGCTCCCCAGGGCATTGTTTCCAGCCTACTAAAGGAAGGACAGAGATCCTGCATTGCCTGAAGCCTGCTGGCAGTGGTGACAGCAGGGATGGATGTCCCCTGTGATCTCCCAGTGTTCTGCCCAGGTGACCCAGAGTTCGGAAAAGAGAACTGGGGAATGGCTTTATGTTAAAGCTAGGGTCCTATGAAAATGTTGGTTGGCACCAAGTGAATTTTCATAGAATTGTTCAATGGTTTTGTTGGGAGGGACCTTTAGCTATCATCTAGTCCAACCCTTTTGCAGTGAGCAGGGACATCTAGAACAAGATCAGGTTGCTCAGAGCTCCATCAAACCTGACCTTCAATGTTTCCAGGGATGGCACAACTACCCCCTCTCTGAGCAATGTGAGACAGTGTTTCATCGCACTTACCAAAAAAGATTTGTTCCTTATTATCTAGTCTGAATCTACTATCTTTTAGTTTAAAACCATTACCCACTGTTGTCCTATGGCAACAGCTCCTACTAAAACATGTATTCCCATCTTTTTTGGAGACCCCCTTTCAGTACTGAAAGGCTGCTCTAAGGTTTCCCCAGAATATTCCCCATGCTGAACAATTTCAGCTCTCTCAATCTGTCTCCATAGGAGAGGTGTTCCATCCTTCTGATCATTGTGCCCCTCCTCTGCTCTCTCCAAGAGGAAGAGCCCTGTGGTGTGGCCTCATGTTCCTCCTCCTGGCAGGTGGGTGCATGGGCCCATGATCTCTCTGCCCCCTTGACTGGAGGCCAGGAGGAGAGGTGGCGTTGCAGCAGGACAGGGTGCCACTGGTCTGCTGGTGGCAGGGTGTGTCAGTAGCACCTGTGTGAGGGCAGCGGTGTGTGTGGCACCAGTGGAACCAGCCCTGCCAGCCCTGGCTGAGGTGGGATATGGTGAGTGGGCCAGTGTGCACTGCTGGTGGTTGCCTGGGCTCAGCTGTCAGCCAACCTGCCTGCTCTCCTGAAATGAGGTCCCGCAGCATCCAAGGTCACTCCTGGCACTTGCAAACAGGCTGTCACTGACTGGTGCAGGGGATATATTTTTAGTGTGTTGGAGGCAGTCTCCTAGCTACAGCTTGAAGAGCTCAGCTGGGCAGGGGCTGGCAGTCCTCAGCCTGCACAAAAGCAAACACTGCTGATGAATCCTGCTGCTCAGGCCAAATCCTGCTCTGGGCTTGCTGCTGTGCTTCCCCTTGCCTCTCCCTTAACTTGGCTTTCAGGGTTTAGTGGGAACATTGCCCAGGTATTCCTCTGGGTTCCTGGAGTGCAACTAGTGACCGGGGTTGTTTACATCCTCTGCTGAGCTAGAAATGGTCTTTTGTTCAAGTACAGAGATGTATGCTCCTGGCTGTCAGGATAAAAGACCAAATATTGTTTATGTTGCCTGTAGTAATCTATCTCACATCTGCCAGAATCTGGCTTTATGTAAAGATGTGAAAGAACATTCATTAGTTCCTCTTTAAGGGCAAGGCTATTAAAAAGTTATTTTAATTTTAGGCATGAATTCAGAATTTCCACTCTTTTTGAAGTTGCTTGTCTTCATTAAATTGCTATCTGTCTGAGAACTGTTTATGGATAATAAAATGTCTTTAAAGATTCTCTTTTGTTTTGGAAAAACCTTGGAGATAATTTGTCTGGCATCTCCTGGATGTTTCGCAGACACTGCATGGGTGTTGTTGGGCTGTTACTAGGATGACTGGAAATCAGGCAGAGTTACCTAAGTTTCCAACTTGCTTTGTACTGCTAAGCAGACAATGTAACAATGTAACTGCTGCAAAGTGCAGAACATCCATGTAACTCAGGAAAAGCTGAGCAACAGAGAGGACTGAGCTTTGAGACTGATCATTTCTTCTTTGAGAGCAAAATATCTAGCTGTGTCTTAAATAAATTAATTTCTTTTTTTTTTCCGTCCGTATTTCCTTCCTTTTGCTCTTTGAAAAGAACTGCATTTGTTCTGAGAATGGAGGGACTTTTTCCTAGTATTTAGCCTGATACATGCTGCATAGAAACAATGAAACCTCTTGTTTGACTTTCATGAATGTTCTCAAGGGACCTGGACTTCTTTTGCTGCTAACATTACTTTATTTTCCATTTATAGTTTCATATTATACATGCACAGATCTCATCAACATTTATTAAATAGTGGAATAAATTCTGAATTTTCCCTACTGCAAAAACATGGAATAAGTTGACCACACTTTTGGAGAGGGAGTGATGTACGTGTACCTGTACCATGCCAGGGTTTTGTATGGAATGGGTACCAGTGTTATAGTCCAAGAATTTTTTTAAAAACTATTTCCCTCTGTGGTATCACCATGAAAATTTTCCTCTCCATTTATAAGTACCTCTGTATCTCTAAAAGCCAGAACAATTTTTAGTGTTCAGTTGTGATAGAAGAGAATCCAGTATTACTAAAAAAGAATGAACTGCATCCCTGTATAACAAAACTTGAACAGTGTTATTCACCTTAGAGAGAAGTTTTTCATAAGCTGAGGAACAAATGCATTTCGAGGATTCTATTTTATATAGCCCAGAAAGAAACAGGAGTCTTTTCATGTCTTTTATAAGTTTAGGGGCTACCAGAAAGCTTGCACGTATTTTTACAGCAAAGCTCTAGTATAGGATAAATGTGGTTATGTCCTCTTCTCTGTGTCTTTTTTTTTTTGGTTTTTTTTTTTTTAGAAATTAACTGGTATAACCCTTACGCTTTTAAAAAGGTCTTTTTTCTTATGCGGATAAGCAATTCCCAAATTTGCTGGGAACTGCTGTAAAGAACACAGTAAGGTCACAGTGCTCTGGCCTTTCTAATACCATATCTAATGCTGTAATCTCATATTCTCCCTTTTCTTGAGTAACCCTACCCCTAAAGCCCATGTCTTCCATAGAGTCAGCTGAAGTAGGCACTAATTTCCCTCGTGACCATGGAGAATTTGAAGTCAGTTTGAGATATACAGATGTTCTCTGTGACATTCAAATGTCTCTACCTTTCTCTAGGCAACCATGAAGGTGCTGTGGCTGCCACAACCTAATTTTCAGCCAGGCCAGGTCTTCCTAAACTGCAGTATGTGCAGCAGAGTGAAGTAGCACATTGCTGGACTGTCCCATCCAGCTGTGAGCTGCTGCCATCACCAGCACTGCCAAGTAATGAATCACGGCCTGTCATCTCTAATTATAGGTGACTGGATAATGTAGTATTGGTGTTGGAGTTCATGTGGGCTGGTAAACCTTTGCTGGAATGGATGGACTGTAAGAAGACCATAAGGGCCAAAAGACCCACTTCTTCCCATGTTGTAGTTTTCCGATTAAGGCTTCCCAGGGGGGCAGACTGCTCTTGCCAGCACACGAGTCATTACTGAAGGGAAGGAGGAGCATGATTTTTTATGGCCTGTGTTATTAAGCAAGTATAACTAGAAGATCTAACAGCCCTTTTTGGATTTCAAATCCATGAAAACATATGTGGTGTCATAAGATCCTCCCTCTAACAGCGCAGCCTTTTCCCTTTGGTTTGAAAGGCACCAATCAGTTGCTACTTGCTGGCTGTAATGCATTGTTTACTTGTCTCTAGAGGTATGCAACTGATGTCTTATTGTGCTTTGTTAATTTTCTTTCCTTTTCATACTGTCACATACTTTTTTTTTCCTGAATTCTTACTTTTACAGCTTCACTAAGTGCTACCTCTTCTGGGAAATAACCCTGTGTTTGAGCTTCAGCTGTTCAAGGTGTTGAGAGCTCTGGACCATCTCCAAGAAAGCTCTTAAAGAGAATGGTCAGCTTTAGGTGTATAAGGAGTCTGGGCTGAGAGGCACCGTGATTTTAAATGGAGCCCTTGGAGCATAGTAGCCATTTTGCCAGAAATCAATTGATTTAAACATATAAAATGTCACTATTTTGACCAATATGTATTGAAGGTTACCTTAGAGCATCCCTGAAGCAGACATTGAGCACTTGTTAACACCTTGTTGAATACCTATGGCTCTGAAGGCGTCCAGAGAAAACAGAAAATGAGAGAGGAAAAAAAGGTCTTGTTAAACAATTCTGTACTCAGATTTTTTTCAGAAAAAAAGAGAAAACCTCAGACTCTGGGTATTTATCTCCTTTTAGTGATCTACCGAAATCAATATTCAAGCTAAAAGATAAAAATATATAACAAAAACAAGAAGAGGAGAATAAAGAATGTTTGAAAAGAAACAGCAGAGCCTGGCCTGATGTATTTGAGCAAGGGCTGATGTTAGGAATTTCCATGTAGAATAAGCAAAATAAAATGTCATCTCATGGTTTAAATACTGCCAGATGATTCAATGTACTTTTCACAGCATTCTTTCACCATGTGATATTCTCTTATGTTTGTTGAAGTCAGGAAATGAGAAACTGCTTGAAAGGGAAAGGTTAGGCCTCGTGTCACTGTATAATATATGCCCACAAGCCTATTATATTAACAGAGCTGCTTAAGATAGTTCAGAATAGAAGATGGAGTTAATTTCTACCACAGTATATTCTCACTGTGATCTGCTGACAGAAATCTGTGTATTGTGCACTTGTTAAATTAAGGTTCACGAGGAACAGGACCGATGAGGAAATTATATCTTTCTTGGGGAAGTTGACATTTGAAAAAAGTTTTTAGCTTGAAGGAGGATGAAAACTCAAACTCTTACACATGTTCATTCCAGCAGTCTATTAAAGAAGACATGTTGATTTGAGTAAATTAAAACATATCAAATCAATATTTGTAGACTTTCCATTTAGGTTCTGACTCTCATTTACAGTTTCTACTATAGGTACTTTGAAGTTCTGAAAGATTGTTTGAACCAAAGATGAATTTTTTAATATTAATAATGTTGAAACTGAAAATTTTGATAGTCTTTTAAATAGGCTTTGGAATAATTTGAGGAAAAATACTTCTTGCAACACATGTTTTTCTTTTGAAAGCACAACCCTTTCGTAAAGGAAAAACACTTTATCTGAAAAACTCTCAGCCACCCATAACAATGAATTAAGCAATACATGTTTTAATTACCTTGCTGTTTACATTCTCTGTAGTTTCCCAGACTTGAAGGAAACTATTAAAGCAAGGGTAGATGGGACTGTCTGTTCCACTCACACTCATAAAACTCAAACATTGTGGTCTGGTGAGGTGTCAGCCTAGTTCAGATGTTCTCCTGCCTGCCATGTTAGAGATTTTGTTCATGACCAGAGGCACACACAAGGCATTAATGTACCAATGCCGCACAAAGCCTGCACCATGTGTGGAAGGGGTTCGGAGGGGAAGAAAGGATTTCTCACTAGTTGGGTTTTTTTTCGATTCATATGGTTGACTGTCACTGTAGATAGGAAAATACAATGAAATTTTGCCCTTCTTATCCTGGTTTATATAAGAAAATTTGTCTCTTTCATAAATCTTGTGATGTTTTCAGTTATTTCTGGGTTTAGCAACATTTCTATTTCCCACCTCTAAGTTAGAAAGGGTCGATACATCCTGCCTCTTTCTTATTCCTTTGGTTTTAAGATGTAATTCAAGAATTAAATGTTTTACATGCATTTTACAGGAAGAGCTCTAAATGCACACGAATGGTCTCTCCCATATAGTAAACATGAGGTGGAAAATAGCAATGAATTATAACTTAAAGGCTTAATAGGACTTAAAAATCAGCTGAGTCTGGCATAACATATGCAATAATTTGGAGACAATTCATTTTTAAACAAATTCTGCCAAGGTGTTCATTCATCCACCTCACTGCTCTTTTGGTGTTGCTATAGCTGCCAAGGCTGCAGAGGCTTCTTGTGGCTGCTCTCCCTGTGCTTGGCAACCCTTGCTGCCGAGCGTGGGCCTGTGCACCCCACTCAGGCAGGCACCCCTGCCCTCTGCCATCATCCTTCCTGGGTCTCCCCCTTGATGGGATGGCAAGGCCCCCTGTCCCCTAAAACCTCCCTGTGCCACCCCCAGACCCCGCTAGGGAGTTACACTGTATTCAGCCCCTGGGACTTCATGGCTCTCCGTGTGCTACAGGATGGTCTGCTGAAACCTGTTGATGGCTGGTAAATAGCCCTCAGTGTGTGCTTTACCAAGCAAAGCATATCTCCTTTCCCTGAATATAGCCCATCTGCTTTGGTATATGGCAAAGAAGCAAATCAGGACTAGAAATGGTAATTTACCAGTCTGGAATAATCCATTTTTTTTTCCTAACCTCTTCTCTATTATATTATTTACATCTATGCAAATATTCTATTCTATGCATTATGCAAATTGCATTTGTCAGGTTTCTTCTGTGATTTGTCAAGGATATGTGCTTACATTTTCTGTACAGATATGAAAAATGTGCTCTGTATGCTAAAAGGACAAGATAGTCAGCTATTTTCAATTTGAAGGCCTATCCATAACTCAAGAAGACCAACAAGATGTGTTTCTAAGAGCATTTCGGTTCAACTCACTCCATTTCACTCCTCAGAAGGAGCTGGAAATGTGCAGTTGCAGTCCTGGATCTCTCTTCTTTCAGAATAATTTCTGCTGGTTGAGACAGGACACATGACTTTCTTGTTAGTCTCTGACCCTTGTACAGGACTAGAACTTCTTCAGGCTTTGTGCAGTCTTCACACATTTAAATCTTTTAAAGGGCTGAAAGGAAAGAAGCAACTGTTACAGCCTGTGGTCACCTTTGTAACCTTCATTCCAAATGCTGGAGAAGATAGCAAAGTCCACATTTTTTCTTCGCCAAGGATTGTAAATAATTCACTAAAAATCTTGTAAATAATCATAACCCGTTGCATTTTCCAGACATGACAGAAGAAGGAATGAACTTTCAAAGGCATGACATATGAGATTATTTCCATGATCTTTTGACCATAAAAGAAGAATGCATATATGAAATTGTTGAATCCAGTCTGTCCTCTGTGGGCTACCTACTAATTTATGCAGGCATATAAATTACTCAGCATCAGAAGTCTGTACATTGTATGGCCTCAAGTCAGCAAGACAAACAAGTACATGCCTAATTTTAAGCAGATGAGTTGTTTTAAGGGAAAGGGCTTTTTTGAAAATTTAGAATTAAATATTTTCTACAAAGAACTGAAACAGATACATTGCTTCCAGATGAGCCTCCTTACAGAATACAAACATCCTGACATCTGAATATGCTGATGTGCCATACTCCATCCCAAGCAGACCAAATACAGTTGATTTTTCAACAGAAATACAGAATATTTAACAATGGCAGAGCCATTGTCTGCAGGTGGAAGAACCTGGAGAAATTTTCTTACAGTCTTCTGGAGTTTTTATTCTGGAGAGCAGCAAAGTACCTCTGTGAACCGAATTTATTCAGTTTTTCAAAGCAGTTGACTTCTTCAGCCTGTGCTTCAAAAAAAAAAAAAAGCCTTTTGAGTGTTTCTGTCAGAGTCTTGTATAAAAATTTTGTTTCTTCTGTCAAAGCAAACAATTCATATGCTGGCAAGCCACAAACATGCCTTATAAATGGCATTGTGAAAATATGTAGACAGCATCCTACTTTTCTCAAATCAAGTATGAGTAGGACAACAGCTGCTGCTTTTCTAGCTTGGGTAGAAGGTGTTTGACCATCTACAAGCAGGATGTTTTCTCCTTGTATGAAGATCATGCAGGTTTTACTGGTTGATGCCAAAGAATCAAGGCAATGCAGTACTCCGAAAATTCAAATGCTGACAGTCTTCCTTTTGTTGCATAACTTGGTCCAATGCCATGGAAAACACTTCAAATTAATAAAAATGAAACAAAGAATTTTTTCCTTGTATATGCTATTAAGGCTTTATGAAACCACCTTTCTTGATCTGTTGTTTGTTTGTTTATTTTATGACACTGTGGAAAAGTCTATATGGTGAATAATTAACTTAGGAAATCTTGAGAGCCTAGTATCTCTGAAGAAATGCAAATACCTTTGAGCTTCCTCATGGTTTAATGGATTCTAAGGAAATTGTTTGAATTGGTCCACTGACTGAACAGTGTTGGCTCAAACCCACAGTTTTGAGTAGCATAGAGACATTATTTGGGGAAAAAAAGAGAGTTTTTTGACGAAAGTGTTTAAGATCTTATGACAAGAAAATGGTAAATTAAATCTTCTGCCTCAGTAAATGGGAGGCTATGGTAGAATAAACTGCAGGAGAGCAGCAGGAAAGGATAGAGGCAGAGTCCTTCTTGAGCAAGGAAATATAAAGCATTTTGTATTGATTCCTCTGCCAGCTGCATTGAATAGGCATTTTAGCCTAAGGTGGGAGCTGAAACTTGTTTCTCCATGGCACAGGTTGACTTCAGCTTAGAAAAAGGAGTGACAGAGCTGCATTCACATGTTTTCTAGCTGGGGAGGAAAGATATTCACAAAAGACTCTTAACTTTTTATTTTGGGAACTGAGAGAAGATCAAAATAGACCAAATTTTTAGAGCAGACAGTACCAGTGTTTGGTGAAATGAATGCAAACCTTTCAGAATTTGCTGGGGAAATTAGCAGGAAATTAGTAAAACCTCCCCCAACTCTATTTTTACCTTTTATGTCATTACATTGTGCTATCCAGATTTAGTACAAAGAAATCATGGCTTAAGTATTGAAAAAGATAGTTCTTGAAATATCAGGGAAAAAAGCTTTCTTAAAAGCAGCAAATCTCAAAGAACATTTCATACAGGTGCAGACGCTCAGAGGAACTTTTCACTTCACATAATTAAATCTATAAAGATCTCAGACACTTTGTGTTTAAAATACCTTTTTATCATCCAGCACTGAAAGCCAAAGTTCTGGTTTAATGCAAGGCTGATCTAATGTTCCTTAAAATCAAGAGGGTTCTATTTATCATTGTTAGAAATCTCTGTCTGGTATATTTTTGTCTGCATTTGCATTAGTGCTTCTGAAGTTGTCCCACGGTTCTATCAACAGTGCGACTGAAAATAAGAGAAAGCTGAGAATTTGCATGTACTAACCAAAAAAGTTTAGCTGCCTGAGGAACTCTCCTCACCTCAGTCACAAAGGAGCCCCAGTGAACTGGTCTGACATGCAGCATCTATGACTCAAAACTGGCTGCAATTGAAATAAACACAGTTCATCTAGAAGATGAGTCAGAGGAAAATGGCAGCTGTGAGGACTTTTCTCAAGGATGAGACTTGCATCTGCTCTGTGTGACACTTTTCTCCTGACTGCTAGTTTGAATGGCCATCTGGTGTGAGTTTGTTCCAGCCACGTACACATTCTGAGCAATTTCTCCATCTACTTCCAGTACTCGGAGGCCCAGGCTCCCCAGGCCAATGCAGATGCAATCTGGGAAGCAAGCCTAACCATATTGCAGCTGAACATCACTGCAGCTCCAAAGAAGCCAAGAGAACTGGCTGAAGAAGCAGTTTCCAAGACACCAGATGCTGTTTCAAACCAGTCATACGAAGCTTGTTTTCTTTTTAATAGCTTGTTTTCGTGCCGAGGAGATAGGTGGGCACAGAGAGAGGGATGGACAAAGTTGCAGCTCTGGTCTATGTGAAATGCACATACTGTGTTTTGCTATTCAAAACCAAGATGCCTCTTGTTAATGACAAACACGAAAGCCACTTTGTGGTGTTTGTGTCCCCTCCTCTCCTGGTGTCATTGCAGGAAGGAGGTGCCAAAAGTTTTAATTTTTGTAATGTGACTTTCTAGCCATATGGCAGTATATTTTTGGTTGAGAGCAGGAGATTCTGTTTCAAAGCTACCCTTGTATCATGATTCCCTCCTAGTCTCTGCTCTCCTTTTTTACTTCACCATTTCTTTCATCACTCTCTCTTCTGTTTTCAGTCCATAACCCCTGATAGTTGTATTTTCTTTAAAGAGTAACTTGGAGAACTACAACACAATATACTTTATATCCCAAGTCTTGAGGATCTTTGTGAACATGTAATAGGCTTGTAAATATTTCCAGGGTTTTTTTTTAATCCATCCTCATCAAACTAGGGAGTAGCTGCTACTGATGTATAATCTGTTCTTCATCTTCTTCCTAGTACTGCACCCAAATTCTTTGGCAGCTTGCAGAAACTTAGCGCTTGTTTTGGAATGTCTTTGATCATTGAGTTGGGGCCAGGACATGACATTCTTAGCTGAGCTGTACCTTCAGCATTTGCCTTTTCTGCATCCACAGTGATGATTTCCATTAGCCTTTAAGTTTGGTTTGGTTGTATTGCCCTGAAGCTGTTGATCAGAGACCCTCAGATCTCTCATATCTGGCAGCGCCCATAGATGTCAATCATGACTGATGGGGACAAGAGGAGGAATAGTCCATTTTCTACTAAATGAAAGTGCTCCTTAATATTGAACAATAGATTGCAATCCATTATTTCAAAGCCTATATGTACAGCATCTTCTCAGAGCAATAGCCTCAGCCGTGCACTCCTGCTTGGTTGCTTTGTGTGGGATCAGAAAAGCAGCAGCTTAAGCTACAGGCTGAATGGAGAATAAGCAGTTAAATACCTGGTTTGCCATTACTGATTCCTCTGCCAGCTGCATTGAACAGGTTTAATTCTGTATTACTCAGAAGAATTACATATGCATAAAATGAATATCTGTGGTTCGGAAATCAATTCCCTGGTCTTTCAAAAATCTTGTTAATCAGATACACGTTTCTCACATTATTCTAAATTTCTTTAACCACCCCATGGAAATGAGGTTAAAGCTGACATTTCAGATTTTATTAATATCTAAGAAAAAAAAGTCGTACAGTTTTCATAATCAAGAAGTGTTTAATACCAATCTAGGTGAAATAGTTAATTATGCACAAGCTATTTTTAAAAAGTGTTATGCTTCAGCTTTCCTTAAATAGTTTTTCACTGTAAAATTAATGCATAAATTCTGCATGTCTTTATGGTAATAATTTTATTTTCCCACTCAACTATGGGAAAATAAATTTTTCTACTGTGGCATCCATTTTTCCCTCCTCTTTTGTAGCATTTTCAAATAAATATAGCAGAGCAATCAGTGGATCTTTAGAAAACACACAAAGGACTAAAACAAACACATCAGTGAATTGTAGGCCTGTTGGTCTATTTCCTGCTCCACATGATATATTTAGCACTCATCAGGCTTTCAAAAGTTAATTGGAAGTCTTAAGTGTTTCCCTTATTTCACATTTCATTCTCCTGATGCAATGAGAAACTAACAACACTGGGAAACAGAAACTGTACTTGTCTTGCTAAGGCACAGCATATTATACAAATGCACAGATCTAAGAAGCTGAACCCTCAATCTCAATCTATTTTAAAATAGGCTTTCCTTTAATGCAATTGTAAACTAAAAGCAAAACATGTACAGATCTATTCAATACATGATGCAGCAGTTTCGTGAGTGGAAGATTATTCACCCTCTTTTAGCTATTGGTGGCATTCAGACCTGGAGCTGATGGTATTGGTTGGTACCTTAAGTTATTAAAGATAACTGGTATAAGGCTCTATAAGGGCTGGGCATCAAAGGAGATGTATCTGATCCCATTAGCCAGATACACAACACTGGAGCCTGCAGCAGCTCAGTGGTCTTGAGCATGACTTGAAGTTTGGAGGTGCTACGCTCCTACATTCCTATAGAACCCTGTTCTCCAGTTCCTGACCTCTCCCTTGTTTCCTCTGCCACTCTCCCTTTCCATCCAACAATCCATGCAAGCTTTTCTGACATGAAGCAGCTTCTTCCTTCTCCTTCAGGGAGCTGGAGGCCCTCAGGAAAGATAGTGGGAACATAATGGAGAGTTTCCTTGTGTGTGGTTTTAGTCAATGGGTGACACATCCTTGGGTGCCAGAGGAACAGATTCTTGTGCATTTTCACCCCATGATGGAGCACACTAAACAGAAATTGTTGGGGAAAGGTAGGCATGAGCCTCTAACATGATCTGTTGTCAGAGGTAAACTGAAAACTTCCACAATTTTATACTTTAAACCAAGTTTGGGCAAATTTCACAACGAATAACTAAGGCAGAGTTTTAATGGCAGGATCCTACACACACAGCCCGACATATTTCAGAGCCCTGACCCCAAAAAGTAAGACATTGGAACCTCTCTGATAAATAATGTTATTTTTAACTTGGGTAAAATAACATTGTCACCTTAGTGTCATTCTGAAAAATGGGCGAACCCTTTCAATCTAAAATTCAGCCTGTGGCAGATGTTTCTAGGCTCTGTTCTAACAATACTCTTGGGCACATGCTGTGACTCTTGGGGATGGTGCTGTGCAGAACCAGGAGACAGACTCAATGTTTTTTGTGGGTCCCTTCCAACTCAGCCTTTTTTGTGATTCTGTGAATTGAAGCTGACCAAATTATTAAAGCACCTTAAAATTTTAAGAATTGGACATTTTTAATTATATCAATTTTTACCTGAATTCCTTGTAGCCACATCTTCTGGTCTTTTAAAATAACAACCATTCTGTTAAAAATTCTTGATATAAAGAAGGAAAAAAGGGGCTCACACAATAAACACAAAAGTATTTACCCAATAAGTGGCATAGTTACTCTTAGAGTGTTTTCACCTTTTCTCCCAGCTGGTCTTCCTCTGGCAGGTTAATTCAAAGTGTTACCCCAGGACACTACCTAAAGTATCATTCAGCTTCTGAGTCACAACGGATTGCCATGCTGCTTCTTGATACTCTGTGGGTTTACCCACCACAGCCACACCAAATATATGTGTAAACAGGAATTGCTTGAGGAAGCTTAGAAAAATTTAAACAATAATTTTTTACATTGCTGTAAGTTTAAAACTGCATAATCCTACAGAAGATTCCCCATGTTATAAAAAGATTCGTAGCCAATTTAATATAAAGCAATTTTATTTCGCTATGAAAAGCGATCTCAGACAGCCAGAATAAAAGAGACAACTCTGATCCCGGGAATCGAATGTTGGGTGAATGTAGAGTCAGCCTCAATCAAGCCGAACTCCTCCCATTCACAAACTCTATGTTTTGGGGGACAGTTTTTATACAGTTTATTTCCCTTAAGGCAGGGTCTTCTGTCCACCTTTGTTCAGTTTGCATATTCATGTAACTTCTTTCTTGCATTTGGTTCTTCAAAGCCTCTTTCCAGGCAGGGATGAGGGCTTGATTTGATTTACAGGAATCCAGCATTGGGATGCACAGCTCTGACTGTCTTATCTCAGATGCATATCTGGTATCAATCACTGGGTGTATTCTGGCCCAACCCTGGTAACAAGCCATCTCCGACCAAGCCACGTCTTTTCTGTTGTAAATTCGAGTCTTCCTCAGTGCCGTCCGTGTTTCACAGCTGCAAATCTGCCTCCTGCTTAGGGTTTTCTTACAGTATTGGATCTTTTAATTTCCAAGCACGAATTAATATATATGTCATATATCACACCACATTAGTTTGAAGCACGAATTTATCTTATAACATATACCACACCCACTTTATTCTTGGAAGACAGTAGACAAATGAGAGTATTAAAATTAGATGTCATCTGAACATTACAAATTACATTGGTCTTAAATATTTGCCATGTGACAATGGTGACCTTAGTTGTCATCTTGCAAGACACCAGCATGATCGAAAGCTAAAAGCAGGCACAATCTGTGAGCATCATGTGCATTTTTTAAAAATGGTACCCAGTATGAGTCCCTCCCAAGCAGATGGGTGAGAGATCTTCATCAGAGAGCACCAGTGGAAAGAGCAATGCCAAAACCAGTTCAGCTTTACTGTAAAATCTTTCCAGAAACTTGAATGAGACTGAGTTTCGACAAAACTATTTGTGAGTTATCTATCTGTAGTTTCTAGTTACTAAATGTGTTTAGCCACATTTGGGGTTTTTTTTCAATTTTACTTAACAGAGTTCAAGAACAGCAGAGTATTTTTTTCCCCTATGAATTCCTGCACTGATATTATTTTCACACTTTGTCGTTTTGAAAAAGTAGTGCACAGCAGCTACCACTTGCTTTAAATTTTATCAGCTGTCAGAGAGTCTTTGACAACATGAATGGAGACACTATGTGACACATACTGGCAATTTATACATTACTCTTCAAAGGTGTCTGGATTTCGAAGGATTTTTCATAGGGAGGAAAATGTGCATTCCCCTATCCTTCTATTGCCTCTATTTCCTCCCCACTGTGCTGATAGCTCCTGTTCTACTGATGCTAGTTAGAACTGATCCTCACCTGAAGTGAGTAGTAGGACAGCGGTGTTGGTAGTGATGGCCATTGTCTGAGAACTGCAGGAGTGCTTTGGAGAGAATCACTGAGAACAAGCGTGGTACACAACCAGTCAACCAAAAGACCAGTGTCTGTGGAGGTCAATACTCAAGTCTGAATGGTCTGGGTAATCCACTGGTAGCGCTACTGGTGCTTTCCTTACAGACAGGCATTATTCCCAAGTCTTGTCATTTTATCTCTAAGATAATGAATTGACACTGAAATGGTAAACTGTGTTGTTAAAATGTTAAACTGTGCTGTTCAAGTCCAATATCACTGGCATCAGCATGAAACTCCAGTATCTTTAGTGGCAACGTGCTAAAAAGTCCAATTTTACCTATGGAAGAACAACACATCTATCCAATGAATGACAGATAAGTTTTTGGCATGAATGTATGCTGCAGATAATAAGACTGAAATGGCCCAAAATCTTGAAGTCCGAAAGATGTGTCTGCACACAGGCAAAGGGGCTTGCCTGAAATGGCCCAAAATCTTGAAGTCCGAAAGATGTGTCTGCACACAGGCAAAGGGGCTTGCCCTAGCCAACTAGTGTTTTGATGACCCTGAAATCTACAGAAAGGACACCAGTTTAGGAACACCTATTGTGTCACAATTTTACTGGAGACGTAACTTTGCAGGTCAATAGCTTCAAAGAGCTCTTGGTAATGTGTAGTGTGGGTTACATAACAGTTTTATGGACTGAAATTACAAAACTTTCCTAAATTGTGCCAAGTTTTGTATTGCATTTTGTTCACTGCCCCACATACATATTTCTTGTCATGTTGGAGTCAGGATTACTAATTCTCAACAATATGCTGACCCTCATACTTACTCAACATGATAAGACATTTTATCCTAAAAGGAAGGATAGTGAATAAATAAGAATATATTTATAATTATAAATATTTATATTTATAAAGAAATATAAACATGAATAAGACAGCCTTTTGACATGGAGAAGGAACATGATTCTTCATGAAACTCCATGTGACTAGTAGGGAAGGAAAACAAGAAAGCAGACATACCAGCTCTTCCTAATGAAAACTGAGCACCTAGAAATGGCACAGTGACATTACTCCATCAGGAGTTCAATAATCCAGATGTCAAAAAAAATTCACTTTGTGAAAAGAACAATTAAACAATTTTATAAATGTGGAGTAGCATTTCCTAAATGTGTATGCCTTTTTTCTGACTTACAGCTTTTGGAGGAAGAGGACAATTTGTTTTTGTTTTACCTGATCACATGTTGGAACTTTAGCTTCAAAAATGAGATTGAGAGTTGATTAACTACAGTGTGATATACAGCACAAGCAATCAATTTGTTTTCAGAACAGAAGGTTCTTTGCATTTTGAAAATAGAGATTTTCCATGTGGTTGTTTCTGAAATACAAAAACTACAATCACTGATTTTAGAATATCAAGAACAGCAATAATGATGCATATTTGTTCCATTTTGCAAGTTTATCTGAATTTCCTCCAGTATAATTGCTGATTGTATTGTCATGCTAAACCAACAGAGTTTACTCAATGCCTCATAGCAATAGGTTTAACATGTTACATCTTATTCTTCAGTTTTATATGTAAACAAATGTAGCACTTTGATTTGGCGCAAAAATTCCTCATCAACAGTTGCCTTTTATTTCTTTTTTGACTATTGGGGATTACATTTTCTATAAACTTCTATTGTGTTTGAAGATGAGAATTACAGTGTTTGACTTATATGCTATACTTGTTACAGTACACTGTGAGGTCAATATGTTGTGAGAAATAATATTGCTAGATAATTGTCAACATATAATTTTATTACTGAATATTAGCTTCTTAGCTCACATATAATGTATGTGGTTAGAAAAATGCAAACTTTGTGCCAAGAACAGATATGTGAACTGTACTAAAAACTGAGCCAAGAGCTTAATAACTAGCATGAAAGTTCAAACTGATTTTTAAGTAGTTTTTACCCATAAAATAAAAAATAAATTCTGCAGCTGTTTGGATGAGAATGTCAACAAGTATCCACAAATCTTAGTATTTTTTATAAAAAATATAAAATCTACCTAAAGTATTTAAACAAATATATAGCATGCAACAACTGCTAAAGTAAGCAACTCAAAATGAAGGAGCAGTGAAAAGCGGAAGGCCTGTGTAACACAGTACATAGATTATCGAACATGAGTGATATGCAAGGGCAAAACGTTTTTCTTCTGACCACAAAGAAGGCAAAATAATACAATACATACTTAACAAGAACTAGTGAACCAGATCAAAGTGTCTTTTCTTAACATTTCTGGCAGATTCAGTATTTGGCAGCCATTGTGTCAGTATTAAAACTAATCTGTAAGAACAAGGAGGGATCACATTCATTTGGAAAGACCTCCCAACCTGAGAGCTGCTCAGGCTCCACCTTGCACTAACAGGACGCTGCTCTGGTGGGCCTGGCACAGTTCCAGTTTGCTACATGAACCTCAGTCAGTTCAAGCCGGGGCTGCCTATAAAGTTAATACAGTTATTTACACTGAACGAGCAAGTATAAGCAGCGCCAAAAAGTAAAGCACTATCTTCTAAACATACCCTCAGAGAGTGGCAGAGAGACATGGTGGGAAGGAAAGCAGTGGGACAGCTCAGGAGACCTCCACCCACCGTCCACTCCAGAGAGGAGGACAAAGCAGATTTCCCTGCACATAGCCTCTGTCTCTCTCAGCTTCTGCAGAAAGCATGGCTGAGATCAAAGTTCATCTTTTCTAAATATAACAGGCATGTTGGCAGAAGTGTTTCTGCTTCCAAGTCTGTAAAATCAAGACAAAGATGCCTGAGAGCTTTGCTGTGTCCTTGCCTGCTTTCTGCTGCTGTGACTATGGCCCCACCAGCAGCATGATGGGAGGTTTGGTTTTATAGAACTAAGTGATGGATTTAAAAATGTATAAATGCATTTCCTGTCCAGCTATCTGCACAATCCTTGTGCTGTGCCTGTCTTGGCCCTCTTTTCAGGTCTTTCCACCAGATCCTTCATGCTCCCAGTGCCTCAGGTTCAGGGTCTGCAAGTGTTGCCTTTTTACTGTGTGAATCACCTCTAGACATGCACTTCCTCTTTCACCTGATGGGTCTCAGAGCTCAGACCTTTCCTTGATGGGCCAAATCACTCTGTCTTGAAGTCTTACATTCGAGATACAATAACTTTTGGTGGCCTAAGAGCTCTGACATGGCCACACCAAGTGGCCAAAAACACCTTGTGGGGGTCCCCCACCTTGGCCCCAGCTTGCTCTTAATGCTGTCCTGGAGTTCCTCACTGGCTCTGGCTTTTCTATCATCCAGGCCTACTTGGCTGAACTTCCTGTTGCTTAGGTGAAGAAACACCTTTGCTGGGCTGGAATAAAATAATCTCATGCAGCATGAGAAAGTCAGAACCTCTCTTAACAGAGCAACCAGCCACTGCTCTTCCACAGCACTGGTCTCAGGCTCAGTTTGGGCTTTCTGCTGAACAGGAATCCCTCATTTTGTTTGCTCCTATGTTATCCTCATCTTTCATAAACATCCCAGGTGCTACAGACACAGCTCTTACCACCACGAGCACACAACCTCCTCCTCCCACACGATGTCAATTTTGGATGTCCATTAAAACCAAAGTGGTTTTTTCCCTCCCAAATCAGAGAGATCCCTACACTGTGAACAGGAAGGTGAAGTCATGCTAGAAGAGAGGGCTTAAAAGTCAGGAAGAGTAGCTCTTGTCCCTCCACAAGATGGAGGGAACAGAGACTGCTTTCATTTCCCTGTGCTTGGAGTAACAACACCTGTGGGTGAATCCAGACTGTTCGTGACATGACTGCCTGCCAGAGCCAAGAGGATGGTGAATATGATCCAGTATAAACAGGGAAGAGGGAATGGAGGCTGACAGCTTTCAAAGAGGTGCTGCAAACTGCCAGTGTGCAGGAGGAGGAGGAGGAGGA
>VZDJ01004378.1:11286858-11399263 GCA_008694505.1 Cyanoderma ruficeps
TTTTTTTTCCTTTACAGGTTTCCTTCACTCACAAGGTTAGGCTTCCACCAATGTTTCTTGGAGAAACACTTCAATAGCTCCTTTAAGCCTAGGACACCCGGAGCTGCTGAGGAAAGGAGTCCTCAAGGTACAGTGGTGGAATAAAGGAAATAGTGGTCCTCAGGAAGAGCTGTTGAGGAATAGGGGCCTTGGCTGACAGCAGAGACAGTTTAGAAAGTGAGACTGGAACCAAGAGATGACAGTGGCCAGTGGCCATTTTGTATTTTGTATCAAATTGTTTGAAAGTATCAATTTCACTTTACCGCAAGGCTCAGATAGAGATTTTGAGTCGTAGAATCATAGAATATTCTGACCTGGAATGGATCCATGAGAATCAATTGAATCCAGCTCCTGGTCCTGCACAGGACAACCCTAAGAGCCCAACAGAAATTTTGAAATTCTTCTTGAACTCTTATCAGGCTTGGTGCTGTGGCCACATCCCTGAGGTCCTATTCCAGTGCCCAGCCACCCTCTGGGTGAAGAACCTTTTCATAATACCTGGGATAAACCTCTCTTGACACATCTTCAGACCATTCCCTTGGTTTCTGTCACTGGTCACCATAGAGAAGAGATCAGTACCTGCACATCTTCCCCTTCAGAAGAAGTTGCAGACTGCAATGAGGTTTCCCCTGTCTCCTCTTCTCCAGGCTGAACAGACCAAGTGACCTCACCTGCTCCTTGTATGACTTCCCTTCAAGGTCCTTCATCATCTTTGTAGCCCTTTTTGGGTCTCTAACAGCTCAATACCTTTCTTATATTGCGGCACCCAAAACTGCCCCCAGCACTGGAGGTTAGGCTGCCCCAGTGCAGAGCAGAGTGGGACAATCCCTTCTCTTGCCTGGCTGGCCATGCTGTGCCTGATGCACCCCAGGACAGGGCTGGCCCTCCTGTCTCCCAGGGCACTGCTGGCTCAAATTCATTTTTCCCTCAACCAGAACCCCCAGCAGCACTGCTTTCCAGCATCTCATTCCCCAGTCTGTCCATCCAGGGTTGTCTTCTCCCAGGTGCAATTTCCCTTATTGAATTTCTTATCTTTGGTAGGAAGGCTACCCTTGAAGGAGTCCACAATTCCTTGCAATTTAATATAATTGGCAAACTTACTTGGTCTTGTGTCTAAGTTGTTTATGAAGATGCTGAAGAAAACTTGTCCTAAAATGTAGCCCTGCAGAACCCCACTAGTAACTACCAGCTGTATGCCAGACAGTTTGTCTAGAAGAATACTGTGACAGTATCAAAAACTCAACTGAAATCCAAAAAGATTACATCTCTTGGCCAACTAGGTGGCTAACCTTGCTGTAAAATGAAACTAAGTTTGTCATGCACGACATTCCCTTCATGAACCTGTGCTCGCTGGAGTGGAGAAAACTTTGCCAGTTGTCCCTCTAAGTGTGTTTCTGCCAAGTCTCACAGGGAAGTGAGAGGGCCACACAGAGAATGGTGGCTGTAGCAGGTTTAGCAGGGCTCCATTTCCTGTTCTTCCTCTACCTGCTCCCCCTTGCTGTTGGAAATGCTGTGCAGGACATGTACCAAATGAAAAGGTCCTGGTGTGGCAGTTGGACTGTAGCATGTCAGTCCAGGATCTCCTTGAGAATGGGTGAGTGCCTGCTCATCTGGTCACCAGTAAAACCTCAGGTGATGATGGAGGAGATCCTGTCCATGGCTGAGATATCTATTAAGGGTTCCTCACCTGCAGAAGACCAGGGGTATAAACAGCCTTAAATAGCAAAAGAAGAACAATGGATTTGTGATGTCTACACAATTTGCCTGCTGGAGTATTGCCATGGCTTTTGTCAGGCAAGAACTCTGGAAAGCTGAGGAAGCTCAGCCAGAAATGTTGACAGTAAAGCATTCATGATGAACCACAGAGGCCTTCAGCACAAGGGAAATAGGAAAAATTCCCCTTGTTGACAAAGAGTAGGCTAAACTGAGACACTGGTCCATAGATGACTGTAAAATAAATTGCAAGGAAAAGTACTCTGACCCCTTCTCTGTGTGTCACAAATGAAAATAAAATAGGGCAAGGACCTTACAAGCATCAAATCTCAACTCTTTCTCCATGCAATGACACTCTTATGTCAGCCTTGGCAACCAAAAAATATACAGTGAGAATATGCCTTTCATTTCCTGCTGTTAGTCTTCACTGCCAAATCTGGAGCATGGTCCTCTGCACCTGTTTCATTCCTTTTATAGTTGCAGCACTGAAAAGGAGCCAGTCCCTTTGGGGGGATAACTCACAGTTATCACCATGAAAAAAGGAAAATATAAAAATGTGAAAATGAGTCCTTGTTGCTAAGCATCATGATACAAACCTGCTGAGAATAACCCTGTGCACATGTAGGCTCAAATGGTCAGCAGAGGTATTCCCAGCAGGCTTAGTAAAGTTGCACATAGAAAGAAGGAATAATTTACTTCTAAAATGTCAGAGTTCCTGGTGATTAACAGATGTGATCTTCTGCACTGCTTTGGTACCACAGGAGTTTGGGACAGTTGGAGCTTAAATTCAGTGACTATTCAGAAGCATGAATATGTGAAATGTCGTGGACCTTATTCAGCGTTTTCAACAGCGTGCTGAACTTGGTGATGGCATTCCCTTTTTCTGTTCCACAGAGAAGACCGCACATGATATGCACAAATGACTCAGGGGAAAATCATTTAATTGGTCCTCTTCACACATGGAAGGACTAACGACTTGCCTCTTGGTTAGTGTGGGACCACTACTGAGGTTTACAGTATGGAATACCTGCTTAGGCCATGGCCAGTTAGAGTCTTTGCCATAGAAGACAAAGATACCGGCTCTTCAAATATAAGAATTGTATCCTTTGGGATTGCTTTCCTGGTATGTGAACACCCAATTCAGGAGAGATCAAGTCCTCATAAACCAGTCTCCTGTTGGGGTTACACAGAATCTGGATTAGGCTGCCAGTATGTCTTACTGCCCATCTGGTGAGTTGTGGCTACAGAGACCACTCTGGGACCTTGCTGAGACCTGTGAGCCCAGCTTATCATTAGGGTTTGTCAAAGAGGCAGACAAACTCTAATAATAATATTAGGATTATGACAAACAACAGAGTTGCATTCAGACAAACACATCTAGCCCTCAAGGAGGGAGGTTGCCCATAATAGAACATCAGAATATGATTTCAGTGCAAGGTGATGCTGGATAAAATCAGATATAAGCCAAGCTCTGACTATAACCCAAATCACAGGCTATACATCTGAGCCAAAGCATTCTTGATCTGAAAAACAAGAGCCTTGAAATTCTTTAAGCAGCATGCAAGATATTTTTTGTGTGTGCTTCAACCTTTTGATGTACCTAGAGGAGCTAAAATATTACATGGAAATTTGATAACCCTCACAGTGCTTTTCTGGCCTGACTGGAAGGGGTGAAGTGCTTGAATTTTGAAGGACCAGTTTCTCTAGGATTTTGCAGTTCATTTCATCTAGCCCCATAGACTGTCACAAATATGAAGTTCAGGAAAATCATTCAGGCTTCCTCTCCTTTGTCAAATTGACTGCTAGAATCTCTGCTCACGTTCTCATGGTTTTCTACCAAAAACTGATTGTTTGGCGTATTTAGTCTTCATCTGGCTCTGCTCAAGAACCTCAGTGTACACTCAGCTATGCTGAGTTTCTCTCATTTTTTCAGCCAGAGGAATAGTTTCTGGTTGTTTCAGCAATGTGTCCTGTTGCTGAAAATTGCCATTGAAAGTTTCTACTCAATACATCAACGAGCCTACATGGTAGATGTTCTGTCTTATTCAATCCCTAGATGTGTTTCACTGCTCTTACAAAAATGTCTTCTTGAATAAGTCTGTAAATGGCTTTTGTCTGCTTAAGATCAGTTTTCTGATTTTCATTGTTTATTGAAGACTGGAATGGTGCATCATGGGCATCTGCTGCTGATAGACAGATATCTGCTGATAGGTGGTTTCCCGGAGTAAGCTGGGGCAATAGAAGCTGATAGTTTGCTGGGTGATACAGATGGTCCTGCTGTGCAGTATGCAGTGAAAACTATTGGCTGAATGATAAGCATCTTGAAATGAGTATAGAGAAAATAGTTTTGGTTGAGGAAGTTTGAAATATTAGAGGGGTAACAGGCTTTAAAATCCTCTTTGTAACTCACATTTACAAGCACCTCGTGCAGTCAACAGTGGTGTGACAGGAGAGTTGAGCTAAGTAGACAGAAAGAGTGTTCAGGAGAGAATTATAAATAATAAAATAGTCCAACTTGTGAATTTATGCAAAGACTATTTTATTTATCCACATCAGAACCTGGAACTTTCCTGGAGAGGAAAGAATAAATCTGACAAATCCTATTAGGAACAGGAAGCATAATTTGAAATGAAAATAAATTTTTGGAAGTTATTTAGCTGCTAATAATCAATACCAATTACAGTGCAAACGGAAAACAAAGAAGAGAAACAATTCGCATTAACTGCATTCACCTCATTCGCACTCCCGCCTTAAAAGAGAGTTTACTCACAGCACTTCTACGGTCCTATGAGGCCCTCATACAAGGCTTATGGTGCCCAGTTTATTCACACAGAATAGCTGCTTTAAAAGCATTGTTAACTGTTGTCAAGGGGAGCTTGTGATGCTCAATATCTCTGCATACCAATAAAACTTAAGTTGGTTGTAGTGGTGCGTTTTGGGCTTCACCAGTTTTCTGTATGCATCTGTTCTTTGTTTTATATTGTTTTTATATAAGTTACAATGGTTTGTTCCATGTAACCCCATGTTAAACCCTTCTTGGTTTTCCCCGAGTGATTGTTGAGTGTCAATCACAATTATGCGTCCTGTCCATCAGCCTCGCCCTGATGTCTAGAAGGTTCTAGTGAGGACGTCAAGGGATTGGCAGGTTCCCTGGTTCTCCCCTCCCTTGGTTTCTCATTTGTTCCATTGATTGTTATTTGTGTTCAGAGTCACTCCCTTCACCTTTTGGATTGGTTCCAAGCTGTCCCCTTCCCATTTCTCCACCCCCATACTTAAGGTACGGGGGAGGAAACCTGCCTTTTGTGGGCTCCCTCTGGGTGTGAACAAGTCCCGCATGGGCTAATAAACCCCAGTTGAATTCCTCACAAGAGTCCTTACTTATTCCTTGCCACTGTTTGCGCTTCTGTTGAAGGCAAGAACTCAAAGGATCGGGGACGTATCCCAGAATACGAAACCGTACCTTCACTGCATGCCTGGTGCCAGAGATAGCCAGGAAACAGGACGTGGGTTCCTGAGAGACACACCGCACCGTCGCAGTTGGTAGGTGCATATGATTTTGAAGCCTGCAGTAAGGCTCCTAACTTGGGCAAAACAATGCAGCCAACCTCAGCGATTTTAAATCTGACCCCCATGATTGTTTTTGCTGCTGTTCAAGAAACAGTTTGTGGTAATTTTTTTCAAACAGCAAAGTGCCTCAGATTTGTTTTATCTTTTGTTGGAGAAAATTCTTGGTGTGGTTGGAAAGAAAAATCTCAAAAATGTGACCCCTCATATTTCAGAAACCAGACTAGACATAAGAAGACTTCAAATGATTGTTTTTCTAATCTTATTGTTTCAAGGTCAGCATCGTGATATGGTAATCATGAAATAATTTAGGAAGTCTAGAGTGGACGCTAAGAAAAAAATTTGCCACATTTACAAAAAAAAATTGTTATCCAAACCAGGATAATAAATTATGCTACTAAAATATAAGTACTTTAATGTTTCAAAAATATGTAACTGAAATTTGACTCTATTTACAATAAAGAAATAAACAGTGAAACCACAGAAAATCCCATTGCTGACTTGTTTTTTTGTTTGGTTTGGTTTGGTTTGGTTGGTTTTGGTTTTTGTTTGTTTGGGTTTTTGTTTTTGTTTTGTTCGCTTGTTTGGGGTTTTTTTTTGGCTCGGGGATGTTTTTTTTGTAAAGAGAGGAAACAGAGTAACCAAGAAAAATAATACATTAAATGAACATTTGTTAATGAACTCTTTTATTTTCAGACTTCCTTACTTGTTAACAGGTTCAAATTCACAGTGATAGTGTCCAGATCAACTAACCAGCTTGATGTGATTTTAAATGAAATTTAAAAATTAGATTAAAAATAATGGAAATTTGTTTTAGTCAGTGTGGCTGTAAAGGGAACATGTAGAGGAAGGAGAATTTTCTTACTTTGCATGTGAATTAATTGAATCCCATGAAAGGAAATGGAAGGACAGAAATCTGCAGCTGGAAGAGGTAGGAAAATAACTTTGGCTTTGAAATACGTATGAACTAATTCTAGAAATGTATCCTTATAAATGAGGATAGCATAAGTGGTGGGAGGCAGAAAAATGAGGAGTCCTGTCATTTTAAACATGTTACTCCAAGCTGGGCTCAAATGTCTGGGAATTAATGAAGGCAACTTTTTCTGAAAAAAACAACATTTTGGATAAAATGAAAATTTATTTTAAAATCTCTTTAAAAAGAAACATGTTCTTCCGTTTGATGCTGAAGGAGTTGGAACTCTGGAAGGACTCTTGGGTCTTTAGACATGGGGTTAGCACATCAGATGTCACAAATGACATCAGAAATGCTGGCAAATGGAACATGCCCAGCAGTGCTCTCGCACACGTGAGCCAGCTGGCCAGGAGCAGACATGTCTATTCCGTGAGTCTCCCCAGCCACCAAAATGGGAGGACCATGCACTAACTTCCTCCCAGGAAGCAGCTTTAGAAATTTTTGTTGCCAGGACTGTGTCTTGGAAATGCATGACAGAATGAGACAGCCAAAAGTGTGATGGGGAGGAATATCAGCAGTGTGATAGCTGGGCTCCAGCTCCCAGGCACAGTTAAATTTCCTTGTACAGACATATGGAGGTTTCCCAAAGCCTCATTCAGAAGCCCCTCTAAGCACTCAGTGGCTTTGGGGAACTAAAAGAAGGTGACTGGTGGGACAGTATGTCTTCAGGCTCCATATTCAGTTAAACTAGGCAAACATGCACTGCACACACTGCCCCATTTCAGTGCTTCCTACACCTCAGGAGCCAGAGAGCCCCTGAGAACAGGCTGCCTAAATCTCTCATCACTCTCTTAACAGGAGATATCCCACTGAGTACCCAGCTCCATGCACAGCAGGCTGCCTGGCGGCAACCCGAAGTCACTGTGGTGCCCCCAGCCCCATGAGGCCTGGGAGTCTCATTAGGCAGCAGCAATATCCTTTGGGCAGAAGTCTCCCTTTGATATTTCCCTAACTTTCTGTATTTACTTCTGAAAAAGAGAGATTGCTGACTTTCTCTCTCAGACTTTTCACATGTTGAATGTTGAAGCAAAAACAAAGAGGGCTGCATGAGGCTATTCTGTAGTTAAGTAACTGCCTAGATATGTATCCAATTTATTTCCAACTTACAAAAATGCAGACTGAAGGAGATGCTATGTTCAGCAGAAGGTTATTTTTCTTGAACCACTACTGGCTACTTTGGAGGCAAGGGGTCAGGCACTTGATTAGATGAATTACAGCTTAAAGTCCTGTAGTATAAACTATGTCATGCCCCAGGCTTCTCAAAACAGGGCACTCTATTTTAGCTCATAATGGGTAGCTGGATTCAGTAAATGGCCTAATCACAGCAACATAAATATTTATTGGAAAATTTTTCTAATTAAGGTATGAGCTTGTTTAGATGTTATCAGTTAGAAAGGGCTTTCCCAACAAGAAAATGGCTGTTAGGAGACATTAGGAAATGGTTAAACTCCAAGGGATTAAAAGGTCATTGAGTGGCAACATGCAGAGTCTATTATAGTTCAAATTTAGCTTGTATTCATGTCTCCTACATATGGAATTAAAAGACCATCCTCAATGGAGAAAAACAAAACTATTATTTTTTGTCCTTTGAAAAATGAAATTACATTACTGATGTATGATTTATGATCATTTTAGAAACTAAATGCTCTCAAAAGAAATAAGTTTTTTTAATTCTTGCTTTATGCTTAGATGTATTAAAACCTGTATTTACCTCAGTAGTGATGCTTGCAAAATAAAGATTCAACAATGTCATAATTTGTTCCCAGTACCTCAGTCACACAGTGACTTTGGACTTAGAAAATTACATTTAATATAGTTGTCCTTAAATGCTGTTTTCTTTGCTGATGTTGTGAATACTGACAATGGCATGGATAACAAATTCAGGATAAATTATATTTTGGTAACAGTGTTTTTCAGGTATCATATTACAAGCACCAACCAACAATATATTGATCACCTTCAGAGCCTTGTTATGCCAGCATAATTCTTAAGCAATTTTGGTGCCTTTAGGAAAATAGCTCTAGGTTTACTCTAATATAATTGTCAGAGGAATTCATCCCTTAAAGTAAAATTTGTAAGCTGTCTTGGAGGGAAATAGCTGTATAAAACTGGTTATGTGAAGTACAGGCAGAACTATTCCCTGTGGGAAACAGTTTGTAATTTCTGTGGGACTTCATTATTCTGCTATGAAGTGTGTATGTGTCTGCCATATGGTATTTTACTCTTAAGGTATAACTCAAAAGGAAAGCTCAGAAAAAGAAAAGAGAATGTTCTACAAACCTTTTGCCTTTGAGCAAAATTTACATATTTTAAAACATTTCAATGAGAAATCACGAGGTATAGAAATCTAAATGGCATCAATGCAGCTATTGATTGTATCTGGCTACATTTTTGAAATCAACATCTGTAAGAAGTTTCAAGACCAGGCACAAGCAGATGAACATTGCTGCTTTCCTTACACAATGAAATCTGTACTGTTTGTTAGTTGATACCAACTGCAACTATACTGGATATAAAACTACAATTTCATGTGAAAACAGCTTGGTTCATTTAGAATGCCTTCCTTGCCCAGACCAGGATACGACATCTGTGACCTTGCTAAATACATCTAGACAGCAAAGACCACAGGAGCTACTGCTGAAAACCATAAAATGGCATGTTCAGAGAGCGATGGTATGCAAATGTTGAATAAATCAGCTCTGGGTTTTTTCCTTCTCTTTTAACTACCCTGTTATAGAAGAACATTATTCTGCTTTTATACACAACTGCCATGACTTAGAGAACTGGGGCTGTCAGTTCAAATGGCACAGGCCATTGCAAATTCTCCACAACAAAGAGGAATATTTGGAGAAAAGCAGCATGGAATGCAATGGTGTTGCATTCCAGTTTGATTTAGATGAGTCTGTATGTGGCAGAAAACTGAAATACAAGGAAACAAAAAGTAGCTGGTCTAAGGACCTGGGAGTTTGGGGAGCTTGTTGGATGCTGTTCAAGTCCCAGTGGCCTCAATCACAGGAACCTGTGTGCTGCTTGTGCTCACACTGTGGCTCCATAGCCATTAGTTGGAGGGCTATGTGCTGACTGATCTCCCAGAAGCACAAATTTGATCTGGTTCAAGAACAGGCACATGATCACATTTCTGTCAAATTAGCCAGAACACACCATACAGAACTGTCATGGAGTTTACGTTGGCTTTACACCAGCTGGGGGAGGATGAATGATATTCAGTACAGCCTAAGTTAGTGGTGTGGAGCAACGGTGCCTGGTGTAAGCTGAAGTTTGCTTGATACAGATAATCCATTAGCATTTCTGGATGGATTTGAGTGGGTGATATTATATCTGAATAATGAGTTTTGTCTTACAGTTGCAGCATTTCCTGTGCAGCAGTAGGAGTTTCAAAGGGTAGAAATACTTCTCTGCTGAACTGCAGTTTCAGTTTTTACCCCCACTTCTACAGAGAAGGAATTGTTTAGTGATGATTTTCTTTCCTATTTCTGAAGGATAGTGTTTCTATGGGTGGAGAGGTATCCAACCATGTCCACTGAAAAACATGAATTGAGCCTGGGGCTCTTGTTTTCCTGACACTTTCAGTGACCATAGACCATAAATGACTGTATTACTGGGCAACTATTGCCCACACTGCTAGAAGTCTGTAGATATGCTTACTGAATGTCTCTTGGGTATATGCATATTTCTCCTTTTACAGAAAACAAAGATATTTGAATTTTCAAAAAAATTTAGCCAGGAAGGAATCAGTGTTAAATTACTGAATCCTTATTGTCCAAGTCCAGCATGAGAAAACACAAGAAGAGAAACTGTACTAGAGGGACAACTATCACAGCACAGGAATGAAATGTGACCTGATGTATGCACTTCATCACACAGCTGCAAGGCCCACTTGGACAGAGTCATCTGACTTCAGCTCTCATCCCCTGAGTGGATGTGCAGTCAAGGAGTGTTCACATCATCTTTCCTCATGTCCAATTTCCATCCTAGCCAAGAGTTTCTCAGTAGAACTCATACAAGAATCACTGTGCTTCAGGCATTTCTAAATAAAACCAAACTCCGACTAGAGACCATCTCATTTTGAAAGCCCACTTCATTTTCTAGACATATGGTTCCCCTAAAAGTTTTAGCATTATGCAGCATTCCTGTAAGGCTGACTGGACACATGGATGGTGGGAGGAGGAGGAGGAGGTTGGGCAGGGAGCCAGTCCAAGAGGAGTGAGATATCTTTTACTGCACTGTGCCTACCATATAAAGAGAGACGGTCCAACAATAAACAATTTTCCATGGGGAGAATTCATTGGTAGAAGGTACCCCCAAAGCCTCAGACAGCTCCCATTCTCTGGGCACAATTGAAACTATCAGTTATTTTTAGATTGCTCTCAAAATTTACTATAGCAATTTTAATGGGAATTAGCATCCATTGCAATAATTTATTGCATGTCTAAAAGTGCCCAGAGACGTGGTCTTCCTTCATCACAACTAATGTACTTTCACTTCAGGAAGAGAAGGTTCTTCTGTCTCTACGCCCATGGCATCAGACAGCTTCCTGGAAGTCTTGCTTGTATCAGTGGATGAAAGGTGGATGAAACCTGATGTCATGTTTATACTGACATCTCAAGACAAACTGATTCCTGCCTAAGTCTCTTCAGAAGAATATAAAATGCTAGACCTAGCTTTTCAGAAGAAATGCGTGATTTTGAATGTTTCAAGTTTTGGCCAGCTTTTACTCATTTTGAGACAACTCCATGAGCCTGACTTTCCCATCTGTATGGCTTCCAAGCAACTAGAGGAACCCTACAGAGTTGCCCAGACTTCTTAGCCACATTCAAATATCTTGCACCCAATAAACAGTTGTTCTGTCTGAGATTTTACTTCAAAAGCACAAAAGATTATTACAAAGGGATAGCAGTGGAAACAGCTAGATGGATGCTGATCTCAAATCCATCCAGGAGTAGTATCCTTACAGTGTTGCTTTCCATATCTATTTAAATTTTCAGAAAGAGGTAACTTGTTTATCATTGATGATGCAGGCAGATGATTAGATTGGGCCCTAAGTAAGAAAGCTGGAAAGCAGGCTTCCTGGCTAAAATGTATGTAAGATGAAACCTGGAGGAATAAAACAATAATTTTGTACAAGACATATTTTCTCATGTTACATAGAAGAACATGAGTGAAAATATGAAAAGCAGACTGATTAAGGAACAAAAGAGATGTCAAAGTATTTGATTAAATGCAGTACTTCTATTATGAGAGCAGTGACCTTTTCAAAAGTTGACTAATGTACACAAATAGAGCCCCTTGAAAACAGAGTATTTGGGTGTGACAAAATGGTTCACCTTCACAGACCCTCTACCAGGAACCAAGCCTTCTCTAGCTTGGTCAAGTGTGTATACTGAAGGAAAGGTGGCAGCTGCACAGAATGCTCCCATCACAGTGTAACTGGAGGATGGACTCCTTCAATACTGGGGCATTAGGGTGTCTAATGCAGAAATCCCAGAAAAGGTTTATGTGAATGATGCAGCTGACCTACGGTTATCCAATTAGCCAGTTAGGGCAGTAGCTGTTGAAAGGAAGAGCTACAGCCCTGCTGCGGAGCTCGTCTGTGCTCTGGCATGTTCTAAAAAGAGCTGAAATTTCCATATTTAAAAGCAGTTAATTTTCATCAAATTACTTCTCAAAATGTGACATTTTCCCTCTCCTGCTTAAACTGCAGACAGTTAATTTTAAATTTTAGCAATATGCTTTATTCCTAGGAGCCTTCTCAGAAACTTTATGGGTGCTTAATCCAAACCTAAAATGAGAGGCTACTAGAACCTACTGCTCTTAATTGCAACAGCATGAACTGCTTGCTGTAATTCATTACATTATATTTGGGGGTAAAAGAATTCATGCTCTAACCTTTCCCCTGAGAATGCAATGTGTATTATACTGATAAAAGCAGTGAAGAGATTTGCACCACACTGCAATTTCCCAGTGCCTTGCTGAAGTCCTGAAGATAAGTAAGCACCTGGGGGGGTCTCCCTCCTGTGCTGTGAAGGTAAAAGCCCTTCACCAGTTTGTACTGACAGAGACAGCATCTTCACTCTCAGCAGTTTCTCCCTTACTTTGTAAAAGTGCTGGGAGTTATCAGTGGAGTATGAAGAAACTGGCTGCTCTAGAAATTATTTACTTTCATACAGCAGCTGTACCAGGTTGTCATTTACACTCTTCTAAGCTGTGGAGAATAAAGCAAAGGCAGAGATGGCTTAATTCAATGTTTTCAAAGTGTTTTGAGATACTAGTTTTAAAGGAGGTGATAGGCAAATGGAAAAAAACAAGATCATTTCAGTGATATTACAGACACATGCAAAACAGGATTTTGTTTTGATGGTAACAGCAATGATGACACAATCCTCTGCCTCGTCTGCTAATTGATCCATCAACAGACTGCACCACACCTCTGCCTTTCCTCCATATGGTGTATTAATAATTAGGCCATTTGAGTTTATTTTCTGGAGGTGGCTGAGTACTTTTAAGTCAATTAAACTATTTTCAATATTCAAAGACTTCTTATGGATTCACTTTTTTATTTTCACTCTTTAAAGAAAAATATCGACTATATGGAAAATAATTTTCAGGATGATAATGCAATTGTTTATGCTTGGATTAACCTGTCAGTTGATAAAAAGCAAAAGAGCACAAGAGGATCAGAGAAAGGGTCTAAGTCTTATGCAGATGCTTTTGTTAGAGAAAGTCTCAATCTTCTTAACATGTCAGTCAATTCAAAAACTGAAATGGAAAACCTTAGCTTCTTTTTCCCTTTATATTTCTTTTCCTGTATCTTGAAACTGACTAGTCAAGGATTGAAGTATTTCTGAGCTCGAGGAAAAAAAAAAAAAGAGATAAAATTACTAAACATGGTTCTACAATTAATATGTAAATCAGGCTGATAATGCCTGGCTAAGACAACAGCTACTGTGCATGGACCAAGCACTGCCATAAGCAGCTGCCATACCACTACCATGCTGGCCTTCAGCATCAAAGCTGGGAGAGTCAAGCCTCGGCAGGGCTGAGGACACATGGCTGTGCTTGTGTGCCTTCTGTCTGTGATGGCTTTGAGGTCCTGGCTGTGGTCCTGGAGTGAGCCCTGCTGCAGAAGCTGCTGCTTGACACTGATAAGCCTCCAGGAGCCCAGCTGCTGGTGACTTGCAGCCACATCCAGCCTCACTGCAGGTGCAGTAATTAGACCTATTAAAGCAACTTCATTTGCCCCTCCAGCAGTTAATATCTCAATTCAAACCTTCATTACTAGGGGTTAATAACTCAGGCAAAGAAACACACTTGGGACTTCAATTTGATATAATATGGGGACTGTTTTTCCTTCCCAGTTGAAATAAATATTGTGAATGTAAAATCCTAGGGAAAAAAAAAGCCTCAAGTCATCCAAATCCATTCATGGGTAGTCACATCCCTCATGAGCACTGTGGCAAGGAGTGCCTGAATATCATTTGAATAGTCAGACTCTTGTGAGGGGTACTTATTTTTCTGTCACTTGAAAGGCCATGTTGTTAGCCCCAGAGAAAACATATTTAAATGAGAAAGCTCATTTCCCTTATGGGTTACAGGCAATTAGCACCACAACATTTGGATCACATTTCTGACATTTAGAATAATGTACAGAAGCTGGAAAAACTTGATTTCTTTGTACAATTTGTTTGGGTTAGGAAACTGTTTAAAAATGGAAAACTGTTCACTCTGCTGTGCTAACCAAGGCAAGCAGGGCCTGACAGGACCCTGCTCCCTGCCATCCTTGCCAGTTGTTTGCAGCAAGAACTAGTTTTCTCAGGAAGATCTAACATCTGGTCCACATCTCTCAGGACTGGGGACCCATGGGGCTTTCACAACAACAAGTTTCAAGCCCTTCACAACAAGGAGTAAATCACTATTGAAACAGTGCATTCATTAGCTATTTTCCTTCCATTGGCTGCATTGCGAGAATAAACTCCAAAACAACGGAAATAAAAGAGGTATTTCCACTATTTTTGTTTTCTGGCACAATTTTCTCCACCAGTTTAGTCAGGGAACACATTGTGGAAATTGCCTGCTCCCTGGATCCCACTTCCCTTTTGTTCACTCCCACCGAGCTGGCACAAATCTCAATCCACTGGCTCCAGGGGCTACAGGGGAATGCCATGCTGCCGACACTCCCTACACTCCCTCTCAGAGCCTCTGGAGACATTTCTGACCTTTTCAACCCTGCCTTGTTTCTGTCAGTCCAGTTAAACTGAGGGCAGTGCTCTGCTGAGTTTGCTTTCTGCATTGGTCTTCAGGAATGTTTAGGGCTTGTGATGTACATCACCTTTTAAAAAAATGGGGCGTGTGGCAGGCTATCCACATAATTACCCTCCAAAATAGGTTGGAAAATAGAAGCTAATAAATATCATGGATGCCTGCAGAAGGATTTCATTAAGACTGCACTTTTGGAAACTCCGAACTTTGTTTGATGTCTCTTCTTGTAAATGATATTTTGAAGAAGTCCCTTAGCAGTTTTGTGGCTTATGGGCCCCATGCACATGAAGAATATTTGTGACATGGAGCAGCAAAGTATGTCTCCAGCTGAAGTGTCAAGAACATCCAGGACTGGACAGACAGTTCACAGGGTTCTGCTGATTTATTTGTCCTGTTTTATCTTCACAGCCACATAAAAAAATGGATCACAAAGGACACCAAAATCACTACAGATGCAGAAGGAGAAAGAACCCTTTTTCTTCCCTTACTACTCTCCAGCTCTCTGTCAACATCTAGCAGATGGTAGTTCTAAGCTGGGAAACAGTCCTTCCTTCCATTTCTTCCCAACTCCAGAGAGAAAACAAGCAACACCTCACCTTACTACCAAGTCCCAGGTTCAACGTGGGAAATGGTGTGCTCCCTTCCGTAGGATGTTATCATGGCCTGTAGTTAGCTCTTAGCTTCATTTTAAACTGCTACATGCTCTGAAAATCCATTACAAATGGATAATAGGAATACCATCATGGCTCTATGGTTAATATCTAACATGGCATGTTGCTTTTTTGGTGATCAGACACTATTACTTTGTGTTGCTTACCTGTGGTGCAGAGCCTCTGTGAGCAAGAAGAAGCCCTACAATGAAAGTGTGAGCCTTGCCAGCAGCCAGCACTGAGAGACCTGCACCCTCACACTTCTAACAATGAGACTGATCTGACAAAACCAGCCTGTTGTTGTCAGGCATGTCTGGAGCAGGAACTTGCTGCTATTACATTCCTGGACAGGATGTAGAATCCTGAGGCATCTAGCCTAGCTATGCCAAAGGACACCTTCTACCATGGATAGGGTGGTTTTCCACCAGTTGCCAGTAGATCCCCCAGAGATGTGGTTGGTTTCCCAGGCATCCACAAAAAGAGAGGATGTAAACAATTTTGCAAGGTCTGTATAAAGCACCGATGCACATTTGAAAGGAAGTTAGCTTGTCCCTTGGAGATCGACAGAGAGAGGCTGGAAATTGTGTGTGCCGACCAAATCTGATATTCTTTAGATGGAGGGCCCATTCCCCTTGAAACCAGTGTGAACTCAGTTAGTAATTTCACTGGAAGAAGATCCCTCACCCTGTAGGTCTCTAGGTGGTATATTTCATTCTTCAGGGTTAGTAAAGTGCTACCAATCTTTGAGCATCAAGGCATTCTGCCTGGCAGCTCTGCATTGGAAAGTGGCCCTACGTCTCCCACATACCATGACAAGACAGGATTCCTTTCTCCCTTCCGTGCTTTTGTTTTTCTGCTTTCTTAGTGCAGATTATAAACAGTTTCAGAGCAAGCTCTGATTGTGACTGCTAACGTTTTGTACAGAGAGAGGGGTAGCTTTTAAATCCAACTACATTCAACTATAATCCAGCTAAATACACAATCTGGATGCCGAAAGAGCCACCAGCATAATTACTTTGTCAAGTATTAGAAAGAAATAGTAGAGATGGTCAAATAGTACAAAGAGTCTTTAAAAAAAATGTGAGAGAAATAAATGCTTTATTCATACTTGTGCTTATACCAACTAAAAAAACCCAACACAACAATATAAAACCACACAGATAAGTAATTTCCAAAGAAAATCTCCTGTGGCTGATGGAGGTGAGAACATATTGCACTGCCTGGTACACGTATGATGAACCATTCCATTTTGCTGGAAGAGGTAGGTGAATTTTTTTTCCTTTTATAGTTTCATTTTAGATCAGACCCATTAAAGTACAAACTCTTCTAAAAATTCAGCCCTCCAGGCATAGCAAAATGATATTATGGTTCATTCTCACTTGACATTACTTTCTCCTCCATTTATCTTTTAAGATCTAAAGGTATTTCTCAAACTCATAAGATTTCACATGAAGGGAGCACACTGTTCTCTCCAATATCAATAACAAAATCTGCAGCATTCCTTTGAATTTCCAGCCATACAAAGGAGTTTTCAGACATGATAAGAAGAAGATTAAGGGTGCTGGTAATGCAAAGTTAAAACCAGATTTTGATTTAGAATCTTCATAAATTTTACTTGATTTTTGGGAAAATAACACAGCGATGTCTTATCTCAGTGTTTCTAGCTGAAGGTTTTAATACCTAGTGCAATTTATAACCTCTCCATTGTGGAATTCAGCCACTGAAATGGTATGTGGGAATGTTCTTACTGGGCAGCAAAAAGAGTATGATGGATTCATCAAGCATATTATTGCTTCCAGGTGTTGGCTCATTTTTATTAATTACTCATGACCTTGCCTGCCTTCTCAGAACTTCTTTCTTTTCAAAATGGCAATTCCAGAGAAAGGAGCTGCCAGCCAAGGCACAGCTAGATTTGCTGAGGTGCTTGAGATACATTGCTTGATTCTGCATTCTAAGAATAGACTAGATATGACTTACAGGAAATCCTTAAGTAAAAGCAGCAAAAAATTTAGTTTTCTAATTTTATATCTCTTCACAAAAGTAATAAACATATGTCTTATCTTTCACAATTTTCTTTTAATTTGTAAATTAAAATATATTTTGGCATTATTTTGTGATGTTTTTCATGGTGTGCCACTTTTTTTGAAACAAAGCAACACTGAAGGCCATTGATTCACAAAACCCTTTTCCTGTCTGGAAAAAAACTCTCCCAACTTTAGATAAAATTAGAATCTAAAATTACCATAAGTGAAAATTGAAAGAATTTTTTCCCAAATTGCTCACCATCTATGGACCGACAACAGTTTTGAACAGCCAGTGTACTGAGTTTACCTTCCTCAGTGATGGATGAATATCAAGGAAATATAACCCCCTTAAGAGCAATTAAAATATTTGTCTTTAAAAATACGTATTTATAAAGAACTCCATGTTGCAAACAGAACCTCAAAACAAACTTATGCTGAATAATTCCAGATAATGAGAGGAAAACTAGGAGTAGAGTTTCTGCTTAAGTGTTTCAAATATTTTGGCATTGTTGATTCTATTGTAAAAACTCTAAAACATTCTTTAACTTGAATGGAAGCCGATGGGATTCATGTGCTGTGTATTCTTGATCAAGTTACTGTTTCCAGACATACCAAAACCAGTTCCTAGGTGGTGGTTTTTAAGTCAAAAGATGAGTATTTGGTTCTGTGTCAGAAATCCATAGAAAAATGCCTTTAATTAAAAATATGCATACTAAAAGTTGTAGATAAGTGTTTCAGCACCAAAGAGAGTTTTATAAACTCCCTGATTTTGTATACTTGTGTTTTGGTTGAGGGATTGCATTTCAATAATAACTCCATGCAGAAATATGCTTTGGGCCATGTCAGTTTATAATGTCTGTGAACAGAGACACGGGAAGCTTTCGTGGTTATATTCAATAGTTGCTTCTGTTCTGGCAGGGTTTTATAAAGATTCTTGGGGTGGGTGAGAGGCCACAGCACCTCAGCTGAATACCTCTGCACTTGTTCTTGGTCATCAATGTCACGTGATTTCTTCTTTACAGCTCTCCTGTCTGTTGAGGTTGTTGGACGTGCATGCTGTTCCTCATTTTTATCTCCCTGACTCAGACACAATGCCCAGCTGCCCAGCCAGCAACTCCTTCTCTCTGGATTTAGTGATCCTGAACTCTGGGTTCTGGGACACTTGCGAGCACTCAAAGACACAGACAAGTTTTTCAGGGCTGGTTTGGTGACTAGGATAGCTATGCAGCAGCCCATGGAGGACAACAGTGCTGGGAAGATCCTGTCTTCCAGGGTCTGCCCAGCAAACCAGGAATCCTTGGCCTGCAGCAAACTGAGACAGGGGATGTCCCAAACCAAAGGGAGCTATACAGCTCCCATTGCTTTGTCTTTTAAACCAGGTGTGACTGGAGCTGAGGACAGAAATTTAATGCAGCTGGGAGGAGTTAGATGACCCTTACTTCCAGATAATTAAAGCAATTATTTCTTTTTCCTGGCCTCCTAGAGCCACAGTCTATACATGTGTGTCATAACTTCCTATGAATCATGCAGGAGTATTCCTGAACAAATGGCATCAGCATGTGGGCATCCTCCTCTCTGCTGTATACCAGGGTTGGCTCCTGCAGCAGCCCTGAGTCTGTAGCCCACCCTTTGTTCTTCTTTTTCTTGTTGCACCAAACTCTGCACCCCAAACCAGCATGATGTGGTCAGAATTTACAGAGACAACAGGACAGAGAGTTGCTGGAAACTGGATTATTTTCATCCCATGACCAGGGGTAGGTGGGTCAGAGTTGGCCTGGATTTTTTTCCGAGGGAAAGGAATAATTTTGAGATGCTAAAGATCATTAGATAAAGACAGCCCATTAGGCAAAGGTAACTTTTGCCAGGCCCAGTGATTTTCTCTAAAAGTCTACCAGAGCTCAAAGAAAATTCCCAGACATGTTCTGGCACTAAGACACAAACTCTTTTTCAGTCTTGTTTTGAATCTACCAAAGCTATGCCAGTTCTAAAAGCTGCTCCTGGAGCTGAAGCAAAATCTTGGCTTTCACATTTTTCACATCCACAACTGCTTGAGAGCAGTGTGACATTCTGTCTTTGGCAACCGGGAAAAATTTCGGCAGAGGGGAGACTGACCAGACAGGCGCCCTCAGCAGCTGCTTCCCCAGAGCATGCACCACAGCAGGCTGGGAGGCAGAGAGCTGTGCTTTAGGACAAATGCAGGTGTGGGACACAGAAGCGCTGATGAGAGATCATGTCTTTCACTGCGGTAACAGTTGGGGGTCCCAAAAAAGCTAAACTTCACCACCTACAAGTTCCAATTATTTGTAAATCAGAATAAATTAACATCAGCACTAACTGATGGTTAATGTCAGACAAACAGTTCTTATTCCATTGATTGTGGGGAGAATGTAATCAAAGAGAGGATATAAGGGTCTGACTCTCAATAAATATATTCCCTTTTTAAAATTATCCAAATGGTGTAAACTGCATTCAGAAATCCACGCCTCATGCCTGGATACAAGGTGCAAGACTAGATCAGTTAATTAAAAAATAAAGCTTCTGGTCAGTGTATTACTTGCAGAGATTCCCTGCTATATAAAGAAAAAGCTATAAAATGCAATTTAATACAAATATTCACCAGCTAAACATGCAAGCCCAAAAAAAGGCTTAACTGCTGGAACTCAAGAGTGTTTCAATCCCTATGAACTCATCAAGTGAATCATAGCCCTAGGATAGATTTTGTTGCATATGTTTAGAATGTAAAAAAATTAACCCTTGGGCTACTGTTGCTTTGGCAGGCAAAGGCATGCTGTATGTGAAGTGGGACTGTGAACATTTTCTGCTTGTTTATGATGGTAGTCAGAGTGTTAAAATGAAAATTACCAATTAAGAGCAGAACAACTACTGTGTTATTTCATTTCGTAAAGAATGTGTTACTTGACACAGAAAGTTCAGATTACAGTGCATAGGATGTAGGAAGCGAGAGAGGAGATCTGTACAATCAGGATTAGATGAAAGCTTGATGGGTTTCCCAACCCACGATTAACCAGCCTTATTAAAGACTCTCTCTTCCAAACCCTCAGGTGAACCACTGCTGTTTCCTTTCTGCTTTGTTCTGTATTTTTCTACCAATGCACCAGCCTGCTCTACTGTGCCCTCCTGCTGGGGCGGGTGTTCATCATCCCAGGGCAGTACAGTTACCCCTTCTGCCTCCTCTACCTAAACTACCTGTCACTGCAAGGCCAGAGCTCACAGGTCTACAGATCCTAATCTGACCCCAGATGATCCACAGGGCATCATTCCTAATGGGAAATAACTTTAAAAATCCCATCAGATACTACAGAGCAATTATTTTCTCTTTATCAAAATTGTCCTGGATAGAAAGAGAGCACACTGGGCAGCTGTCAGTGTTTTAGAGAGGAAGAACCAAGACACACACAACCTGAGACAGGCTTCTTACATTGTCATAAGCATTTTACTTCACGGTCTGGAATTTTGTCCTTATTTTCTACTAATTGCTTCTTTATATTTCCAGAGTCTTTACCCATATGTGAGCACCTTCCAGCTAACCATATGTGAGCACCTTCCAGCTCCTGGATGCTCTATCTACACTGTCATGGGAGCACAGTCAGGGCTTTGTGCTCCTGTCCTAGTCCCTCTGGTTGTGGACTCAAAGACAGTAGAGGACAGATCATGAGCACTACAAGTTTGGAATACCAAAGCAATGTCAGATATGGATGTGAAAGATCCAGGAGTTCACACCACATGTCCAACCACAGCCGTGCACTATGAGAGCGGGTTTCTGGGATACATGGCAGCTCATGGGAGCCCTCTCCCATGAGCTGCCAAATTACCATCATGAGGAGAGAGAAGGCAGTGCCAGGAGGCCTCCAGTACATGGGAGCCTTCGTCAACCTCTGCAAGGACCATGGCATTGCCACTAATGGATTCCCCAGTAGCAATATCAGAAAGGAGCCACAGACTTCACATGAAACCATCTTCATCAGAACCGACAAGGGCTACTGCTTTAGGTTGAAGAAGCTGAGTCTGTCTCCAGAAGAGAGGCAAGAGCTTGCTTTAACCTGCAACTCCCATGGAATGACTGTTGAAGGGAAGCCTGAGGATTGCCATGGTGTGTACAGCTCAGCAGGAGGTCTCTTGCCCAGAGATTTGTTTTGGCATCTGAGGTCACCAGTGAAAATCTATTCTGTTACTAATCCTGAAAAACATTTACCTGCATGTTTTGCAACAGGCCTGGCTGTGTACCCCATTAAGAACACTTCAATAACTCCCTTAGGTTTCCTTGGCAGGGACAAGGGAAACAGGCATGCAGGGGCCTTGCGGCTTTTAGCTTCGATATGGGTTCCCACCAGCTTCTCACCTGCTGCTCACTCCCCATGACAAAAGGGAGAGGAATAGCTTTCCTTTCTCAGTCTGGAAATCCTGTCCTCCTGCCCTGGTATGAGGGGCAGACACAACAGTCACACTTTTCCAAGGCAGGTGGGTCAGATTCTGCCCGAGCCAAAAGCCCAGAAGCTCTAAGGCACTGTGCCCAGAGATCAGCTCTGGGGGGTGTACCTGCAGACTGGTTTCTGACTGACAGGGAAGCCTGGCCTCACTCTGTTTTGAAAGAGGGCTGGCTGGTGGTGATGGGACCAGAACCCAAGCCTGTAGCTGCACCAAGGGTGCTGCAGCCTCCCAGAGCTCTGGGAGTGGAGTGGAATCGTGCAATGTTGCTGTGCCCTCCAACCAGAGCACTACTGTCCTCAGTCACTGCTGTGGTGTGATCCCCAAGAGTCACCAACTGGTACCCAAAACAACTCTGGAAGTCTTTTGCTATTGCTTCACATAAATTATCTGTTCTCTTTCTCTATTTTAGATTACTACATCTGCTCAGTTCAGTGCCTCCATTGTAAAAACAATGACAATGTGATGTACAGGCAACTCTAGCTCACTTCTCTTCCTGAGGAGAAATATATACTTGTTGTTGGATGTTACCTGGAGATATTTGTGCATTCACAGATAGATTGTATGCAAGTGTTTGTATGAATACACACACACATACACACACAAACAGTGTGTCTGTATGTGTGTAGGGTTTATTCTCACACATAAACAGACAGTATGTATTACAGCATGGATTTATTAGGCATGAAATACAGGTTTATATATCATGTATATAATATGAGTAAAACCAAATTTATCTGGTATCTTCTGAGAGCTGGGACTTGTAGAGAGCTAGCCCCATCCACTGAGTGCATCATTTAGCATACCTGAGGTGGGTTATGTAACAAAAAAAATTGTTTATTCTAGTCCATCTGTTGAAAATGTTTGGGGAGGTGTTTTCTTTATCTCTTGTAACTCCAGGGGAGAGGGGGGTGGGTGCCTTCTGGTAATGGCCCAGCTGTTAAAACCAGGTGGAACATTGCTCCTTATCTCTTCCACAACATGTCCACCCTCCAGGGGGACATCTTCTGTTAATGGGCCATTAAGGCTCACTAATGACATGAAACACTACATCATCCCATTGTGAGACGCTCCACCCAGTGGGGGGAGCCAAACCATTCCTACCTAGGTAAAAACTGAGACATAGGAACACCAAGTATCCAGTATTTCCACTGGATTCCCAGTGGAAGACCAGACTCATCTCACCATTACTGGACCTTTTCTACAGGACCATCTCTATTCCAACAGAACTACATCTGCCACTCCAGGAGGGCTTTCTTTGGACTGCTTTCAACACTCTGACCAACAGGATGTCAGGTTGTATTTCTGACTCTGTCAAGGTTTCTATGATTTTTTGTTTGTTTTGTTTGTTTGTTTTGTACAACTACATTTGTATCCTTAATATTTCTAGTAAAGAACTGCTATTCCTATTCCCAAATCTTTGCCTGAAAGCCTTTAATTCCAAAATTATAAAAATTTAGAAGTGGGGGGGGGTTTACATTCTCCATTCCAAGGGAAACTCCAGCTTTCCCTGGCAGATACCTGTCTTCCCAAACCAAGACTCTCAGAGAGCTGCAGCACATTAGCAAAACAGTCTGATTTGTGAAGCTGTCAGGTTTGGTGAGTTTTGAAACTGTTGCTCACAGACATCTGCAGCTATGTCTCATAGAGCAGGAAGTACTGTAGTCTGACAATAGCTCTGTTTTCAATTTGGTATCTCCTTCTGAGTTTACAACTCTGAGAAAAAAAATGTCCATTACACTGGGAACAACAAGATTTTCACAGCAGCTTTTGCCTTGTTCCATCTTGAATTCATAGGTGCCAGATTACAGATGTAGAAAGGGTGTTCTATTTGAGACTATAACTTTGAAGAACTGAATTATGTTGAATTCGTCTCTTCAGAGTTTCAGCTTTTTTCCCCCCTGACTTAGTGGCCTCTGAATGTTGCAATTATGTTGAGATCTTTTTTTTCTCAGCCATTAGCTCTTTGAAACATACTTTGAAGTAAGAAGTAGGCAAAATAAAACTGAAGTTCCTCTCTTTTCCTCCAGTCTCCAATTTTCATTGGTTTCAGACTTTTCACTCAAATCTTTTCATTTTCACTATCTGGTCTTTCCTTCTCAGACATAGCTTCAGGGGAAAAAAAAAAGAAAGAAAGAGAAATATAAAGGGGAAAAAAGCAGCTTGGTAAACTTCTGCTTAAACACATGTAGTTGGCTTAGCTGGTGATCTAAATCTGAGATACATTAAATGCTGAAAACATAAAAGTTGTGTTATATATTCCCATGTGTTTTCCTAAATGATATGAGGCAAAATTGAGCTCACATTAATCTGTGCTCCACTTAGAAGAGTTAAATATTTTCTATATCACCTTTCTTGGTGACCTCTGCCAGATGGGGTCTAACAGAGCCAAAGCACTTTTCAACAACTGCTGTCTGTGTCACAGCCCATAGGCAGGAGCTCATCTAACTCAGATTCCTAAGTCTAAAAATTAGATTTCTAAATCAAAATCAATGACTCTTCATTCCTCTTTTAATCAGTAGAAAGAAGAAAAAACCTTTGCAGAGAAATGCATGTGACTTAAATACACCTTTTGAAGTGAGATTAGTGACAGGTTTTATTCTTATGGTCATTTCTGCCTAGCAAGGGCTGACAGATCACAGTGTTCCTCCACTGATGTGCAGCAGGGGCTGGTATAGGTCCTCTTTGCCTTCCTTTTCTATCTCTGCCTTGAAACTGGATTAGTACTTAAATAAAGATCCACAAAGCCTTCTGTCTACAATGGAAGCTTGGTTTCATGAATTTGATCCATCATTATTATAACACTGTCTAACCTTAAATGGCCTTTTAAGAAACTTTTCGAATAATTTGTTTATCCTTTGTTTTATACTGGTTCTGTTAAACACCACCAATAGTGGTGTTTAACATGGTATTATATGCAAATTATTGATGTGCAGCTATCCAGGGAAGAGAAGACCTTTTCTTAAATGTCCATTGCTCTTTCCTACTATTTATAAGACATAGTATTAGCATAATAATATTTTGTTTTGTATTGTTGATGTGTGTTGTTATGGTATTTAAATGCATTTGTGAAATATCCTGAGTGTATATGAGTAGGCAGAGGTCCGTTGGCTTCAGTGTTGCTTTGGCAGGGCAACATTTGTCCATTTGCATTTTCCTGACTTAGCAAGAAACTGTAAATTTTTAGAAAGAAAACAGAACTGTGGTGTAAGGATAGGTCAAAATGGAATGTTAGCAGTCTGCTGCAAAGGCAAATGGGACTATTTTGCTGTTTAACCACATTCCTCATTACAAAACATATCTCTGTAGGCTTTGTGCTAGTAATTAAAAATGTCTGTTTTAGCATTTGATGTGTATTAAGCAAATTTGCGAGTCATCCAGGCTTCAGCAGAAATTAATGTCCCCCACAACAAAAAAACCTCTTTGGATTCTGAGAGAAGAAAGTGGAGAAGATTTAATTAGACATGCTTTTGTGTTGTCTTGTGCATAAAATAAAAAAACTCCAGCCCTTACACAGGAAGATATTGCTTTATAATTTGATATGATTGATGTTGCTCACATACATTCGTGTTAGACAGCTATGTAGAAACTAGTAAGCTCTAAATGCCAGGAACAGCTCATGACATAGATTTGTCATAACAGTGCATGGATATGTTTCTGAGACAAATGTGTTAGTAATTTACAGCTCCAAGCCAGTTGGAGTTTGACTCCTGAGGTCTTTCCTGAGGATGGAATCCCATCTCTGGGAGATGTTTGCTTTATCTCAAGTTGCCTCTTGTCTTCTTATTTATATGTTTTAATTATTTTTTTCTTTGATTTTTAACCACCTCTGTTTCACACCAACAGCCACTGACATTTCCATTTTTCAAAGTCTGTTTTAAAAGAATGGTTGGGCCTTCTTGAGGTAAGGGGAGTGATGTACTTTTAGCAATCAACAATTATACTCAAGTTGGGAACAAGACAGCCCTTCTCAAATCATGGCCAATAGACCATAGAAGGGAAAGGATGCAATGCAGAAAATGATGGGTGGTGATCCTATAAGACTGTATGCTTTAAATCTTTTCTGTATAGCTTGAAACAAAGCATGGTGAGCATAGAGGTGCCTAATGACTGGGGACAAATCTCAGGACTGACAAAGTTCAGAGAAAATGAAAAGAGAATTTGTCATGAACTAGATTACTCATTTGCTGTGCATCATCAATATCTCTCTCAAGATGAACTCTGTTCACTTTGTGGTCATTCTTAGGTAAACCAACATTATTTTAAACAGTGTATGTGCATCAAGCCACTGCTTACAAGAGGTTATGTCTAAGATGACTTGTATAAAATTAACACAACTGCAAAATAATTTGGAAGAAGCACTGTCTACATGCACGTTCAACTATGCAATCAAGAGTTTGACACCTTACATATGCATCTTTGATCTTTTATCTTGATTTTAGGGCCTGTTACCACCAGACTCTTTCTTGTGAGTACTTCAAAGTTAGAAGAAACTACACTCCTCATGTTACCTTGCTTCCACTATAATGACTATTTGCTGTTGAACCAGGGGCAATTATTCAACTCTTTGCTCAAACAGGAAGTGCATTTCTGCCTAACTGTGCACTTTGCACTTTAAACATATTAATATTCTTTGCATGTTTGATCCTGTTTGGAGATAAATAAAAAGTTCAAACTACATTGCGCATGTCCTCTGGGAGAAGTCAAAGCAAGTTCAGCTTATACATAAAAAATGTAATTTTAAGATTGTGTATTAACATACTTTGACTTAGCTGAAATGGAAATTACAACTGCCCCATTATTTTAGGTCTGAGTCATGCCTGGATATTTTTTGATATTTAATAATAATTCATACCTAGGTTTTATGTATTTCTATGCATAATATATTTCTTCAGATTATCCATTACTGAATATATTTAATCAGATTATCCAATACTGCACTGAAGTACTGTTTCTCCAGCATATATCCCTATTTCTAGACTTTCTTACACCCTAATTTACATTTCCTAGATCAGATTAGCACTAGTGAAGGGCCACAATTTATTTTGAAAATATCCATAAGAAGAAATACTATGCCTCAGATATTCTCCTAAAAGCCATATTCTCTCTGAGAATTCCTCTCCCCTTCAAAAGCTATTTCAGTCAAATAATATCTCAAAAACCATTTTTAAACCCTTTGGATCATTTTCAGCCATGGATGGAACATGCTGCACAAGTACTCAATGTAGTTCCAGCAGCTGGCTTATGGCCAGCAGCACACAATGACATTGCATCTTTCCTTCTGTTTCATCAGGTAAGCTTAGAATAACTCAGAGAAGCAGGACAGGTTTAAACTCTGGACTTTTTGAGTTTGCAAGATGTCTTTTCTGACAGTAAAGCACAGTCCTGAGACAGAAGTTCTGGAGGACACGTGTTTTAGGGGAAATTTTTACAAGACAACAAATGATCAATAGCTGAAGAGGCTTCTCTTGCCTCCCTACTTCTTCTTGTTCCCTGGTTGTCCCAGATGCTAAGGACTATTAGTCCTTCCAACACATTTTGAATTAGACTCAAGTTTGACATCTGTCTGTGCAGCTTGATGAATTGCAGGTAGTCCTGTGGATGTTGTCTATGGCTGCAAGCCAGCCTCAAATCCTCTAGCAGTTGCACTCATCCACAGTGAAGTTGCTACACTGATACTTGTGTCTCATTGTCATGGTGAAGAAATCCTGGAATTTCCCTTGTTAGAACTAAAACCACTAAAATATCTCTGTTTGCCTCCTGAAGTAACAAGAGGGTTATAAAAACCAGCATAATACAAGAGTTTTGTATAGATAATGAGCATTTTGATAGCAACGGCAGGGAGAATGAAAGAGCCTAATTATAGTATGTGCAGGAAACGCATATTTTGAAGTGCTGTAGAAAGATGTGTGGGCAGGGAGCTATTTCAGCAGAGCCTTTGCAGTGTGATGTTTTCCCAGTCAGAGGTCTCATGTTAGCTACTGAGCACATGTAATAAAACACAGGAAATAATCAATCCAGAAATTCTGGACATTTAAAAACAGAAAATAATACCTTGGATACATGTGATCCCAGACTACAGCCCAGCTTCTGAACTGATTTGATGCATCTGGGACAACTGTGGTTTGAATACAGTCAAGTTGAGCTGTTATATTTGCTTGGGATTCATAGGTAAGGCCAAAAAAAGTGTCAGAGTGGGGCTTTTCAGATGAATTTGCCTTTATATAGCTCATCTATATAGTGGTCAACTATTTCAAAGAAATTTGGCACCCCTTCTTTGAAGTCAACAAGCACTTCAGGAGCAACCCAGAGCCATTTTGTGGATGCAGAGAAGTTATAGGGAAGGATAGGGACAAACACTGATGAAACACAAGAATCATGTCAATGAATAACACGTTCTGGATTTTTTGACAAATTGGATGTGCAAATAAAATTATGTCCAGGCATACCTCTCTAATGTAAACAACACTTGCTCAAGAGTTATATAGGTGTCACTACCCTTGGCAACTCTTCAGGGATCTGGAGTATGGGATCTGACTTCCACAGTCAAAGTGGTTTTGGCTGCTCCTTGGTAAGAACCTCGTAAAGCCAATGCCACCCACCTGGTTCACAAAGATCAGCAATGGAGGGAAAATATATGCACAGACATTAAAAAAAGTCTGTGAATGGCTTCCCACCCACCATCTTCTGTGGGAGCACATCAGGAAAAGGGATGTGAGACAGCTAGTGCTGTCACACTAGCAGGTGACACATTAAACCTTTCTGAAGCCAGAGCATCAGGTCAGATAGAGACCTGACCTCTTGCTATAATATGCACATGGGGAAAAGACAAAATGTTGGTGCTGAGAGACTGTTTTGCAGCTCTTAGCTTTCTGACTTTACTGTTATAAAATTTCACTATGTAACTAAATTCCTGAGGAGGTCATGATGCAGAAGTAAAAGCCCCTTAAACTGAAGTAGACAAGAACTAAGGCAAGACAGCCATTGAAACAGAATCTTGCTTCTTAAAGTATTTGATATTAAGAAAAAGAAAAAAAAAAGAAAAAAAACCACCCCAAAAACCCCACCCAAAACATGGCCTGACTTTAATTTATGTTTTACTATTTTATGTATGTATAACTTCTTTGTTTACGTATTCAGTATTTTCCCTAGAAGAGTCAGCATCAAAGTCATGCCTAGAGGACATGTATAAAATTTAAAACCAGGGCAGACAAGAATAAACAAAATCTATGTGTATCTGTGTCAGTCACTTGCAGGACGCTCAGGAGATGTTGTCTGTAACTATTCTCTCAGAAGTGGAGTGGAATTTATCCAAAAAGTGCCTAAAGAATATTACCCTTTATAGGGCATTTAGCAAATGGGTGTGCTCCAGTCCTTCTCAGTGTGGGGCTGGCTGTTCTTGGGAACCTCAGCCCTCGCCTCTGAGGCATTCCTCTGAAAGTGCTCCTGGGAGAGAAGTAACAACAGCTACTTTGACTCCATTTCTGGCTGAAGCCTGTGTGCTGATCCATTTTGGCACTTCTGGAGGCAGAGCAGCCTTTGGAAGCCTTCACTGCACTGAGGCGAGCTCAAGGCCTGGCATGCCTCCAAGCTGGGTAATTCAAAATCAGTGCTGTTCCTTTTCTCCAGGTAGTTCTTTCACATGAGACAGGAAGTAGGGAGAGAATTTTATGCCTGTATCTTTGGATCAAAATATCTCCTTAAGATAGATCTGCCCAAAACTGTTCCTCACTGAAACGCCGGGAGTGCAATAGCCCAATAAGGAATAAGGGGTTTTGTGAAGACGGAAGTCTCTGGATCAGACCCATTTAATTTATTTTGGACGGCTGTATGAAAAGTTTACTCACAAAAAGTCTTTTGTATCTGTACATAATGGCTTTAAACCTACATTTATTTTGCTTTTTAGTCTAGAAACATTTAACTGTGTTCAGGGGTAATTATTCTTAAGTAAGTAATAAATAATCTGCAACTCATTGACCAAGAAATGAGTTCTGTTTTGTAGGGAAATTCTTAAAGAGCTCCTGCAGTTACAAAGAAGAGGTTGTATTGCCCTAAAAGAGGGGTAGCATATAGGTATGGCCTGTAAATGTGCCACGTAAAAACGTACAGTCACTCTACAAACTCAGCCCAGGAAGTCACTGTTCTGCCATTGTCAGGCTTAATTCTGCATTTGACTAGGTCAGCTTTATGACACTGTAAATGCACTGAATTAATAGTGGTACAGTGGTGGTACCTCAGCATGACATCAGAGTAAAGGAGTCACAAGGATTTAAGACCAGTTTTACCAGACAGAGCAAAGGTTCATCCATATAACAGTGTCCCATTTGTGACAATTTCCTGCAGATGCTTAGAGAAGAGGCAATCAAACTCACAAGTGATATTTTGATGATATTTTGTCCTAGTGTAATGCCATCTTTCAGCAGTCAACTAGTTGGTACTTTTCCAGGAAGACATGGTAGTTTTTTATTAACAGTTCTCGATATTTTTTTACTTCCATGAAAGTATTTCATCACTTTTTTCACCTCTATACCTTCAAATACTCAAAATGCAGACTATGAAGTCTACACCATCCACTTTGAAGCTTGACTGTCAATGGGAGAATGATCATTTCTGTCTTGTGAAAATAACATTAGAATATAACAAACAGGAAAGTGAAAAAGTATCTGAAATCTCTGCATTCTATTTGAGACATAATGCCAAATTATTTCCTAAAACAACTTTCTGGAACTGGAGGTGCTTCATCTTTTTTTTTTTTCCCCCTCAATAAAAGAAAGAGTAACTTCTAATGCTTCTGAATTTAAATGAGATGTGACAAAGTAGACCTGGGCATTCTGATAGCACATATGACATTGAGAGGTGGAGGAGTAGGTCCTTGGATCCCTTCTCGTGGGCCCTGAGGACTTGGCAATTCCTACAACAACAAATGCCAACAACAAATGCAGGATGCATTCAGTTCTGGTACTCCACATACTTTCTTAATGTCTCCAGTGGGATAGACACACTTCTGGACACTTGTTCTTATGGTCTTAGGAGTCCTAGTTTATTCTTACGGAAAAAGTTTGGGGGGGGGGGGGGGGGGGGNNNGGGGGGGGGGGGGGGAGGGAGATCCCCCTCTAAGGTGCTAAATCAGATGCACAAAGCCTAAGAATCTACACAGTGCCCCAGAATCCTCCCATCCCACTGCCACTATCCACATGGACATGTCTCAGAGGCTGACAGTTGCATCAAAGGACAGCAGAAGTTACACAACTGTTTGGCTTCACATGTATACTGTCCCACAAACCTGGTTGCCCACTCCTCTGAAGCAAATGCAGCAGCTGGATCCCTAGCTGAGGGTTACCTTCAGAAGAATCATAAACTGAATTTCAGATGACTCTCTGTGGAACACCACAAGTTTTATAGACGCTCAGGACCTTTCAGCTTCATGGCTTTCAGCTGAAAATCTCATCTGGAGGATATCTTTTGTCCCTAGATGGCTATCTGTGGATTACTTGATATCAGCTAATGGATATCCAAATAAGGATGGACAAGACACTCACAAAAGACTGCACATCAATGTATTGTAAGTACACTATTGTGATGGGAAGAACAAAAAAGGCATAATCAAAAGACAACAAGAATACACTGCAGATTTCACAGCAGATAGGCATAAATCATTCAGTTCAATCAGATGTCTGCAAGGAGAAACACTTGGGTAGCTGACTTGGATATGAATGCCTACAAAGCTGCTTTGTGCTGTTACTAATAGTAATGCATATCAAGTACTACTTCTGCTCCACAAGTACATGCTTTCTTGCTCTGGAAAGGCCAAATATTTTTTTCCTTCTGACCCAAGTTGGGCAGGGGAACACATTTTAGGAGCTGGAAGACTGATGCATTTCTATGCACTTTTTTCCTCCTTCCAATGTAAAGGGAAGACAAACCTCCTCAGATCAAGAAAGCAAACTGCATATGAATGCAATATAAAGAGAAAAAGCCTTGCATCCCATGCAAAGAACAGAAGCAGCTCTGTATTAGTGTTAATTCCAGTGCTAGGATAACTTCTGTTCATTAGAGAAATTAACTACAGAGTCCAGTGATTGAAGGGGAATATTTTCCACCTTCACCTACAAAGCCCAAGAGACAAGTAAAACTTGGCTGCACATCAAGCAAGCTGTTGTGAGATGCAGAAAGGAGCAGGAAGAAGATTGCAGTGCTCTTCTTTAAGTTTGCCTTAGATAAGCAGCTAAACAGACTTCATGTTTGATATGTCAGTTTGCATCCCTATTGAAATAAAATTAAAACAAACAAATTAGAAAAAAAATGAAAACCCCTGGAGAAAAATACTGTGACAAAATGTTGGTGATGGGGGAATGAGAAGTGAGGAATCTGTGCAGAACGCTTCCAGCAGAACACCATTACCAAAGAAAATTCATTCTTCCATGGCTAACAGAGGTCAGTGGAACAGGTATGTCTAAGTTTCCTGAAAGTTATCCCATATGGTCACGAATAGATGACCTCTGTCTGATCATAGCCGATAGGAGAGGAAAAGTGTGACAACAGTCAAAACTGGCACAGGGCTATTATACATGTTGTTATCAGTACTATAGTAAATTCTTATAGAAAAGGAAAACCTACTTTTCCCCTCACCTGTGAGAAACCAGAAGAAAAAATATGTTAAATATGTCAAAAGATGAGCCAGTGGAGAAGAAAGCTGGTCTGGCTGAACAGAGAGCTTTGGCTGGAATTCAGGGAGAAAAAAAGAGTTAATCCCCTCTGGAAAAAGGGGCAGGAAGATCGGGAACTACATGGATGCTGTGAAGTCATGCAGGGGGAAAACTAGAAGGGCCAAAGCCTGGCTAGAACTTAATCTGGCCACTGACCTTCTGTAATCCAAGAGGGAATGGTCAGGTACCTGCTATTCATCTTAGACCCTCACAAGTCCATGGGGATTCACCCAAGGGTACTGAGGGAGCTGACAGAAGAGTTCACCAGACCACTTTCAATCATTCACCAGCAGTTCTGGTCAACGGGAGAGGTCCCACGTTACTGGAAGTTGGTAAATGCAATGCTCATTTATAAGAAGGGTCAGAAGGAGGATCCAGGGAACTACAGGCCTTCAGCCTGACCTCGGTGCCAGGGAAGGTCGTGGAGCAGATCATCTTGAGTGCCATCTTGTGTCACATACAGGACAACCAGGGGTTCAGGCCCAGCCAGCATGGTTTTGGGAAAAGCAGGTTCTGTTTGGCCAACCCTGACATCCTTTTGTGTCAATGTGACCATTGTTTATCATGTGACCATTATTTGTCATGTGACCAAATATAACTTAACCTAGTCATATTTTTATTTTCTATTTCTGTAATCTTCACAGAAGCCCAGATTCACAGAGTCCAAATCCTACATTATTTTACTGTCTGGTTTTCATCCTTCAAAGACGCTTGGATAAGTAGGAAGGAGAGCTTATGTGGGATGGTAGATCGTGAATTTGGAATGCATACTTATTTTAGTCAAAAGAGTGAACAATTTGGAATTTTCTGCCTAATATACTGTTAAAGTATGAAAGTGATGCTTCACCCTTTGCTTACATTTACTTAATTGACTGGTTAGAAATTGAATTGAAAAAAATGTACAATAATTATTATTGACACAATACTGACTGCACAATGGTATCAATGGAGTACAGGTGTCCTGGTTATGCCACTTGAACACCTGTCACACAAACACCAAAATCAGCCACCACACCTCATCTTGTCAGCTCAGATTTTAGCTCTTGACACAAGATGTGTTTGGGTGGGGTATCAGTAGGGTTTTTGGTGTATTTAATAGCCTGTGAGCTCAGGTTGCTCATGTTTGATGAGCAAACCTGGCAACAAGGACTGGGTCATTCTGAGTCCAAAACGGGTCAGAGGCACTGGCAGAGCTGGACAGGGGAAAGTCTTCAGGCATGACACCGTGGTCTGAACCCACAGCTGTGGTTTCTGCAGCAGAGCACAAGTGGCAGCACCCCTTGAGAGTCAGATACTCCAGAGAAATGATCTCTGCATGCCAGAAGGAAGTCCTACAGTCCATGCAGTTTGTTTTCAGTGTGAATAGTATAAAATAGATTATTTGGGCCTTGACTTACTCTAACCCTGCTTTGGGCAGTCAGACAAGTTGGGATACTGCCTGTCCTATCTTGCCCACTAGAAGAGTTCGGACTTTAATGAGACAAGTCAACCCCTCTCAGACCTCTATTTCCTGTACTCACCCTAAGCTTTGGTTTCTATGATGAGAACTAACAGCCTTTGGGATAGGTTATACAGCACATTTACAGAATTGGCTCCTCCTAACAACACAGTGCATTCGTACCTTGTTTATTTCTCCAAAGTGTTTCCTATTTTTATTTCTCCAAAGTGTTTCCTTTTTTGACACTTGAAGAAAATTCTGTAACACATAAAATAGGTATAATGAGCTGTGTAAGATGTAAGGCTGTTGTGGTTGCAGACAGGGGTGGAGCAGACATAACCAGGCTGTAATTTTACGCCACCCACATTATCACAGGGGCACATGGTTTCAGGACAAAAACCCAGGCAACCCCACCTGTAGTCAGCCATTTTGCCTCCCTTTGGGAAGGTATCGACATCAACCCCTGAAGACCCAATCCCTCTGCCACCCAGCCTGTCCCCGCTTCCATTTTTCCCGGGAGCGTGGCTACAGGCCATGGTGCTGAACAGGACAGTGGCAAAAATGCAAATGGACTGTAGTGTTGAAGTGGTAGTGCCAGCGGGGAGGCTGCTGGCAGAGAATGCAATGGTGGTGGGGGCCACCCCAACCCAGGAAAGGAGTCAAACTCAACCCAGTCCAGCTGAGCAGAGCCAAAAGGAGCAAAGCAGAGCAGTAGGAAAGCCCCGCAGAGAGAGTCCACAGGACTAGTGCATTAGAAGTGCACCAGAGGCACCAGCAGAGTGGCTTAGTGACCCCTGCTTGGACAACCTAGCTTCTGGGGAGCTGGCTTACCATAGTTTTTCATTGTTTTCAGTCTGGGGGCCAGGAAACATTATCCACAGGAGCTCCCCTGCCTTCCTGCCTTTGTTTCCCAAGGACCATGTGGGCAGCACATGGGAATGGTCACCATACTGACTTTGTCTGGGAATACCTCAACATGATCTACAGGGAGTGACTGCTCTCCTGGCTTTGTTCCCAATGGTGAACACCTTTGTGTGGTTAAAACACCTTCTCTTTTTGTATACTTTTTCTATTAATACTGCTGTTATTGTGTGTGCCTTACTCCATTGCTTTGTGTTTTTAGTAAATTGTTATCTCAACCCATAATCTCTGCTTTTCATCCCTCCCTTACCAGAAGGAGTGAAGCAAGGTAAGTGGCTAATTTCCTGTTGGTGATAAAACCAGCACAAAGGCATGATAGGTGTGTAAATGTCAGTAGATACACTTGAGAATAAAATGTAGTGGAGAGCAAGAAAACTTCTTTTTTTACCTCTGTGCCTTTTTTTAAAAAAAATTACTTTTAAAAAATTATTTTAGTACTTTTGTTTTAAGTATGCATTGCATGAGGTTTTACCTCACCCAAGTGAACATACTACCACAGCATATTTGGCATATTATGTTTTACTGTCTTTTAGATTGCTTTTATTATTCTGGATTGTGCCTATAGAAATACTTAGAGACCAAATCTATACATCAGTTGCTTTTTTTGTCAACATGTGGTTCTGCACAAGTGCTGGGGGAAAATTTTTTTTCCTGGTCACCCTCTAAAGGAGGGGCATGTCTGTTAAACTCCTCATCTCCTTTCATCAGGAAGATACTGTGTTGTTTTCCATTGCACTAACAAGCCTGCCACCCACTGCTAACACTGATTTGTCTGGAAGAAAAGAGAGGGCACTCCCTGTGATAACCTGGTGTTAGACCCCTGTTCAACAGCTGTGCTAAATGAAACTATACTTGATTACGTATTATAACCCATCAATCTTGCACAGGGTTTCCAAACCCTCCACAACCTCCTCAGCAGGCATAATGGCAATCACCGTGTTTAAAGGTCACGGGTAGGAGCTTAATTTAAAGCTCTTATAATAATGCAATTTAATTCTGGAAAATGCCACAGCATTGCTCTCTAAGGGCTCCTGTTAGACAGAAGACACTGCTTGTGCACAGCTTTGATTTATTTATTTCTTTTAATAGCCTCTATTTTATCTTTTTCATTTACTAATGTTTCCAGTTACTAGGTGGTAGGCAGACTTTCCTTGTGGCAGTAAATTCCAAACTATAAACATCCATTTCATTTTAATTTCTACTATGAAAGAAAAACATTGGCTTTTTTAAGCTGTGTAGATAAAAAATTGAAACAGTTTGACTACAACAAGGTTTTGTCTTGTTTTAAAAAAGACTTTCCCATCAAATGAAGCATAAAGCCTATATCAGGTTTGCATGAACAGGTTTTGGTACAGAGGTGGCTTCTCTGAGAAGTTTTTAGTAGTTCCTGAAGAACTGAAGCCCATGGGAAGGCTTCACATTGAAGAAGTTCATGGAGGATTTTCTCTCATGGGAGAAATCCAAGCTGAAGCAGGGGAGGAGTGTGAGGACCTCCCCTGGGGAGGAAGGGGCAGCAGAGACAGCATGTGATGAACTGACCACAGACCACGTTACCCATCTCCCTGAGCCACTGGGGAGGACAGGGGAGAGAATCTGGGAGTGAATTTCAGCCTGGAAAGAAGGGAGGGGTGAGGAAAAGGTGTTTTAAGAGTTATTAACTTATATATATAAAGATAATTATTAAGTATTTATTTCTCATGACTCTACTCTGATTTGATTGCTAATAAATGTAACTAATTTTCCCAAGACAAGCCTGTTTTGCCTGTGACGGTAGCTGGCCAGTGATCTCTCCCTATCATTATTTTGACCTATGAGCCTTTTGTTCTATTTTGTCTTCCCTAGCCATCTGAGGGGGGAAATGATAGAGTGACTTTTAGTGGGCACTTGCCTTCCAGCTATGGTCAACCCACCACAAATGCATAATGAATAGATTTGCAATGTATGGTTTATTTTGATGGCAGTAGCCACAGCTAAATAAAGCTGAATAAGTAGTTTAGTTATGTTAAGCACTACAATTGAAACACCTAGACTCTCTGGAACCACTAGCTTAAATCTCAGCAGGGTTGACCCCGCCTTTCAGCTCCTGTAGGCAGACATCAAGTTTCATGCATCTACCATGCAGAGAGGTGAGATTTTGTGAAACAAAGCCCTGGGTTCTATGCACAAATTTGCATTACTTTTTTTGTTCTTAGTGCCACTGATAATTATTTGTCTCCTTCCGGGTTTCTTTGTGCTGGTGGCTTCTGGGCTCTGCCACGCTGCTGGCTGGCAGGAGGTACCAGCCAGTTTCAATTGTCCTGAGATACCTGCAAGACTGGAAACTGGACAACAGAAGAAAAATCTGGTTCTTGACCCAAACTTACCCTTTGTAAGACCAGTTTATTAACTGGGGCACAGTGCTGTGAGCTGGTGAGCCCTCCCAGAGCCAGGGGAGTGCGGGGCCAATATCACAGAGCTATCTCAATTCCTTCACACAACCTCACACGCCTCTTGCCCTTTCAGGAAGGTCTCCTTCTCCCATAGCAGCCACAGAGCTGAGCTGGCTATGTGCATGTGAACAGAGCTGAAAGTACTACTGGAAAATGCTGAACACAGAAAAGACCTTATGGTTAATCAGAGTTACTTGCCCATGAGATTCTAGTAGATATCCCTGGCCCACGTTACTATTTATCTTAGAACAGAACAGCTGTCTGCAAGCGATGGAAAGCTCACTGTACAACACTCAGGCACAAATTTCTTTGAACGTTTAGGGAAAACTAGAGAGGCGTGGTACATGCCAGTGGCATATGGCATTTTATCATGTGGAGGGCTTGAGTTTTTCCACAAAGAGCTTACCTTCCCTACCTCTGTAATGCATGACATGGAAAAGGGAAGAAACATACCAATGAATACTTTCGCAGCTAATTAATCACAGTGAGAAGCATAGAGTATAAATTTACCAAATTTCTGAAAAGATTGTTTTAAGTCTGATGTCATTACATCTATTTTCATTGTATTAATATACTCTGGAGCAAATGCCAGGTGGCTTTCCATGGGCCTTCAGGAACCTGCCCACTGCATCAGAGCAAACTGGCAAGTTCCAGCACAACATGGAGGAAGAACAAAATAAGCAGCTCTGGCGCAGAACTGCTGGCCCACGCCCACAGCTTCAGCAGACAGTGTTATTTGGAAGTAGATCATTGTGTAAAATTCAGAGCAGCTGAAGTGCTCTGGGGGGCCTTGGAGGGCTGTGGTACACCTGATTCAGTGCCCTACCCTGGCGCTCTTTGTTGTCCTATTGTGTCCCGTAGTGTTGTCCTATTAGCTTAAAACCAGTGTAGCTGGGCAAAGGGTCGGATCTCATCTTACACTTATCAAAGAATAAGTGATTTTAAAGATACTCCTGTTTTACTGTGATAGACTCTACATAGACACTTCAACCATTCCTTTTCTTCATAAAGCATTTAGAGCTTGACCCAAAGTCCAGAGAAACCTGTGTGTTTTCTCATTGGCTCCATGGGCTTTGGATCACACTCTTAAAGTTTAGAGAAGTGAATGAATAATGACAGAGAGCCAAGCACATCAAAAACTATCTTTCAAGTAAATATGTAGTCCCATTTAAATCCCTGAACTCAAATTACAGGTTTTTTAAAGACCAATTTTCTTAAAAGTCAGGAACAAAGTATTTATATTAGCTACACAGAAATGAAAAGGGGAACTAACAAAAGAAAGCTACACTCTTCATCTGCTATTTAAGTAAAAATTACTGTTATTTTAAAAACTGATATCTGCATTAAATGCTTCATCTGATTTAAATAAAAGTAAAACTACTACATCTTTCAGCAATAAAAAGTCATCTTTAAATGAAATATGTAATAATCATAACACAAAAAATAAGAAGGAAATGGAGATCTCTAGCTGTACTCTGCTGAGAAGGAGTGCTACAGGGAATAGGAAATCACTTGGTTGTCTCTGATTATAGCTCTTTGTATGAATATACTCCAGGCTGAAATTAGTGTGATCCACAAGAGCAGGTGTTTTGAATTTTAATCTAAGATATAATTAGAGCCTGTAAAAAACACTATGTGATGCAGTAATTGAAAGAACTAATGATGGGATGTTTTATTTTTAAAAATACTTAAAAATAGATCTAGAAGCCATAAAACCCCCATTTTCCACAAATCTGTTTTGACTACATATAGAGCTGTAATCCATTATGACTTTGATTTGAAACACTTAAACAGTTCACTTGTATCTTTAAAAGTGATATGTAATTATCAAGTTCTTAATCTTGCATTTCATGCTGTTTATATAAACATTGTTAAAATCTGTTATACTTGCACAATCATTCTGTGGGAATGTATGTCAAGGCCAAATATTGCCTTAAACTCCACCTAGATTAAAGAACTATATATAGACTGAGCTCAAAGTTCCACTTTTACTGCTACTTATTGTTTGCAAACAATATTTCTTTGGATTTCGGATATCCAATCTCTCATTTTAGTGTTTAGAGTGAGATTATGCCAAATTCAGCTGCTCTTCCTGTTCATAACGACCAATACAGAGTCTTACAGCTTTGACTGTCACTGTTTTTGTAGATAAAATTGATAACCAAAGGGACTGGTGCTGGTTAAAAAGTCATTTGATAGCTCCCATCTTCTTAGCTGTTATGTCTGATTTTGAGTTAAAATACAGTCAAGCAAGACAGGAATGAATCAGTTAGATAGTGATCACAGTGAAATGAGTGTTTAACTTTTTAGTGCGCAAACTGAGACAGGCTTAAAGAATTTTCACCAAATTGACCATTCTAGGCCTCCAAATTTCTGCAAGCTGCTGCAATGCAATTAAGTCAGCTGAAATAAAGCACCTGGAAGGACCAATTCCTAGAAAGTGCCAGGTGATGTGACTGTGATGCAATATTCTCTCTTTACCCTGGAAGCCCAATAAAGTTAATGTGGACATAGCTCCATGTGGGCCCAGCATTAATTTGGTCTGCATGCCATAATACTCTTGTATTGGTGCTACTTTCATGTATGGAAGATACATAAATAAGATTGAGGCCTCTGTTCAACTAATTCATATCTGATAACATATCTCTATTATTAAAATATTATTAGCATTATGAATATTTACAAACCAAAATACCTCAGAAAGTCTGTCTTTTCCGTAATCCTGTTTTTAAATTCAGATATTAGCAACAGAGTTTGCAATACATTAAATAGTTATCTACCAGACAGCCTGAACGCCAGAGAAATGTGGATTTTATTAGTGCAGGGAATTGTTTTACTTTGCCTGCAGTTCAGATGAGACCTTGCCCTCAGGTCCTCAGGACTGAGATAATGCCAGTATTCCTCCGATCCATTGCCAGTATGTCTCATGGTGGAGTGGGGTCGGAGGGCCCATGGGCCCCGCGATTAACGCAATGCCAGTCCCGCCAGCAACCTTACAATGAAACCAGACAGCTCAGTCTCTGTGAGGCTTTTCCTCCATTGAAGCACGCTGGAAGGGAAAAATCTTACATTCCAAAATCGTTTTGAATTCATTCAAAGTGCAGATGTTGTTTATATGTTGTGTTACAGGGAAAATATTTCTTTTTTCATGTTTTTCTAAACTTATTATTGAGAAGGAAAAAAAAGCCTGAGCAAGGTTCAAGTTTGCTAAGTGCCAAATTCTTTAAACTTTGTAATTTGATTCATCAACCCATGTAAATATCGGAAAGCTGGATGCTTTGTATCCTTTTTATCTCCTGTTCTATCTGTCAGGCACAAAGATTTCTGTGTGCTGGAGAAAGAAAGTGGTGCTTCTCAGCATGGCATTTCAGAGACAGAGAGGCGAAGAGGGATGTTTTTATTAGACTCCCATTCTCTTGTTCTCACAGCATTTTCATTTTTGAGCTTCAAGCAAACTCACAATAGGAATGTTTCTATTTTTAATCTTGAAGGCTTGTTTCTGCTATCACTGCTAGTAGTTACCCAAGAGAAATGTATTAAATGAAATCTTGGTTACTTCAGTAGACTTTTTAATCTGATTAATTTCTGAGTGAAGTAGATTTCACTTAGATACATATGTGTGTCTACACTCCAGAGCATTTTTTTCTGCTTCCATAGTACCCTGTTAATACTAGTCACTGACTCTGACTCAAACTCAAGGCATCTGCTGTAATTATAAGCATCCAGACCTCCATTTTCATACTTTGAAGGGTAATACAAAAAAAAGTTGTTTCAATATTGATGTAAAATTGTATCTAGTCAATTGGAATGGCCTGTTGAAACTTAATTTTCAAAAGATAAATGCTGTTGGGCACAAAATAAAAAAAATAAAGCCTGCTACACTTTTCAATTCCATGGAGAAATACTACCTTCTGCACAGAAGCCATGCTTCAGAGAAACAACTCTGAACAGACAGGGTTTAACAAATGAGTTTTCAGTCTTCTGTTTAAGAATCACAGTTCCATGAAGAGCTCTGTCCCTTTACATTACCCCAGCCCTGGTCTCAGCAGTACATTTCTGATTTCCTCAGAGTCTTTTCTAATGCTTGTAAAATAATAGCTGAGAGATTCATAAGCAATCCTTAATCTTTGCTTGTGAATTGTGTTGGTGTTATTTGCTCCATTTTATAGATGCAGTGTTTACATGCAAGATTTTCAAAAGTTGCAAATAATTTTGGGTGCCAAGCAGAAAATCTCTGATTTTTTGGAGCCCGTCTGTTCAAGGCAGAGCTCCTAGTGACTGCAGTGGCAGCTGAAGTCTGAGAATAGTTCTGGTTAAAAGGCACCATCTGATCCACCCCCCTGCTTAAAGCAGGGCCAATTTTGAAGTTATATCCAACTTTGAAATCAGATCAGGTCTTTCAGGGTCATATCTATTCAAATTTGGGGTATTCCAGATGGAGACTTCCATATGAATACTTAATACTTCTGCAAATCAGGACCTGGAAACACAAACCCAAAGCACCCAGACAAAGTCATTCTGTAAGTTGCTGTCATAGAGGAAACATGGATAACACTGAAGGAACAATCTTCCTTGTCTTTCTGAGAGCTGAAAATCATATCTTGTGCTGCTGCTAGGTGTTTTGTGGGGAAGTACACTTCTGGCTCATTTCTTGAGGCATCATCCTTAGCATTGCGTCAGCTCAGTGTCTCATAACCAGAAGACTGCCTGCACATATCTGCATTTAGTCTTGTGCCCTGAAGGAAATGAGCCTCTGTGGACATTTAAGGGCTTTTAGCAAGTCCTTTGTGTCTTTGAACACTTGTAGACTGTACAGCCTTGTACTTACCCCTTGTAATGGGGAGTAAGAGCTGTCTACGTGTGACCAAGGACAACTGAAGTGCTGCCATCATGCTGAACACTATTGTGAGCCTTCCTTCCTGCAGGAGCTATGGCTTCCCACATTTTGACAGATGCTGTTGTAGAATATTTCAAGAGTTATCATGGCCTTTAAAAAAGTCATGACCTTGTGCACAGAGGTTCCCTACATTTCTTCATGTGTTTGTAGGTTCTGGTTAGCCTGGAGGAAGTGACGACAGAGCTGGGGAAGAAGGTAAAGGGAACACAGACTGTGATGAGCCAACTCACAAGTGTCTGTGTTTTTTCAAAGACTGCTTACAAAAACTGAAATGCCTGAATGAACATGCAATATTTTAGGTAATTTGCCCCCCCCCCTTTTTTTTTCCCCTGTAGGAAATACATAGAAAAGAAAATATGCCAGCTGTGGCTGGGGAGCTGCATGATAACTCTGAGGCATGCTCTTAGACTGGTGTTTCAGGGACTGTCTGTGCCACGAGAGCAGACCTGGCTGCATTTCACCACAGACTGCTTGGGCATGAGGCTGCAAGGTGGAATTGTATGCTTCAGCCAGGGGCTTTGAGTGCACAGCCTCTCATGGGGACACTTCCCCAGCCACAATACAGTGCTGTGGATTCTCTCTTATGATGCCCAAGTTGGGTGATGCAGGCTTTTCCAAGGCAGGCAGGAGGCCAGGTATGGTGTCTGAGGTCCCAGCAGGAGGGTACTCATCAGGATTACTTTGTTCAGGCAGGGAAAGCTGGCAGGTCTGGCACATCAGTGGAAAGCCGACAGGGCCACCTGTACACCCTCCCATGGCAAAAGATTCCAGCTCTGGGGACCTCCTAGAGTGGTTTCCAAAAAGGAGGGTGTAGGAGCCTTAGCTATGCTGACCTGTGCTGTGGTGGCTCCTTGAGTGCCAGGCACTTACAAGGCCTTGTGTGACAGGGTGCCAGCCAGGGCAGAGCTGTGTCGGTGATGGTCATACCCTCAGTACCTCACAGCAGCCTGTGGATGCTTCTGCCCTACCATGAAGATGGATTTCCACTCTTAAATCCAGTGGGGTTCTGTGGTACGCAAGGAATGGAAAATACCAACGTTAATTGTTCTAGGGATAATCTAATCAAAGAGTGGCAAAGAATGAAAAGTCAGATGCCATTGATTCATAGAATATCCAAAAGCAATAAATATAAAGTAACTGCTCAGCAAAGATTTGGGTTTCGTCTTATTTTTGAGATATCATTAAAAAAAAAAAATCCCAAACCTTGAGTTTTCTGTTTGGAGAAAAGCAGCCCTAATACAGAAGGGTGTGCTGCAGGCAGTGGTCCAAGAGCACACAAGAGATTTGTAAAAGTAATGCTTCAGGAAGCTTGGTCCAAAAGCATGTTCCAACAAATGATTGCGCTGAAATTAATCACAAAGGAAAGCTACAGGAGCCAGCTAGCACTTTGACATAAACTGGCATTACTTTTTTGGAATGACTGGAGCTGCACTGATTTATACCAGCTGATCTGGTCTACAAACATGTTTTTATTCCAACTTTAATTATTTCCCAGAGTGTAAGGGTGTCTATGTCTATCTCTGTTCATTTAAGATTTCCAGATGCTAGTCTGGAGGTACGCTAATAGCAGGCACTAGATTGGTCAGTTTGGATGGAGTACAGACTTCCTGACATCTTCTTTGGATACTTTTATTTCAACATACAAAATGAGCTGGTTGATTATGAGAGTTTCTATTTTTTTTTTCTTTTTGGTATTCAAATTCTCAGTGAGCATAAATGAAAAGGTCCTGTTCCCACAATCCACAAGGGCATATTAATGGTTGTTACATGTGTATGTCAAATATATTTGTACATAAAGACAGCTCCTTATATTTAGATTTGCAGTCCTAGGGAAAAAAACCCAGGTCCCTGTTTATGAGCTACCAAAACCTTTGATTTCAAACAATTTAAAGTGGCATTTCTTGAGTCCTGTTTTTATGAATACGCCCTCTGAGTCTTTTTCACTGCACCTGTACAAACAGCAACAAAGGGAAAACATGTGAGTGTGAAAAGGGCCTTGAGCTTCTCCCACCTACTTAATGAAACTTCCTTGCTTCTTTTGCAAGCAAATGAAAGACAATAAATTACGTGAGATGCTTTTTCAATGGCAGCAAGAGTGATAGGAGTGTCCTTATTTGATGCTGTAGGGGATAAGGCTTATAAATGGTGCCATAAAAAGTCCTTCTCAGTTGTGAAAACTCCCAGAGAATGAGGCAGCTCAGCCAGCACTTTAAACCAAAGTGTGCTATGCTTGTCATGTGTCTGATCTGGTTTGTCATGACAATGAGTGTGCTTAAAGTTTTGCAGCTCAACTAGTTTCAGCAGAGCAACACAGATTTATACCAACTCAGATTCTGTATAGAAATTTCTGCATTTCCACTCCAGTTAGAAGGATTACCAGAAATTTTGCTTTTGTCTTTAATATTTGAGATAGCTGGCCGTCTTTTAAGCAAGTTAACTTTAAATCAGATACAGATCATTCAGTTAGATGCACTTTGGATTACACCTTTGGACACTGGAAAAGAACTGGTTGTACCAGACCTAGACATATTGACTTGACTAATTTAAACCAGGTAAAACTAGGTAGTTCTAGTTGAAAATGAAACTACCAATTTCAGTTCCAAACATGCAGTTCACTGAACTGGGAAACCCACGAACTTGAGTGTAATAGTGAGCTGGAATTTCTGAATGACAAAGGTGCAGCTTTTCTCTGGGGCCTCAGTTGAAATCAAGGGAAGGGATCTAGACTTAGCTGGATGATTACTCAGCTCAGAAATAACCTATTCAGAACAAGGAGACATCTTATGTAGAATGGAAAAAGAGAGTAATGTTCAGCTAACAGGATTAAGTCTTAGAGGTCAGAAGGCGTATGGATAAAATAAAAATTGCCAAAAGACAAACTTGGTTGAATTTTTCAAACACAGCTAAATCAAACAGGGTTTTTTTTTCAGCCACATAAACAAGATAATTTATAAGCACTGCTCAAATTTATAAGCACTGCTCAGCAAAGATGGTGAAGTTGAGGATAATACAGATATGGCCCCAAGATGAATATTTTGGCTCAGATTTCAACATGGATGATGATGTTAAACAAGACTGTGTTGCTAATGGGAATATGTGAATGGAAATGGAATTAACCACATCTAAGGTGGACGCCAAAATCTGAAGAGATTAATGTGACTGAGTCATCTTACAGCAGAGACACATCCTGGAAAAAAGAACTGGTTAAAGAAACTGCAAGTCTGCTAACAAAGATTTTGAATGTGTTTATGGAGATGAAAGGTTTTCCTTGAAAAAGCAAGTGTTGGATCTAATTCAAGCAAAAAAAAAAGTCTTGTCAACCACAGGTCTGGCTTCAAGAATATGTGAAATTTCAAAATACATGTTTGATATAAGCAAATAAGGACATGAAGATGGAAATGAAATGACAAAAGTAGATCATGTCTGAATAACCTGAAAAATTATTTTCATTTTTAAGAGAATGAGATACAACTGAGTTACCAGGAAAGCGCTTGACTCAGTGCTGCATAGGAAATTGCTCATTAAGCTGGAGAAAATTTGGATTAGCAGAAGAATTGTGAGCTGGAAAAAAATGAAAGATCATGTTGAAAGGAAAAATACCAAACTGAAAGGAAGTTACCAGTGGAGTTCTTCCAAGATGTGTCTAGGGACTGATCCTATTTAACATTTTTAACAACTTTGGCAGAAAAAGTAGTTCTGTGCTCATGAAATTTTCTGATAATGCAATATGTAGTGTGAATGTGGAGGAGGACAGTGTACAGGAAGAATTGGATAAGTTTCAGGACTGGAATAATAGAATTAGGATAAATTTAAATAACCCAAAAGGTGAGGTCAGGCACTTTAGGACTCATAGTTTTTCCCTGAGCAGGAAGCTATGAAAAAAGACTTGGGAATGGACTATTTGATTACCAGATGACACAATATGTGATGTGTCCACGGGGAACATAAATGTGATCAGATGTATCATGTGGGGAGCCTGCAGCAAAAATAAGTATAGGTGCCATTTTGTGACACAGATTACTTCAGAAGGAAGCAGGGAGTTTTCTAACCAGATAAGTCCTACATTTCTGGAACATCCATCTGTAAACCTGAATATGCTCCTAAAACAGAATCTTATTAGTCTGTGGAAGGTGGTTGGAGGAGATGGAGGCAGCAGTCCAGGTGAGCTTTTCTGGGTCTGATTCCCTTTACAGCTCGTGGACAGCTTGGTGGAGTCTCCCACAGACTAGCATGAGCTTGAATCCTACTTTTGATGAAAAGTAAGCCCAGATTTATAAGAAATCTCGCTAGCTGTTAATTGTTTGACAAACTCAATCTCCAAATACACTCTTGTCTCTGCAGAGGCAAATGACCCCCATGAATATTGTATCTCCTGTAACAAATCCTGTTAGGTAGTGACTCTTGACTTTCAGGCAGCTTCAGCAGTGCATTTGGTGGCAGTTAGCAAATATTATTAAATCACATTTTTCTCTTTTTATAGGTAATTTTCTCAAGATGTACCCCAAAACATGTTGAATATGTTCTATAGAATCTTAATCTCTATGATTTTCATGTAGAATTATCAAATATGAGACATATTTTCAGTAGCTGGGCTTTCCAACCGCTTACCATCATTTCTCCTCTGTGCAGGGGCCTGTGCAGCTCTGGCCCACAGATGAGCAAAGGCCGGTGGGAGAAGTCTTTGTGGCCTTTCATGTTTTCAGAAGCTTGGGAGAGTCTTGTTTGCTAGAACTGTGATTTCTGCTAAACTGGTTTCTCTGCATTTCATAATCCAGACAAAAGAGCCTTCTATTTGAGAAATACTCTATTTAGCTGGGACGATGTGCTCAGATGAAGGTTTCAGCTGCACTACACTTAGTGTAGGGAGGACTGCTCCATGAGCCTATTAACTTATTATTTAGACACTGGATGGGCACCAGTCCAGTAGATGACTGGATGTTCACATTTTTTATTTGCTAAAGATTTCTTTGACCTTGGTGAAAACTGAAAGAGAGGAAATAGCATTCGAGGAGGCAGAACTTAAAATGAAAAACACATGAAATAAGAACTCCCTGAGGAACGGAGGAATGGAGCACTGGCCGAACTTGGGGGTGTTTGCTGTTCAGCAATCTTGCCAGGACATATGCAGAGCAATAGTTGAACTTCAAATTCTCCATGTGCAAAGGAAAAGAAAAAATGCCAAACAAACTAAGAATTTTAACACTGGAGGTTGTGTCCGTGAGATGCAAACCTTTTCATCCTTTAACAGAAATTTAAAAAATGTGGGTTTGGTGAATTCACCAATGGATGTTGCTAGCTTCACATATGTCTTTCATTTTAAGATACCAAATTAATTCACAATTGATTTCTATGGTCACCTTTTTTTTTTAAGAATGAGAGCCTGCTTAGTGAAAGGCATGTATTTATGACTAATTGAAGGTATAGGAGATTTGTTACAGTGGCTCACACCTGTCACAGCCAGTGATTTATACATGTGCTGACTTGCCATGTTTGCCTATGGCTAGCTTAAAATTACAGATCTGGTACACACAGACTACACAGTTACAATACCAAAAATATCCACAGAAAAAAATTGAATTTTCTACATACCACAGTCCAAAGAACTTCACAGAGCAGGAGCTTCAGCTCACATCATGTTTTTGTACAGGCATGTACTTGAAATCTCTCTTCTCTTGAATATAAGACATTTAATAAGAGGGAAAAATAGAAATATTTTGGAAAAGTGAATATGGTTCTGATTTACTGCTAACAGAGACTTATCCTTCTGAGGCTTAAACCCATTTCAAATCAGGAAAGAAAAGTGACAGAAAAACCTTTTTGAAATCTCTGGCAGAGCACCTGGAACATGGCTCATGAGATTGCAGCATTATAACAGTGACAGGGTACAGCCAATCTGCTGCTGATTCATGCCCCACAAAAGGCTGTCTGCAGAAGAGTCTGGAAACTGCTGATCCTGATCATAATTAGTGTCTGCGTATAGTCTTGAGACAATACCTTTACTCCTTCTGTGAATAATTTTAACCTTAATTAATAAGTACCTTAAATAATTCCGTGAATTAATTTAGTAATTTTTTGTAAATAAATTTAAATTTGACTTTTCCAGCCTGAGTAGATAAGTTTTGCTTCCAGGGCTCCTAGCAGGCTCTGGAGGTGTTTACCACTGGCTGTTTCCTATCCTATGGGGACGTTGACCTGTGGATATCATAGTGGTGACAGCATGTCAGGCAGGGCCAGGACTGGAGTGGACATGGGATGTGCAACCCAACACTGCTGACAACATGCAGACTAATATCAGGCCCTACTAGGTGAAGGGCTGTAGCACCATTAATGACCATGATAAATCCTTCCATGATGCAACAAAATACAATTCCATCTCATTTCTTTGGGCTAGACAAGAAGAATGCAGAAGATCCATTCCCTTTTCCTGCCCCAGCTCCCCTGTTCCCTTCAGACTGTGAATTCTGCAGACATCCTGGAGCAGGTTGCCCCATTCAGTGGGCATTTTTTGACTGCCTGGGTCTCCACCACCACCAAGCAAAGACAGAAACAAACTGCTAGCACCATGTCCCTGAACTGATGTTTCTGGAGGGGTTTAATACTACACATTGGTCACCTTGAAGAAGAAGGGTATAAAATAAAACATTACATATAAGTAAAAAAGCAAAACTGAATAGAAAAAAAATAGTCTTCCCCTAAAAAAAAGGTAACTTCCTGTTGCATTTTTTTTTTCTTATGGAGATCAAATAAACAGTTTTTTGACCAAGCTTCATCGGACTAAACAGACTTATGGAACATCCATGGCTGACCAAGTGTGCAGTTCTGGCTTGCATAACTCCCATGTTCTGTCCTGATTTTTCCATTCCCCTCTCCATCGTCTTCACCTCTGCTTCATGAACCTACAAGGCTCTGGAGACTGGAGTTTCCCTGCTTTTTCTGCAGTAGCAAACTCCTTTTCTTACTCTGCTATCCCCTTTCTAGATGCAGGGTCACAAGGGAGGAATGTTAAGGCCAGTGGCAGTTTATTTAGTTCACTCTTAATGGCAAAAATATATGTGGGAATCATTCTTCTGGGTTCAGACAATTACCTGTACATAAACTGCAATTTTCTTGTTTATATGACATGTGGATAACATTCAGTTTTCCAGTCAGCTACGTCAGGTTATTTTATATATATTTATATTTATATTTATATTTATATTTATATTTATATTTATATTTATATTTATATTTATATTTATAATTTTNAAGCTGTGACATCTCATATACCCCAATATTCACTGAATTTCAAAATACAAAGACTTGTCTTTTAAAGCATTGTTTACTTTTGTCTGCGTAAGAGTTAAGAAAAACCTGGTATGATCCTAGTAAACATAAAACAACAGTCTCTAAGTATGTATACATAGTGAGGTCTCAGCTAAATAAAGGAAAAGCAAAACATTTTGCTGTAACTAAAAGTTTTAAATTAAGGAATATTGGATATTTTGTTTGACTGAATGAGGCTGAAAGCCAGAGACAACTTTCCTTTGTATTTTTTCTTTTGTGTGTCTTCAAAATGTTCTTATTATTGAATATCATATGTCTTGCTGTGTTGCTAAATTCATGCACATTTCCTGCTAAGAACATATGGAAAAGAGTAGATGGTTCAGAGTGAAATCTGGATGACATAATAAACCGTGAGAGAGAAACTCAAAGGATTAATACAGATCCAAAGACTGAAACTATGTCTACTGTTAAGCGCATACCACCATTTTTTTTTATAGCACAGACATTTATGAGGCAAAACCAGGAAAAAGCAAAAATCAGACAATTACAGATGCTAGGATTTTGTATATGGGTATTTGGGATGCGGTAGCAATTTAGTAAAGACAATTTTTTAACATGTCCTCATTTTAGTTGATGATAAGAGTGGATAGAACCTGTGTAAATTTCAAGCGTGATTGTGTTCCATTATCTTCTTGTTTTCTAGGGTCTGGTTTCCTGTATGCAAGTTTCCTGTCTGCTCTCCCTCACTAAGTCAGGTGAAAAATGCAACATGCACAGATTTGCTGCTGATGGCAATTTCAGGGAGGCTAGTGAACACTGCAGCCATGGGACACCAATCAGAGGTGGTGTTGCTTCTCATTACATTCATGCCTAGAAATACATTTCTAGACAGATCCTCAACTAGGACAAAATTTTGTATTTAAATATCTGATTTCCATAGAGGAGTAGAGGTTAAAGGAAGGGGCCATGGCTCATCTCTCCAAGCGTCTTGAGGAGCTGGGCTCTGCCAAAGGCTGACACTGGCTCACCACTCAGCCTTCCTTGGCTAGCCACACACTACGGATGCTATCCTGTCACCTGGGGCTACAGCCAGGCTTGATACAGAAATGTGTAGTGTTCACCCTACCCTGGTGGGGCTGCACTTATATCTACTTTTGACCACTCCCATGTCTGTCTTCTGTGATGATACAGGAAAACCACAGAGGATTCCTCTCGATGAACTAAGGATATTTCCAATCTATTCTGAAAGATCCTTACGAGTCACCTTTGGTGCCTTAGATTTTGTATGGAGAGAAGGCAGTTTTTGAGACCAGTTTTAGGCTCCTCTCTTCACATGTCGTGGCTCACCCTCAGGAGTTGCCTGTTTCTTTCAGTGACTGTGAAAGAAGCACAGGGCTAGGAGCTTTGTCCTAATCCAAACCATTCATCTAACTTTCAAATTCCTTAACTAGAAGACATGAACCTCACTGCAAGGTTTCCTAAAAATTGCAATATGTATTGAACTGAATTAAAATTTGCTCTAAACCCAGCTTTTGAATAATAAATATATAAATAAATAAATAATAAATTTCCTTACTGAGATGATTCTCAGAGTCGTAAGGGCATCTTGTGGTTATGTGCCCTGGAAGAGGACAATAAATAGCACCCACTGAGCAGCCAGTGGTTGATTTTTCTCTGAAAGGCAGCTCAAAGAGTGCAAGCCCTGATAGGAACTGCAATAAGGATTTTCCATAACAAGCTCCTTCCTGAGCTGAAGACAGAACAGGGCTTGAAGGAGACATGATGTGAGTTTCTTCCTCACAGGCGAGCTGATGGAGGTTGCTGCGGGAAAGGCCCAAGGGAGATCAGGAAGGCATGGAAGAGGTAAACATCTGTCTGGATCTGGTCTGTCAGGAGCTTGAGGATTATGGGATTAAAATTTGGATGTACAGAGTAAGGAGAAGAAAAAGGCTTGAGATATACAAAACAATTTGACAATCTGAATCCTTGTATGCAAGAACTAAGACAATGTGGCAGCATCTGATTGCTTCCCAAGCCCAGCTAAGGGAGAGCTCAGTGGTGTATGAGCAAAGGTCTACCTAGTTTGGAGAGGAAAAAGAGGTATTGGTATGCTCCTGGTGTCCCTGTCTGTGGCAGGAGGTTGAAACTAGATGATTTTTAGGGTCCCTTCTGACCCAAACCATTCTATGATTTGGTTTGAAAGAAGGCTTTATCTCTTAGTCAGGAAAGCTTTAATGCCTCATGTAACCACTGCAGATGAAATGGGCATGTAATCTACTTTACAAGGAGAGCACAGCACGGGTGAGGAGGAAAGCTGATGCCAGATGTTGAAAATGAATTTATGCTCTGTACAAGCAAACTCAAATCTGCTCTCTAACAATAATGAGTGGATATTCACTAAGTTTCCTCCAGCTTATATGCTTCAATACATCTTATCATGCCATTAAGGGAAAAAAAGACTGATATGTCTGTTCCATGCTGCTGGTCATAAAGTAAGTGGGGTTCAATAGCAAGCAGTAAGAAAGCAGTTCAACCTCTGCTGCAAACCTGAGAGACTGAGACTTTTAAAGTATTTAACTATTCACTTTTTAAAATGAGAACCAAGCAGATATCTCCTGTAATAAGTACCTCTCTGTGCACATTCCAGGCTAAGGATAATAAGACTCCTTACAAGGGAAGGCACTAACAGGAAAAAGTTGAATCTGTTACAAATAACATAGTGGAAAATTTCCCCAGGCAGCTGATCTAATTTTGATTTTCAAAAAAAAAATCTGTGTTCAGTATGAAACCGCTTGTAATTGTAGTCCCAGTAATCTTTTCTCACAAGTTATTGAAATAAGTTTTTAGTCACATCACGGTAAAGTTAGAAATAAAGCCATTGGAAAGAAGGGAAGAAAGATGATTCTTATCTGGCTCCCTTTTTAGAGTGTCTCAGATTTTAACACAGCAGCAATAAAAATATTCTAGTATTTCCTGCTGGTCGGCAAAAGGAAGCTGTCCTGCAGAATCTGTTTCCTGGCCATCAGAAAACACTGGTATAGTAACACATGCAAGTTTGCCCAAGAAAGAATTGATTGGTATTAATCTTTTGCATCTCACTAGTGTTGCCCCAATCCTTGTATTTATGAAGCATAGAAAAAAAAATAAAGTTTTTATGTCCGACTTTCCAGTCTATGTTGCTGAATACAATTAGCCATTATTTTAAGTTCTATTCTTTGCACCAGTGTTATATCATGTTGGACTAAGTCCCCACTGCACCAAAATGTCAGTTTTCTTAAGTGGCCATTTTGCCCAAGGAGGGTCTAAAGGATTGTGCTCTTGAAATTGTTTATCTGTGCTGATTACAGAAGAGAAACAAAAAATACCCATAAAATCAGAAGTTAATCTTAGCCAGGAAATAAGTAATACTGAGTCACTAAACCTGGCAAAGGTGGCTGTTTAACAGAAGCTGTTCTGAGCCAATTCCTGTATATACTCCACTGAAACATAGCCATGGCATTTATATTAGGTACAAGTGCCAAATTAAACATTTAATTGACTTTTCTTTTACACTAAGTTGTCTTAAGTTTGGCCATATGTTGCTATAGGTACTGCTATAGATACTACTAAACCAAGTATGAAACTCAGACAGTGCTATTTTCTGTGGGAAAAGAATGCCATTTCAAAGCTGTTCTTTCTGCTGCAATAAAAAGTAATGACACTAAAAAAATGTCCTCATGGAGAACTTAGAGAATTTTTCTTTCTTTTCTACATCCAAAGGAGGGAAGTCATAGAATATTTGGTTAACTGTCATTGTGGTAAAAATGTGTTTGGGAAAATAATTTTCTATCAGGCAATAGATTTTTTAATTTCTGTTTTGATGACGTAGCCTTATATGTGTAAAGTAATTCTGGGAATCACTCCTAATAAACCTTTCAGTCCTCTGTCATCCTACTAATGCATCACAGAGAATTTATTCTCAGCTTTCACTGGAGCCATTGTATTTCTAATCCACTTCAGTCTGGGAAAATAACACCCTACTTTAATTAAGAGAGTAACAAATGTAAACTAACTTCAGAGAAGAGCTAAACTCTTTCTCCCCCTGAAAATTCATATGTTGAGTGATGTGCTGTAGAAATTCGTTGTACCTGTTCTGGATGATATGTCAGCACTGACTTGCTTTATAAGAGGATGGGAGTCTGATGTTATGGGTGCAAACCCATTGAGGTTTGCTGTGATTTACATCCACAGCCCCAAGAGGGGAGTCTTGTTCCTGGTTGCCTCAATGTTTCTCAGCTGCTATCAAAGAGAATAAATTTACTAATCTGACATCTGACTAGCAAAATAAAAGGCGAGGTTTTGAAAATTTTGTCCACAGGATTCATTCTGTTTCTGCAATTTCCATTTGTTTTCCCTGAAGATCTCACAGTTTAACATACAAAACACTGTTCTTGGAATATCTTTGGGGGATTGGAAAGGGTATACACATTTATTAATTCTCTGAATAACTGTTTGAGATGGGGTAGCTGCATATTTTTTGAGTTAAGAATCTGAAAAATTAGGACACCAAGAGAGGAAATCTTGAGCCGACTTCAGAGAGGCAGAACACAAAGAGAGCATAGCTGTTTCTCTGAAAATGCACTTCCTATTCTTAAAAAACAAACATGCAGAAGCGGTCATGATAGCTGTCATGTTGCTCCTGCAAGATGTTTCCAGAGATTGTGATTTCTTTTAGCCCTGTGAGTTTGGTCCAGAAGCTTTTCAGGCGGTGAGGACTGCAAACTGTAGCTGGCACACACCATGACAGGTCACTGGTAAGGGATCAGAGTGCAACAAGGGGCACTCTGTGGATGTGGAGGTGGGTGTTTCTTGGCGTATTTACGGATACCACTCTCAGGTGTGGCCCCTCTCATCAGAGATGGATGCTGTCTGAGGAGGCAATTCAGGAAGGAAGCCTGAGAGCATGTGGGTGTGAGTCCTACCCCAGGGAAAATGGGGAATTGTTTATTTCAGCAGCAGGAAAAGAGTTGGCTCTAGGCATTTATTTCCAACAAATAGATTATTCACTAAACACACGATTTTTGTTGGCCTGAAAATATACTTGAATCAAAACCACATCTGTAGAGCTGTTTAAGCTGGGTTTTTTGTGGGGTTGTTTTTTGCTGTCCTCAGAGGTAGATATGTATAAATTTATTTCCTTGGGTCTAAGTGCGAGTGTGTGGACGGTGATGGCCTCCACAGTCACCCAGAGATCTGAACATTCATCAAATTTGTGAAAAACTCAGCTTAAGCTCTCTCTTCTGCCTCAGGAGATTTGAGCATATCAGTCCCTGTAATGGACTCCCCAACCCTGTAATGGACTCTACCACCATGCTCTAGGGCAGAGACTTCTAGAGCACATATCACCCATAGTGCACAGGTGGCTTCAGATGGACAGGAGTAGAATCTAGTCCAAAAATACATCTAAGATAAACATTTTCAGGATACATATACTAAAAAAATCTCTGGGACCATCAAGGAAGGGACAAATCTTTGTTCTTGCTATGGGCTGGTCAAGACAGGCTGGCTCCAGAGTCTGTGGCTGTTGGGTATACACCAAAAGAGGCAAGCCAATGTAGTGCAGGCCTTGTGCTGGTGACCTTTTAAGCTGTTTAAGCTGTACAAAATGAAGCAGTGGCATTGGGACCAGCATGTGTGTTCCACTCTGGTTTGGGAACCAGGCACCTTGCTGGGACAGCAGGTCCTGTCCCCCATGTATGGGGAGGATGCAGACAGGTGGGTGATGAGGAAGAAGAAGATGTCTGGGGGGCTGAAATTCATTTACTTCAGTGGCCAAGCTGAAAAAAAATTCACTCCTAATCACTGTATGAACTTATTTCCACTGAAAGAACCTTACCCAGACTCCATCATTTTTGTGCCCAGTTGTGCTGAGCCAGCAATCAACTGACTGAGCTTGTGTAACAGTATTTTTCCATAAGCTTGTAAGATCTGTGTCCCTTGGTTTTTGGCAACTGGATTTTCTTGGCTGGATGTTAAGGTATTGTTAAGTGCTGCCTTACTGCTTCTTTCAGATTTTGCTGACATAACTGGTCCTGGTGTCACCAGAGGGATGCAAGCATAAGTCCCCTCATTTTAAAAGAGGTAAAAAGTTTCAAATGTAGTCTTTTGACCTTTAAAGCAAACTACAAAGACAGTCTATTTCCTAAGGCTTTTTGGGAAGAATTGAGGGAATGAATGGGACAGGATACATTTTACTGCTTTGAATTACTAGCCGGCTAAGTTAATTTAATTTTGTTTTGCGTGAGCTCTGCTGTGTTGGACTTGTATTTTAAATAGCTGGTAATGTGCCAAAAGCTATGGATAGGCATTGTCCTTTGTATTTTAATTGTACTAAATAAAATGAGAACAATGGGAGAAAAAAAAAAACAACCCCTAGAGGTGGGTCATAAATAAGCATTATTTAGTTTCTAACAGACATGTTTTATTTTCCCAGTTATAATGGAAGACATAAAAAAGGCATTTAAACATGTCCTGAACAACTGAGAAACAAATAACCCTGGGTCCATTACTGTCTGAAACAAAGACTTTTTTATATTTTTCCCAAACAACTAATAAAAATTAACCTTTACTGTTTAAATGATGTTTATTTTGTTAATAGAATTGACAAAAGAACTAATGAGAAATTAACAGGACCTCCAATGGAAACTACTGATATGTGACTTCTGGTCAGCTGAACACAGAATTATGCTTTAAGCCAGAGAGAAGCAAGAAGGTTCATACTATATTTGACACCATCCAGAAACCAGAGAAAAAGCTCAGTAAGTTGTCAAAGGAGACAGTTTGAAATTACAGTTTTGAAATTTTACGTTGAGTAAAAAGCTTCTCCTTATTGGTAAAATGCAATGATTTTGGTGGAACAGCATCATTACTTTACTTTATGCTTTGCATCTAAAGCCAGATAGGTTGTTGGGGTGGGTTTTAAATGTTTTCTGGAGGAGAAAATACTACCACTTCCACCTGTCAATACTGCCATGTTGCTGACAAATTTCATCTGCTCCCCTCTGCCTAATTGCCCTCTCCCAGCAGCCTAAGCAGCCTAGATACAGCACAGGATGCTCCATCGCCCTTGCATGTACCACCACTCACAGCCAACATGTCCTGACCTCTGTAAAAACCCTGTCAGGTCTGAAAAAAGGCTGCTGTACTGGCATTTTATCATGTGTTTGTTGTACTTCTTTTTGTCAGTAATTTTTAATTCCCAAATCATCTACTTCACTGAATCCCATCCAAGCTGGTATGATTTCATGGAGGCTGGTTTTGCTGCGTTGGTGCGTTTACTGGTTGCTTGATCATCTATAGAGGAGGGTGTCCAGAAATCTGTCTGGTACCTCTGAGGGAACACTCTGCACTTCCCAAGTTATTCCTATAGCAAACTGTCACATTATTTTTGGGCTCAAAATATTTGTGAATAAAATACAAGGACAAACAACATATTGTGTGGCAGGAAGTATGAAGTCTGCAGAAATGCCCTCCAGTTTTCTGTTGGTTCTTTTCATCAGGAGCACCTGTATATGGCTAAACAGCATATAAATCTTGTACTATTTGCATTTTACCCCCAAAGTCTTCTAATGAGTCTGTGCTTTATTTTTATAAACATTTTATAAGTTGCCTGAAGGCTTATGTGTCCTGGCAGGCATAATTTTTGGTTGAAATCATCTCACATTTCATTAAAAAGAAAAATAATAATTTCCCCATTGATATCCCAAGAATGAATTTTCATCTTTGTTACATGGCTCATCAAACAAATGGTTCCAATTCTTCAAATTTAATGCTAGGCAGATGTTGTGCTAGACAGATATTTTGGAATTCTAGACTTTTGGAATTCTACATGATAGAGGATATGTTTTTGCAGGCTGTGCTGCACATCAGACAAAAACCTTATCCAAAAAGATATAAAACAACATTTGTGAAATCTTAGTATTGCAAAAGCAGAGATGCTATTGCATGCTTTTGGCCAAAATCAAATGAGAAGGCAGTCAGCCCACTGGAGCAGTCGGGATATAAGTCTCTCATTACGAGCTCAGGACCGCAAGTTGATTAGCACTCTGGCCACAGTCCAGAAAAGCAGTTAGACTGAGAAAGTCTGTAGGAGTTGGGTGTTTAATTCCTTCAAGCTTATTTTGAAAATCTTACCCTTAAGCATTTACTTCCATAGATGTATTCACATGTCTAAATTAGGCAGGTTGCTGGCAGGGAACATGAAGACTTATTGCCATGTAGCTGCAAGTCCCGTTCACCAGACTCCTCTTGGTGTGGGGAGAACCAGTGATGCTGGACACTGCTGATATTTTCCTTGGAAGCAGAAAATACCTTCAGGTTTGGTGAAGTGGCAGAGCCTGTTGACAAACACTGAGCACTCCTTGGCACTGTGAGAGAAGCAGAGAACCTAGAAAACCAGGGTGGTGAAATGAGGGGAAGAAGCGCTGCCGAGAGCCAGGACTCCACCTTGGCACTGCACACAGACCCCTGCCTGTCCTGATATGGTTTTGAGGAAAGCACTTTAGCTTCTAAAGTTCACACGCAGTCTCCAAGAGAACAAATTACAAAGTGTAATTTCTTGATCTCTAACTCTATTTTTTGGTCTTCAATCATCCTTACTTATGTTGGTTTTAATTTGTTTTCTCACATGGATTAATCTTTTGCCCCCACATGCCCGTGGTGACCAGTCCTCAAAGGAAATGGGACACTTGCGGCACACATGGTTTGTTTGCTGGGTATAGATAAGGGAGCATTGATTAAGGTTCTGTCTGGTCACAAGCTATAGTTCTGCACATGGAAGTAGGTCTTCCCCTATCTGCGGTTGGAGATGGCACCCTGAGGACACAGGACAAGTGCTTCTTTTTGGTGCTCTGCAATCCATGCAGTGCTGTGGGTCCTTTTAATAGTTTCCTAGTTTTCAGCTAGGAAATGTATTCCTAGAGGGTATGTCTAGAGGAGGTAGCTTTGGTCTCACTGCGTTATGTTTTGCCCGACTGAAGATAATATATTTCTCTTCTCCCCAGGACTAATTGACTCAGATATTATTCTGATCTAGCAGAGATGTGTAGCTTCCAACACTTGATTCAGGTCTTTCACGGATAGCTCAGGTTATCTCTACGTGGTGCTTGACTTATGCCAGCGAGACATATTCTGCAGTCCTAAGCAATCTTTTTTAAAGAAATTCAAAGCAAGGAAACTACAGAATATAAATAGTATAAAGTGCTGCATGTAGCTGTTGAATTTTGTCTAGATAATTTGATCCATAGCCAGTTTAACTTTAATAAACTAACACCTATTTTTGAATTAGTCTCTTCGTGGCTTAAAAAAATCTGTTCTAAGATTCAAGATCTGCCTTTGAGAAACTGAAAATTAAATAAGAAATACCCACAGGAAACTTGCACGTTTTTTCTAACATCTTAATTAAATCCCTCAGGTTGAGGAAAATTAATTGAAGATTTTTACCGCTTTCCCCACTAACTTTTCTTACTCCAGAGATTCAAATAAATGGAGTTTACAAATTCATCCACTACTCTGCTTTAAAACTTCATGAAACTTTCCTTTTTAGTAGGAAGTTAATTAGGAATAGTTATTATTATACCTTTAATGTGGGTAAGACTCCCGAGGCACTGTAAACATTAATTAAGCCCCACAGTACCCTCTGAAGTAGATAGTACTTACCCATAGTTGAGAGAAAATAAAGTCTCCCCTCCCCACTTAAACTCTACTCCAATATCATCAAGCCAACTATAAATATGCTAAAAATAAAAGAGGGGAAAGAGCATTACAAAATATTTCCTATGGCTACACTTTGCCTGAAGAAAATTTCTGAAGGCTGTGGAGTCAGTATATTAGGAACAATGCCATTTGCAACCTTCTGTTGTTTAGGTCCTTATCATCAAAAATTTGTTACCTGTTACATGAAATTTTGAGTGGTTATATAAAATACAGCCATACTTAAAAAAACCAAACCAAAACAAAACAAAACAAACAAAAAACACCAAAACAACAGCCAACAAAAAAGGAGTTTGGATGTTTTTCAGTTCACCTGATAAAAAATTATCTTGGATAGTCCAAACATTTTTGGTTAAGTTGAATGTTTCTGGGAATTTAATGTTTTTGGACAACTCAGGGATTCTTTGAAGACCTGAGCACAACAGTACCACATATCTCTTATACTAATATGCTTTAGTAGAAACAAGGATGCAAAAGCTTAATACATTTGCATCACATGAATATTGTACTGGAATACTGGCAGAGCTCTTGCAAGATGAAACAACAGACAAATCACAATGGCTCTAAGACTTTCACACGGTTCTGGCCTATGAAAGACACTAATGTCAGCTGCAGCTTGCAGGGCTGTTGCTTGGGAGCTTCCGGGAACAACAAATAGCACAGTGTTGGTGCCTTTGGGTGTTGCAAACTACTGTATTATCAGCTGCAGTGCCGTGTTCCCCTGATGAAGAAAACAGATCCAGAAATGAGTAATCATTTTAAACTCCCTCTTTTCTCATACCAAAAGTTTCCTTAAATTTAATTGATTTTTTTTTTTTTTACTTTTTTGTCACAGTAGCTCACAAATCGTCTGTTAAAATGCATTGTGCACTTATGTGCTTCAGGTAAAGTGCCTTTGCTGCTCACAGAACTGACAGATGGTTTTTGTGTCCTTTTCAGAGTTCTGGAGCTTCAAACACCAAACTGGCCAGGCACAGCAGGCCTGATCCAAACTCTGTCAACATAAAAAAAGGGCTTCTTTCACCTTTAGTGGGTTCCCATCTTCTGCTTTGCAAATAGTTGTGCATCTCAACTTGCAGCTGAACTGGCAAATCAAACAAGGCTTGGGTCCCCACAGGAAAACTCCCTGACCCCAAAACCTCCCCTCCCAAAGGGGGTGTCCACACACATGCTGCCAGCTGTGCAGACCCTTGACAATTTTACTCATGTTCCAGGAACAGCTTGGGCCAAAGCCAGCTGGGACCCCTTCGTCTGGGAATCACTGCACAGCTGTGCTTCTGCCTCTGCTTGAGTCTGTTCAGTTTAATGAGATGTGCTTTGCATGGGGAGTGAATATAGACACAATGAGCACAGCATCTGTCAGATACTGAAATCTAGGTGTGAGTGAGGGAGAGGAGACCACAGCAAGGTCACTTCTTGGACCATTGGTTGAGTTGGGTACCTGGTCCCAAGAACAGTCCTTGCTGTAAAGCATAAAGGGTTATTTTATACTTTATTTGACAGACTGAGGTTTTAAGAAACTTACACATTCACTGCAAATAGTTTTACCAGAACCACATCAGCCAATGGAGGCATTAGAACTGAGATTAGATTTTTTTAAATAGATTTTGATTATTTTTTACAGATTTTTATAATTTTTTTCTTTTTCTTAAAAGGGAGCAGAACCAAACTGCAAACTTTGGACCCAAACGTCAAACCCTTGGCTGTATTCCACCAGTTATTTCACAGGTCTTCTTCATACTATGCCACAGTAATAAGAAAGATAAGTATGTGGGCAGGTTAGTAAAAGTAATTAAGTGTAGCCAAGTGATAAGTGGGGAATGGCTTGTATGGAATGATTTAAGTGACTTTTAACATATCAGTAGTTTAAAAAAAAAATATGTGACTGCCTTCAATTATTTATTTCATTATATCACAATTTTACAAATTATAGATTTTACTCAGATATCATAGGTTTGGCCAAGACTTTATGAAGATTGTGGGAATACAATAATAACTATAAACTGATCAGATCAAAGGTCCAGAAGCCTGTATCCAAGCCTGTGAACTAGAAGAAGCTTAAGAGAAAGCATAGAAACAGGATAAGCATTTAATGACAATACCCTGGCCCAGTCTTTCAACATCAGTAATTTGTGCTGAAGGTGCTTCCTAACCCAGCAGTAGTGGCTTCTGTTTCATAGTCCAAGATGAGTTTTTCATCCATGAATTCATCTAATTTCTTTAAAAATTTGATAAGCTGCTATGATCTGCAATGACTCATAGTTGTAAGTGAACGAGGACCGTATCTTTTTGTTCAATTTGAATTTACCACCTATCTTTTTGTTCAATTTGCATTGACCACCTAGGTTGGCCTGGTCTTTTTTTTTTTTTTGGAAACATTGTTGATCTGCAATAAAAAAGACAGTGATTCCCCCCTGCCCCTCCCCCTTCTTTTAGGCTCCTGAATTTTACCACATTTTTCCAAAAGAGGGAAAGACGACATACTTGATGCCCTGCTCTGATTGCCAGGCTCTGCGGCAGCAGGGCTTGGAGCAAGTTGCTGCCTTGTTGGAAAGGGCAGATGAGAACTGGTATTGGCTGCCCCACTGGTCCTCTCCCTGACCCACCACCACATGTATGAGGGCAAGGATGCCCATCACTGAGGGCTGTGCTGCAGCTGCAGGTAGTGGGAGCTGCCTCCTGGATTAGGCATTACCACTGGCACCAGTGCCTCAGGTCAGAATTTGCTGTGAAATTTCTGAAGAGGGAAGTTCTTATCATCATCGTTGGACACAGTCTGGCATAACTGCTAAGGTTTGGCAGAGGCTTTCATGAAATTCACTTCTAAAAAAATCTTAGAGGGTGGTGGGCTTTCATCAGCAAGGGACAAGCACTGCTTGGCACAGTGTCCTTGCTGTGATCTATGCTATAGCTGCAGGAGGTTTTGTGCTTGGACTAGGAAAAGGTAACCACTATACTTTTTTCACTCACATCAGCATTCTTCCCTTTCTGTGTCTGTACTGCTTAGCCAAGGAAAATGACAAAAAAAACCCCAAATAAACAAACCAAAACAGTGTGAAAGTAACACCACTAACTGTATTTTATCTTTGCTGACTGAAAGTTAATCCATATATATGCAAAAATCTGATGCTTCAGTTTACTGGGAGAGACAGACCCATAATAGAATCTAATGAGCAATATTGCTTCACAATAGCAGGGCTTTGTCATCTTTTGTCTAACTCTGACCTACATCAGCCTTTTAGTGAGGTTAAAATTCCTAGCACAAATGACAGGAATTTTCCTCAAAGCTTTTGTAGAAAAATGGATTTGACACAGATAAAAAAAAAATCTAAGCAGGTTTTGAGGTCTCAGGGAGCTGTGCTCATTAATTATTTGAAAGTGATGCTATCCACAGGCTGAAAACTCAAAAATCTGTGTAAGAGTGCAGTTTTTCTCTAAATAATGTATATTTATGTAGAATTGTTGGCTTTTTCATTATAAGAATGAATATTATTTTCCTTTCTTTCCTTTCATATCTCATATTTCTTTTTTATTTTTCTGTGAGACTGGGAAGTTGTAGCTCATCCCAAATTTCAGATCCCTTCTTTTCATTTTGAACCTTATGCACAAAGTGAAACCTGGTGAAATTTCAAATAGTCTGCAGTTTTACAAATACACAATGCAAAAGGTAATGAATCACTGAAGATGCTCTGTAGGCAAAAGGAAAACTCCTTGCTGAGAGTGGGGACAGACAGGGACCCAGCAAAAGTCCTTATTCTAACTATTCCTGCACCTTCAGAAGATGCACTGTGAAAAGACATGGACTTTGCTGAAAACAGAGCAAATAAATCCCTGTCAGTTTCTGAAATTTTTCTAAAGAGAGGGGACCAGTTAGCTAATCTTGGAAGACAAGAGTTGTGAGAGAGAACAATGGTGTTGAACAATGGCTTTCCCTTTTCTTGTCCCCAGTTCAGCACTATCTGTAAAATGTGACCAGATCATTCCTTGGAACAGGTCTTCTGATGTAGACAGATACATGCAAGAAATACATTGCCTTCCTGAGAAGGCAGAAACTGAACAGATTGGCAGAAGAAATATCTGTGGTTCCTAACTCATCAATACTGTCACAAACTACATAAATACTGTCATAAACTACTATTTCTGTCATAAACTACATTCCACAAGTTTCATTTTTACCATTTCGGCCCAAAAAGAAATACAGGAAGCCTTATTTAGGAGAACTTGTGTTAAAGAAGATGAACTGATAGATTTTTAAAATCTAAATGAACAACTCTGGTTGCTTTGAAAGTAGCTCCAGGCCGGTTCAAAAGCTTGTGACATTTTCAATTTACCTGCCCTAAGTTTCAAGTTAGCAGGGAGACCATGTCCTAGAAACCAAGTGTTGGGGATGGGTGCTACCTGTGGCCTTGCTGCAGCCCTGCAGGCCTCTGGATATGATGATGAAGCCAAGGAAGAGAATCTGAAGACCAGAAGGTGTGGTGTTGATGAGCTGGTATGACCTTTTCCATGGCACATGGCACTTGCCAGAAAAATGTACTTTGTAATTTCTGCACTGTGCTCAGCACTCCTCTTTGAAGCTCTGTCATTTAGAAAAATGGATGGCCTGTGTCTGCAGGAGTTTATTCATCTCTGCACACATTATTCTAGTAGTTAATCACTCTGGCAGCTAAAGTTCAGATCTTATTTCCAGACTGAATTTTGTCGATATTCAGCTTCTAGGCATTGGATACTATTATAGCTTTCCTTCCTGCTAGGTGATGCCACCACCCATCAAATTCTTCTGGATATGTTACTAAAATGAAGCCTACTCCAATATTTAGCTCACACCTAATTTCAGTCTTCAAGCTCTACTGTGAAGGCTGCAGGACTCTGGCAACATTAGCATGCTCTTCTCTCACTTGCTCTGTGCAGGGCCTGCCTCCTATACTCAGAAGTGCAATGTTGAAGGATGCATTTTGCTTAAGTATTTTTATAAGAACTTGGTTTTTCTAGAACTTTCCTGTAATCCAATACTGATGCTGCTGTTTCTTCATTATTGTTGCACACAAACTTGTATTGCTAATGGTTCAAGACCACTTAACTCTGACACTCTGACTTCAGAGTAATGGATGCATCATAAAATAGGAGCTGCATAAGTTGCCTGAATCAAAAAGTCTCCAGTATGTATTTTATATTAGCTGAGACAAAACTAATTGGCTTTTCTGCATATTTGCACTCTTACATTCTCATCAGCAGTGCACTTTGTGGAAAGCAGTTTGTAAAGCTGCAAGTATCAAGCTATCTTTAGGACACACTGGATGCAGGATTGTTTAATGACTCTTTGGCCATTTATCTCAGTGTCCAAAGAATGGCAATAAAAAAATCAGGTACCCAAAGTGGATGCCAGGAAATAACTGGAGAAAACATGATTTTAAAAGTGATAAGAGAGAGTTCAGAGCAGAAACACTGAGGAGAGAGAGAACAATAGTGGGCAGATATAAAACTTCTTCAGATACCACTCCTTAAGGCAAATACTCTCTGGGAACCAGACATCTGTCTGGAATATCTGGCCAATATCCAGCTCTATATGTACAGTAGATATGGCCATTGATTCCCAGTCATATATTATACACCAGACTTGGAGAAGTGGAACAGAACTTATTTAACTCAGTGTGTGGAAGAAATTCTAATAATGTACTATGAAAGCCTATAAAGTGTTTTTAATAACATTTTTAATAGAGACAGAATAAAATAAATACAAATTGTAGGCTTAGAAATACAGAATGGGATCAGCATTGCAAAACTGGATCACCCAGTTTTTCTTTGCTTTCTTCTGAATACTAACACAGTACATCCTACCTGGGGGAAGGTACAGTTGCTGTCCTTACCTACTTCAGATCTTACCTGTATCAGCTTCTTAGCCACTCCCTCACCTTTTGGCCCTTATCACTGGTCTACTTTCCTGAGATGACACCTACAGTAACAGTGCAATAAAATGCTCCAGCCATCCAGGATATGCCAAAAAATTAATGGAAAGTAAAGGGTGTTTTTTTGCACACCTAGTATTTCTTGGAGGCCTGTTGTCCTTCTAGGAAATGTTTTTCCCCTTTAAAAATAAGACACATATTATGTTTTTTATGTTTTCTTTTCTTTCTTCTTAAATATTAATGGAAAACCAGCCTATTCTTATCAAAATAACTAAAGGCCCAAAACATGATTTTAAAGATTGGCTTGTGTGACTGTCATGAATTTGATCTTGGACAGGGTTTGTAACGTTTCAAAATAAAGCAACTGATGATACGTATTTTGGTCTTGCATTTTTAAAAGGAATTAAAGCATCTGTCTTGAAAGGGTCTTTGGCAACTATGATTATTTTTTCAAATATTAAAAATGAGCACAGCTGGCACTTCTCCAACATGAATAAAATTTCTGAACAACCTTCATTGCCATTCATCTTGAGCATTCTTTGGAAAGACTTGGCCTTCCTTTATAACATCCCCTTTAGATATATATCTGTAAGTGTTAAATGAAGACATAGGACACATTTCTGGGGATGTAGGAGGGGAAATTGATAGTCTGATGGTTTAGTGAAGGACATCAGTGGGTTTGTTAGCTCTTATTTGAGTAGCTCTTATTCACAGTATACAGAACTTATTCACAGAACTAAACGGAACATGAAATATTAGAGGCCACCCAGTATACTTAATCTTACAGGTTTGCTGTTTTCACTTTGTGTGCTTTAGTTGTCATACAAAGTTTCTCATCTTGTTGAATTTGTTTCTGTCCCTACAAACCTGAATGATGCAGTTAATAATGCCATGCTCAACCTTAGCATGTATATAATTGCCATTTCTAATTGTTTAAAGTTACCATGGCATCTTAGCATAGATAGTACTGTGTTAATTCTAATCAGGCAAAAGGCGAAATCATATACCTTAATGGTGGGTGCCCAGTGTAAATGGCATTTTAATAACACTTTTTATTTGTGTTTACAGACATGAACAGATCAATATCTACAGTGCATTTCTGAGACTGGTAACAAAGTCTCACATGGCTCAGCCCAACGTTATATACTTGGGGGCTTCAGAGGGATGGAAAAGAAAGATCATAAAATTAAAGATGTTTATAAAAGATGATTGACGTTATTAAGGAATCTTATAGTCTGACAAGCTAAAGATCATCAGCCTGGTTCAAAATTCCTGCAACTGGCATATGAATAATGATATTCATGAAAATAATTGTGCATGTTTTATTTGCCTCTGGGCTCTTTAGTTATTAGGATACACTTGGGTCTTGTTTCTTACTCCTCTTTCCTACCAAGGAAGCTTTAACCTTACTCTACAAGTAGAAGTCGAAAGTCTCACCCACACATGCCCCAAGGAGTTGAAGCTACAAGAAAAACAGCTAATATTACAGGTCTCACATTTAACCACAAGAGCTGGCAGTGGTGAGCATAGCAAGGAGGCTCCCTTTTGCAGATCAGCTCCATTTCATGGTGTGACAAAGCTGCAGATGTGCCCTCACATCAGCCAAAAACATTTCATTCCTTTCTGTGCCTGCCGCTTCCTGGTGGTGGAGTGTTGAAGATAGTTCTTCTTGTGCAATTAAAACACTGCTCTTCTCTTGCTTTCCGTATCTTCCTCGGCTCTTAAGGTCTCATACCCATTTGGGTGGGAACATCACTATTTCAGCATATGTATTTCTACAGAAGAAATTACTTGGAGAAAGACAGAGGCCAGACAATGTGCCTCCAGTTGTTTTCCCCACAGACCATGCCTAAACATACATTATTCTTGCTGATTTAGCCATAAATTTCTTTCCGAAGCAACTGAAAATGCAAAGGCTAAATGAAGGGAAAAAAACCTGACGTAGACAACAGCTATGATACAAATACAAATGCAGTGAAACCCATATATTAAGGAATGGTGGAAACTCATTCAGATGAGACTAATTTATAGAGTGGCTGAAGCAAAATATTCAGCAATATTAAAAAAAGAAGTTCCTGTAGTAAAAGAGATGAGAAAATAATTTAACTGTATACTGTTGAAGTTCTGTTTCTTTATGATGAGAATAATAAATAGTATCACTAATTTTTGTTAGCTGCATACCAAAAGAAGTCAGAATGTCTCCAATGATTTTAACATTTCTGGGAAAACAAACAGTATAAGGGAAAATATAATCAAGCTTTTCTTTCTGAATATGGACTTTAAAGATGCCTGCTTCAAAGAGGAATTTATTGATGCTGTGAGTGCTATAGAGTGACATCACTACCTAGAGAAAGTTCTCTGCTCAGATGGTCAGCACAGTTGTAAACTACAGTCTTTGCTTTCCTTTGCTGCACAGGGCTCTCTGGTGTCACCAAGACTGGTTCCTATGGAGAAGGATAAGCAGCATACAGGGGTAAGAGGGGCTGCATTTTAATTACAAAAGTCACTACACATGTAGGGATGTTTAGTTCTGGAATACTTTCTTTTTTACATAGGACTACCACTGCATGACACCCACCCCAGCTAGTTTTGACATCATGTTCTTCAGACCTTCCCAGCTCTTACTGCTGGCCAGAGTGTGTGTGTGAAAGAACCATGGTTCAAAAGGACACCTCTGGGGCAGTGATGAGCTCCTGTGGGCTTTTCCTCAGGCACAGCAGCTGCCTGATGGTCTCCCCTGGGCAGCATGGGAGCTGGGTAGTCCCTTGAGGCAACAACCTGTGCTCTGGTGTTGGGAGCATTTGCCAAGAGAGTAGGTAGGTGTGGTTCACCTCTCCCAGCAGAGCCCAGGGTGCATCACCCAGGTCCACTTCCCAGCCTGCAGCAGGGACTGTGCTGCAGCATCTGATTAGCCACGTTCTTCAAGGTCCTTTGAAGAAAGTCATGAAGACTGGCTTTTGGAAGCCAGACACATCTGGAAATTGCTGCTAGTTTCTCACATCATTAGGTAAAGATTAAAACTTGGAAGGACTGGTTTTCCCTTGAAGAGTTGACAGAATCACAAAATCAATTAGGCTGCAAAAGACTGCTGAGATCACTGAGTCCCACCTTTGACCAAACACCACCATGTCAACTAGACAATGGCACTCAGTGCCACCTCCAGTCTTTCCTTAAGGATGTCTTTCCAAGGATGGTGACTCCACCACCTCCCTGGGCAGTCCATTCCAATGTCTAATCACCCTTTCCGTGAAGAAATCCCTGCTAATGCCCAACCTAAACCTCTTCTGGTGCATCTTGATGCTACTGAGCTCACAAGCTTCTCTAAGGCAGGAGACATGGAAGAAGCTGAGCATGGCGGGATATGTTTTCTTAAGTGCTTTCCTTGCAAAAAGCAAATTTAAATGCAATGAATCAGCCCTTTCCTTGACTGTAATAGCCCTGAAAAAACATGCCTAGAGCATTGGTGAGGTAGACTGGATTCCACGGTCTGCTTTACCCTGTAAACACTTGCTGGCCTAGCCCTGTTACTCATTGCCACTGATCGCATGAGGAAGAAACCAAAGGCATGTAAGGGTTTACACGATGGACTCATTAGAGTGGGAAGGAACAGGAGTTACACAAACCTATGTTCTTCCTGAGAAAATGACATGCATAGATTAAGTGTTTCAATTTAGTGTAGATCTGCCAGGTTAGCTTCATGTGCCTCTACAACATCTGTCAAGATGTTATGATTTTATCGATCCACATTATTTTTTCTCCATTAGCTTGAGGATTAAAGAGAAAAGATTTGGATTATGTCATGATTAATCACAGGTTAGATATTTACAGTTTGAATACATCGAAAAGATTAAAGAAATTCTGTCTTACAACCCAGCACAATATATCAGTTTGAATAGGGCTTTTTTCCATGTCACTGTTTCTACCTGATCCCCGTTAAAAGTGGAGACCTTAATTTTTACTTTTTTTTTCCAAGCTGATAATGCTGTGCATTTGACAATAATCTACCTTAACATATCCTTCCTTAGCTAGAAGATAGTAAGTACTGAGAGTGTTTTCTGCATTTGGGGAGAACATATCCTAAATTGTGTAACTAAATGAAAGAAACTGTAGAAGACAGTCAAGTTGTTTATTGAAATGCTCTCGGTACTGCAATGTTTTTAATTTCAAGGGGGATCCTAGATGTTGCATGACGTTTGATGATCCCTGCTTTGATTTGGGTGGGTTTGTCCTTGGGAAGTGTAATTATATATCTGATATGGATCTGTTCAGACAAGGTAATTCATGGCCTACTTAAGATCCTGCAAAGCTGCCAAATAAAGAGGTGTCTAAAATTACCCTTTCCTTTTTCTGATCAAGACACAATAATGCACAGGTTATTTTGTATACAGACCATTGTCTTCTTCCTTCTGAAGAACCGGATGATGATGTATTATAAGAAAATCTTAGTTGACAGTTACCATGGTTTATGGATCAGGTTTTAGAAAGCTGTAAAGCTTTCTAAAGCCTGGAAAAATTAAGGCTGATGATAGTTTTGTTTTGGATACAAATAAATCTTAAAAGTACTTTAACATTGCTTTAAAAAATAATCTTTAATCTCTTTTGCTGATAAGAGCTTTTCATTCTCATTTGAGTACTGGCCAAATTGAGATTTCTCATTCACACAGCAACAATTTTTTTTCCTCGTCTTTTGGCCACCTAATATCTACAGGATTACTCATGGTGTAAATCTTTATGCAGCATAGAGGCATCTCAGTCCTGCCTGTGATGTTCGTCTGGTTTCACACCTTGAGGTCTTTCCTTTATCTACTAATCTTTTTCTTTTCTCTTCTCTCTCTCCCTTTGCTGGAACATCCCCATAAAGCTGGGGAACATCCCCATAAAGCTGGGGACATCCCCATAAAGCTGGGGACATTTCAGCAGGTGGATAGTCTGAAACTTGGGTGAGTAGTGTGACATGTGTCAGATTTTGTCTTTGATCTCTTTGTTATTCAAAACTAACAAATTCTCTTATATTCATTGGTGGAGAAAGGGAGTGGGAATAATTTCAATTTGCTCTTAAATGGATAAACTCTAAGGCAAATTAAAGTATTTGAAAAAAAAAAGGTCTATTTTTATCGATTTGTTATGACAGGTGGGTCTCCAACTGTAAAACAAATGAGTGCTCCATGTGCTGGATTTACACAGCTGAGTGACAAGGCACAGTGTCTGCTCTGAAGTCAGAGCTCAAATTGAGATTTCCATCCTCAGGGGCCCCATGGCATCTGCCAGAGAGAAGTCCCTGCTGTTGTGTTGCTCTCATCAGCTTCTGCTTATCCTTGATCTACAGTGTGGCTTAACATCAGGTCAGTCAGAGAAGCACCCTGCTCAATAACATTTTCTTTTGGCACAAAATTCTGTAAGAATAGTTCAGGCAGCTATTTTAGATCTCGTGGGCCAAAGGATCAGAGTACCTCCCTTCTCCACTTCCTTCCTTCAGTGTGAGCTCCCTTCACTGTCCAGCTCTTTCCAGAGTAACGTCTCTGGGTCATAGCAACATCCCAGGGAAAACAGTCTATCAGATCTTAAGGGCTGTGAAAGACTGGAAGGATTGCTGGCTTGAAACATTTTGGGTGCAGGTGTTGGGGAAGGGTCAGGCCAGGCCTTGCCCTGGTGAGGCAATGCCCTGCCCTGCACACCCCACCCCCTGGGGCTCTGTCCCAGCCCTGCAGTGGCACCAATCCCTGGCACACTGGAGACAGTGCTCCACACCTGCCCCTGGAGCCCCAGCCCAGCTCCTGAGAGGCCAAATGAACAGAAGTCCCACCTGGGGGAAGGATCCAGGAAGGACAAAGGGTACTTAAAAGTGAGACACAAGGCAAGCTTATGTCTTGGACCTGCTTCCTCTTTGAGTTTCTATCTGCTGAACACCACTGGAAACAAGAGTAAAAGTTATGTTTGTTCTTTTCTTCCTTTTTCTCTTTCTTTTTCTTCTAATTCTTTCTTGGAATGTTTGCATAGATTAAAATTGAATGGGCTTGGAGTTTGCTAAGTTGAATGGACTTTGAGAAGTGTTTTATTTTGGTTGAATGCTGCTCTAAACCTTTTGTTAAAGTTTTCTGATTTTTTTTGTTCATGTATATGTTTTTAATTTATCTGTTTATAAAGTCAGCAGAGGGAGAAGGAGGGATGATGGAAGGGGGCAGATGAGACGGACCAAATCAAGTCTTGATGTGAAATAATCCCCATAAAAGAAGACTAGGGATGCTTAGTTGTATATGGCCAAGGAGGGCAACTATCTTAGTTTATCTTGGGAAGCAGGAATACCATCTTCTTTTCCTGCTTCACTATGTACAGGAGCCTTTCCAGTCTGTTTAGGAACAAAATGGTACACCTTAGGGTACCATATGCACTGGGAGCAATGTCACCTTGGGATCTTTGATTCTTCTGGGGTGGTGTATAGTGAAGCTTCTGGGGTGCTGTGTGGGGAACATACCTGCCAGAGGGGCACAAGTGCACTATCTGTGCACTGAGAGCCTCAAAACCAGGCATTTCTGGCCTCCTTACAGCCCCTCATCACCATGGCAGCCACATCATATAAATGTAGGTAAATATTGACTTGGTCTCAGAAGAGTGATAGTTTCACATGATTTTCCAACACTGCATTAATAAGCAACTTGCAATCCAGTTAGATAAACTGTCAGTAGTGGCAGCCAAATAATTTACATGGCAACAGCATATAACAGATTCTAAGATAACAAAATTCTTTACCCAATATCAACAGTGTGATTTATATAGAGATCTTTTTAGGAGCATGTGAGGTGTATCTGACCATCCAGGTTGCTTTATGATTTTCTGATGCTATTGGATTATTAAAAAAAATTAAGGACATATAATGTTTCTATTCAGTTGATATTTTTCCATTTCTCTCATGTACTTCCTAGTCTAACATAAAGATGCAACACAATATCAATTCCTGGATGAAATACATAATTATGTAATTATCTGAAAAGAGAATGCATAGTTCTTGTAACTATTTTTTCTTTTTACTTGTAAATGTGATATTAATTTATTATCTTGTCTGCAATACTTTGAGAAATTATCTGCTCTAAATATATCTCCTAGGATATCAGTTGTCTAGCTGTTTGAGGACAGTGTCTTGAAGCCTTCCTCAAGCTAATTTTCAGCTGATTTCAAAAGCATCTGGATGAAATTGGCTGCATGTTTGCCAGAGGATACACGCAAACATCTAACAGAGAGGAGAAGCTCCTTATTTTCCTAAGTCTTAGCTAGTGAGAAGAGACTTAGCTTCTACAGAGTGTGAAAGCCTAACTTAGTAATTCTGAGTAGCCTCCAACCTGATCCTCCTTCCCAGATGGTAAAAGGAGAAGCCTAGGAGACAACTAAATTAAGAACTTAAAATTCAGTACAGCTAATAGTCTGGCAATGTGCTCACCCCTTGTAAAACACCTTGCACAGCCAAAGGCCAAATTCTGCAGCTTTCAGCAACATGGAAGCTGTAGAATATCAGGTTGTGCTTCAGTGGCTGTGACTAGCAACTTGGGGTGGACTTCAGAGCCAGTAACAGCTCCTGGCTGTGCAGAGAATGAAAAGCCTGCCAAAGTATCCCTATTGCACGACCCAAGATGTACATGCTGTACATAACATGGTAATAAGCCTACCAAACTCCTCTAATAAAATTGTATTTGTTTGAATTAGCACTTCTTTGAAATACATCCCTTTTCCCCCCTGAAGTCAGTTTTGAAAGATTTCAGAGTTCATGATCATAATGTGTTGTTCTCTGGTCTCCAAGTGTGTGTCTCTGTGTTGGTCTGTTGTGAGGGACTCTGAGAGATGAATATGAAATATTACATCCCAGTAGGACTGACTGAAGAAGTGTGATCAAGGTCATAGAAATCACTCCAGGAGGTCTGAGTGGAACATCATATTAACAAAACATATGGGTTTTTTCCAGGAAATGTAACAGAAGAATCTAGGTCAAATTACTGAATTGGGTAACAAGTCCCAGCAATTCCTCAGACTTGGAGAGCCTTGTCAAGATGTGACAGAAGCAAGAGCAAATGTATTCACCTTCCAACTAGAGTGCTCTGTGGATGAATGCAACGCTGGTTTAGGAGAGGTTGCTGCACGGATGTGTGAATGTGCACCCTGGTGCACATCAATGCTTTAGCATTGATTGTAGGTAGCTGAAAATGCTCTTCAGGCCCACAGTAAATCAGCACTTGACACTCCCACATCTTCAGGTAGAGTTAAAAATGTCTCATATCATGTCTGATCCTATGTGGAGGAGTATGGTTTTGGCTTGGACTCACCTGAACTTTGTGGGTTCCTAGCATACAAATGTAAGCAAACTTCATGAAGACTCCCATTATTGGTGTGTGGCTTTAATGTTTTCTGAAGCCTAGAGACTCCAACCTGGAATGCTTAGTTGGCATCTTAGTTGCCAAAAAATCTCAAAGCAGCACGCTGACTGGATCAGAAATCACCCACTAAAAGGACATTGGTGTCAAAAGAGGAACAGTTAACTTTCATAGAAAGCAACAAACTGACAATACCCTGGTGGCAGAAAAGAAGAAAATTTTTTCAAATGTATTAGAAGTCTTGTTCGCAGGAAAAGAGAGGACAGTCAGAAAGGAATCAGACAACTCAAAAGAAAAGCTTTCAAGGCCTCAAGAAAAAACAAAGTTGACTTTTTCCCTTTTTGTTCAGAATTGAGAACACCATCTGACAATATCAAATCTGCCTGGAAACTCTAGCCAAGAAAATAGGAGACATCCAAGAAACTCTAAAATGCTCTCTTTTTAATAAAATACAAAAAGTTTTAGTCAGGACAACTTTGATTTTATTCATGGAAGATTTATAAACAGCTGAGGCTCAACCATCATATTCACTGTACATTGTTCCTCAGCTTCAACCTGGAATTATGCAGTGAGCTGAGGCTATGGCAGAAAGAAGTAAAATGTCTGATTTCCAAGTGTGTTCAGCTTAATGCAGTTTGTGCTACTTAAAAATCACTGAGCTTAATGCAGTTTGTGCTGCTTAAAGATCACTGTGCATACCATGAAATCCAGCTAAGAGGTGTCATCAAGAATTTCTCAGGGGACCATAGGCAAAAAAGTTCTGGGGGCTGGTTGGGGATATAAGCCCAAAAAGGTCTGGCAAACAATAATCAACTGAAAAAAATTCTACTGGTAGACATGGGTGTGACTCTATTCATTGTCATTGTTTCACCACCCTGTGACTGCCAATGCACATTATGCAGAGATCTTCAGGGAGTTAAAATTAAGATAAACCTACATGGCACCAGAAGGAGCTTTTGCTCATGTGGCAATGCTTGTCAAGAAGGGTTTGTGAGGTTGCATTTGGTAAATATGAGTGTGTTGCTTATCTAAGCTAGTGAAACTATCGTATTGGCTAATACAAATCAAAGAGTGGCAAGGCAGTGTCAGGTTTTTCTGACACTGACAGAGCACAGACATAAACAATTTCTCCTGACAAACTCCACCTGTACTCAGAGGGGTTCTTAGCAAGAATTCTAACCTGCTCCTTGGCTGACAGGTATCATCCAGGATGATGGGCTTGTTAGATACTACCAGTAAAAGCAGCTCTGGGGACTTTTGTCTTTTAGAAGCACGGATGGTGTCCTATCACACATTTGTTCCCTGCATGGAAATCCTGTAACTGTAGTTGTTTCTTAAAAGTTTTCCTGAGATTTATTGTATTTAAAATTTCTAGATATTTTCCCGTGAGCATGCTCCTTCCCCAAGGGTTTCTGTACTGATCCATATCTGAGCATCTCCAGCTTCAGCAGCAGAAGCAATGCTGGGAGAAGTAGGGACTTCACTGGCACCCTATTTCAGCTTCCTCTTCTTCTGCTACCTCATGTGAGGGTCACTTCCCCTTTGCCAACCTTTTTCTTTCAACAGCTGGGTTGTCTATTTGAGACAGTCTTTCTCTGTGGGGAGTTTCTTGCTGTTACTGGAAATCGGTAATGAAAATGTGTTACAGATACCACTGGCAATAAGTAAGGTTCACTTTCAATCACACTTGGTTTTAGCTGTTCCATTTTCCCTGAAAATAATCTTTTCAGGGAATTGGATTATCCATGCAATTGAATTAAAAGGATCAGAATCCAACTTTCAGTTCATCGTTTAGTCTTGAAGATATTTTATTGTCTGCTGGGAAAATATTCTCTTTCAAACAGTACTTACTTTCAGACTCTCTTACTGAAGCAGCATCTATAGTTAATCTTCTTATATTTCATGGCATAAGATGCTTTCTCCATATCTTTTGTACTATACTACTACTACTAAAAACTCACTTTTATACAAAGTCAGGTCCTGTTACCTTAAGTCACGTGTAGTTTTGGAACTTTCATGCAGGTAGTTTTAAAGGTAGTTTATAATACCTGAAATTATCTAAATTACCTAAATGAAAACCCCAAATGTGTCAGGATCTGAAGAGCTAGCTAAGAAGTGGTGAGGAAATAAAAGACTTAAATTTATTTTAGATTATAGATAGGAGCATATTTATAAGCTTGCATAAAAATGGCTTTGGTAACAGAGGAAATTCAGGAAAGTTGACTCTTTTAGGTTTTGATCCTGTACCATGCAATTCCCTGTGATCAGGATCTGTCACTTAATGAGGCAGAGTACTCCAGCACAAAGCTAGAGTAAATGAAAAATGCCGTGGGCAGAGCACATCCATGTTTGGTTTTAATAGTAAGAGGTTTTGGTGGCCAGTATGAATTAGTAGTTCTGGGAGGCCTACTTGCACTTTGCTCTAGAATTCATAACTCCATCCTTAAGATTTTATCATTCTGATTTAACAGCTCTTTACTACAATTAATCTCTTGATGCTGATTTTTTTTTCTGCAGCTTTCTTGCCCGGTATAGCATAAAATTGTTTTTGGGCTTTGAGACAGAGTTAAACATTGACAATCTGAAGATGTTCAGAGTTTGAATTCCAGTTTATTTTCCTACAGACCTAAAATTCAGCTCTGGGATCATCACAAAACCAGCATATAGGTCAGAATGCATGTGTATGTGTGTGTGCATGAGTGTGTCAATACCTCCTGGCAAAAAGGAGAACTGTTAAAACAGAATACAGACAGAGAAAATAGTCTCATATAAGAAGCAGAGTAAATTTCGCATTACAAGAATTTACAGATAATACACCATGCAGATAACCAAAATAATTTTAAGAAGCCCCAAAAATTCCGTGTTTCACCAGCCTAAATCTAAAAAGGTGACCTACAAATTCATAGAAAAATGAATCCAGAAAATATATTGAAAAAAAATCCAGGAAGCAAATCTCAGCCCACCTTCAGTTCTTGAAATTGCTTATAGAGCAAAGGATCTATGAGTTAGAGAAAACAATTGTTACTTGGTAGCCAAATTCTTAAAATCATTAAGGCCATAATAAATAAAAAATTAAATTAAATGAAATAAAGCAATAAGATTATAAACAATATCATTTCCAAGCTGAGTTAATTTCATTAGAGTAAAAACAGACCCATATTATTTAGTGGATTTCAGAAATTTTTGTCTGAAATGACTGAATTCTCATTATATTAATAGTTTTCTAAATATTTTAAGGGTTTGCGTGGAAACATAATAATATGAAATGCTTAGAGAAGACAAATAATGGTACTTTTTAAAGTGACCACTGAAGAGGTTTTTTTTTTATTTGAAAAATATCATGCAGCACTATGATATATGCTGTGCAGAAGAAAATCAGAGTTAAAACTTGTCAGGAGGGAATAGTAAAGAGACTTGAAAGGAAAACTTGTGTCTTGTTAAACAGCAGTCTGTGATTTCATCACTTCCTTCATTATGTGATCACTATCACCTGGTGCTTTGGAACAGCCCTTACTCATTAGTCAACAAATAATTATTAGCTATACAGTATTTTAAAGGTATCCTGTAAACTCTCACCATATTCAAAGGAGGGCCAGTTTCAAACCATCAAAGCTTGCAAAATACCACATCAGCTTTAAAATATGGTATGTTCTGTCCCTATACTCACTGGTGTCCAGATAATTCTTGTGTGCGTGCAGATGAACACTCAAATGCTATAAAATTTATTAGGATATTTTTTAGCATGACCTACCATCATCATAAGGGTTTTTTAATATAGTTATTCATACTTTCTAAATTTTCAGGTTCAAAGTTGCCACATGAATGAAGTGAGGTTGAAAATATGGCACATAAGCAGTGGAACAAAATTTTGGGCAGAATCTTGCTTGATTTGGCAGCTCACTGGCCTCGCGTAGATCTAGCATCAGATTTCTGGAAATATTTCATCTTCTTGGATATCACATTTTAGGCATGCGCTGGTGCAGTCTGCAATGCATGCTTTTACATTATCTATAACTTATTAACTACTGCAAACAGGCCTTTGAACTGAAACCTTTAGCAATTCTCTTTACAGATTTTACAGCAAGAAACATCCTGATTTTGTGCAGAAGTTTGAGAGTGCAAACTGAATCATAGAATTATAGAATGCTTTGGGTTGGTAGGGAGCTTAAAGATCATCTAGTTCAAAACCCCTGCCATGAGGTTGCTCACTAGACATGGCTACTCAGAGCCCCATCCAACCTGGCCTGGAACACTTCCAGGGGTATGGCTGGTCTAGGGCTTTTTCTCAAAACTGCAACAGGTTTCTGCTATATTTGTACCTTAATCTAAACTCTGCAAGAGGCCCTTAAAGGATAAGGAGGCAAGTGAATAAAACCCCCACACCTTAATATACCCTAATTTAAGGGAAATAGAGTAGCAACTAAATTTAAACTGAACCTATGTTATGTGACAGTGACCACTGCTTTTGGTTTGTACACACAGGATGCACTGTCCAGGGGCACTAATTGGCCCAAAAGATCATCATTCCCAGTTTCTTTCCAGACTTTTTTTGTATTTCCATAGCAAGCTTCTCTATGACTCCATATTTTCCTCTGTCAAAGGACAGCACCGTTTTAAAAGGCAGATATTTTGTCTCTTGCTTCTTGGTATTATCCGCTGAGTTTTACAAACTCTCTTTATTTCAAATAAGGTTCTTCACATTCTTGTGTGAGCAGTAAGGGCCTTGGGATGAGAAGGATACTTTTAGCTCTTGTTTGTGGTTACATTAAAATTATAGGTCTCATCTCAGAAATTTCTATTATTTCCTATATCTGAGGTTATTTGTCAAAGAGAAATTTGAAGCTGAACTTTTCTAAATCTTCCCAGGATTTACATGAAGTTAATAGTGAATCTCATACATGTTTAGAAGAGTTCACTGTGTAAATAAGTGGAAGATGAAAAAGGCAGTTGTTTCCTTCAGACCCATGCCCTGAACCATATATTTTATTGTTCAAGTGAATTTCATTGAAAAATAATCCAATTAAAGATAATCAGCAGTCTGTTTTGAGAATAACTTTACAACCTTAATGACTTTCTACTTTGTTGTTGTCAGTGGTAAATATTTACATGCATTTTCTCAAAATAGCAACACAAGACTATTTTGAGAAGTTAGCTTTTTTAACTATCCCAATATCGAGTCTATTCCAACTGACTCAAGATACTAAAACCTCAGGTGTAGAAGATAAAGTTTAAGATCTGCTTAAGAATGACCCAGCTGAAGCTAGGCACATGCTTGAATATGTTATTGAACTGGAGCCTAGAAGAAAGAGTCATGAATGGTTGTGGGAAATGCTAAAGGTAAGAAGACTTTTAGACTGTAGACTTTACACTGTTTCTGAGGCCTGCTTTCACAACTTTCTAAAGGTCTTACCTTAGTATTTCCCACCAATGGGTGACATTATAAAAACTATTTCAGATCATTAGCTCTATAGATTAAAAGTATAAAGAAGCACCCTAAAACAAGATCTATGTTTCTTGCTTGTGTGCTGGTGATTTAATTTCCTTAGCCAGTCATCATGCTTTGTCAGGGTAAATATATTCAACGTATAGTTAGGTTTTCAAATCCATCAGCACAGCAATGGATTGAGGGAACAATGCCATCCCTTTTGGAGGAAGCAATTTTCATTTTGTAAGCATCAAAGATGAAAGCAACACATTACTCATTTAGGTAATGCTGCAGACAGACTCAGGTTAATTACAAAAGGCAGCTTGGCATGTCACCCAGTCTCCTGAATTTCTTCAGCTGCCGGCCTGCAGCTTGAGAGCCTTTGTAAACTATGGGTGAAAAAGGAGATAGATAGACAGTAGAACAGAATATTCTGTAATGCTTGAAAAACACTTTAATAATGCTGAAGAAGAAAAAAAAAACAACAAAAAACCAAGGAAAAATAAGAATGATTTTGACCAAAGCTGTCACTGAACAATTATGTCACATGGTTTGCTGATTGTATGTCACTTAAGCTATCTCTACTTGCTGCGCTTCAAATAATCTCTTCTGGCACAATAGAAATAGTGCAATTTATTTCATGGACCCCATATGAAACACAAATCCAAGCCATTACAGTGTGAATCTCATATGAGATAATGTTACATGCTAAATTCGCTTAACACCAGAAATATGAAGCCAGCTTTAGCATGGTTTAGCTATATTCCCATTCAACAGAGCATATGTTAACCATACATCAAACTTTCCATGGGGTTTTGTGGTAGATAGTTACTAATATACAATTCTTTATCTATGCATATTTACTGCCACTATTTTAGCAAGAAATGAAATATAATTTCCTAAAGAATAACTTTCCTTTTGCTTCTGCAAGATGTGTGTCTCCTGGTGTTGTTGCTGACAGTTGAGAGCAGAGTTGTGTGGGTTGAGCTCCAACTGCATATTCATTCGGGCTTATTACGCCGCAGAGCAGTGAGTCATGGCTGCGACTGATAAAGGCAGGTGCTGCACCTTCCCTTCTGCACTGAGATTAGTTTACATTTTAATTATGTTTTGACAGTATGGTTGGCCTTGCATTAGTGTTACAGGGCTGTAACATGTCCCGCAGGAGGAGCCAGAGCACAGTTTCCATCACACGTGGGTTTCCTTTGATACTGCCCTGACTGCACCATGAAGGAACTGAATTCTTCATTCAGGTTGTAAAGGAGCAACCCAGCTGAGCTCCACAGGGCACTGCTTCTGACAGCCAACTGGTGCTTTCTTCATCCCATTAAGGCATAAAGGGATGAAAAATGCAATCTAAGCATCTGTGCAGGCTATTCATATCCAGACTGCGCTGTACATAGGGGCTGGAATAGTCACTTGCCTCAGCTGCTGAGCTCTCATCAGGTGCAAGAACTTGCTTATATATCACCAGGAAAATAAAAAGCGTAGTAAAGCTGGTGAGATGGGGAGAACTATTTGCTGTTACAGACAAGTAACAGTAGTGCTTCCTCTAGGTCTACAGAGAAAGGAGATGATGCTCAGAACGTTTTCCTTCTCTGGACTTCTGCTACTGCAATATTTTTCATGGGGGCTGCTTTAGCACTGAATGATCACAAAGTCCAGCTCCATTCAATCAGTCTTGCAAACAGCTTTAAAATCTTAGGGTTGTTTTTGGAGGGAGGAATGGTTGACCATATCTGTAGATCCCAGCTTTACAAATCTCAACCAACTTAATTAATAAAACCTTCTCAAAAATATTTTGTTTTCCACATGTTTAAAGTAAATATTTATACTCTTACACTTCTTTGGCATTTTCCTGCTGAATGCTGCTATTTTCCATTTTCCAATAAACTTGTTAAATACATGATAGACAATTTTGTTAAGGCTCAGGGATTTAGATGGCAATACAACATGAGGCACAAAATTGTTTTCCTTTGCTTCATACTGCAATTTAAATTACATTTGATTAGATTGGATTTAGAGCCAAATACTGTGAGTTAAAAATTCATTTTGGAGAAATCACACTCAATGCATTTTGCTCTTCTAAAATAATCTGCCATCTGTTGAATGCGTTATTAATAACTTTGGATTTAGGGTGTGATTTTTAACAATCAGTTGCAATGAATAAAGTTGCAGCTAAAATTCCCTGACGCAATCTCAACTATGAGTGAGACAATGGAAAATCTGCATCTAACATTTGTCAAGTTGGACACAGGCCTTCTATTGTTTGGCTGTCTGCACAAAGTTTGTGCTAGGCATTATGCAAAGTCTGGTTGTTACCAACTGGGCTATCTGCAAAGCAGATTCTTTTTAAATTATGCCTCAAAATTTAAATGAAAATATGACTGAATTGGAAACAACATTGTGTTTGCATGAAAGCTTTGTAATAATGCAAATTATATCCCTTTTCAAAGTGCGGTATTTTCCAACTAAAACAAATACTGTATTTTCAAAAAATACCAAATAGTTTTCATTCTGAGAAGGAACTGATATATTAAATGGGAGAGAAATTACACAAAAAAACTTTGCTCTCCTGAAGCCTTGTGAAACAGCTAATGCAGAAGAGCTGCAATGGTGTAACATGAAAACTGCAGCAGGTCAGTGTACAGACTATACCATAGACCCTTAGCTTCTCCCATCCTGCTCAGTGTTTCTTGTAGGACAGTAAAAGGCTGATTGAGAGGGAGAAGCATGTTGGATTAAAAAAAAAAAATCTAAGGATGATATATATGTAAGAGAAAAGTACTTTGAATAGCTCTAAGCAAATTAGAAGCTACACGCCTTTCTTCCATTGTCAAAAAAAAAAGTAAAAATTGCGCAACAGACACCAACAAATGGAGAAAGATGAATTACTGCAGAGGAAGTACACAATGCTGAAATGAGAAAGTATCTGCAGCAAAAATCAGTATAGTAGCAGAAACAACACCCCACACAACTAACAAGCACCTCTTCTTGAGCTTGACGCCTGTCACAATATCAAACCCAAAATTAACATGAGAAATCAAAGGCAGTTGTTGTCTAATGAGAAAAGATGTGCAAATGAATGACCAGTTAGGTACCAGGAAAACTGGGAATTATTTTTATCTGTTATTTTTTAAGAGTTATGAACAAAAGATAGATGAAATCTTCAGTCATTTTTTATTGTCTTTTATACCCATGATCCCCACACAGAAAACATTGCTAACCCTACTGACAAAATGGGAAGAGAACCTGCTTCAAAATAACCTGTTGACATATGGAAAATGATGGAAACAAATGCTGCTGAGAAGCAGAAGGAACATCTGAAATGAATCATTTGAAAGCTGAGCATATGTAGGTGGATCTGGCCAAATTAGACTTTGCTAAATGGGAAAAAAAAACCCTTTAGGGAAAAAAAAAAAAGGAAAAAGCAGAATGAGATAATTGTTAGGAAAGATAGTACTGTAATATTTACAGAGAATGGAAATACTTCAGCTTACAGAGCAAAAGGCAGGATTTATGCAGCCAGAATAAAGTCTTAATCAGGAAAAAAAAAACAAATCTAGCAATTCTTTCTCTTGATCTTTGCAATTCTATTAGATTGTTTTTAAAACATATCCTGGTTAAGGTGAGGCAACCTGTTTACAATATAGCTGTCCAAAATGAAAATTCGAAGCCTACTGTGCTGTATGTAGGGAGTATTTACTCAACTGCTCTATTAATCTGACCAGGTGATTGCTCATGCAACACTGGAGCAATTCCTGGTTTCATGCCACAAGTGACCAACGGGACAGCTGGGCTGAAACCCCAGTGCCTTCAGCACCAGAACAGCAGTACTGTATCTGACTACAGATAAAAAGATTTCCCTCTGCATTTATCTCTACAAAAAAAAACTGTAAGACAACTGACCTCATTTTAGTTTCTAAAAATTCTTATTGGGTTGTTCTGAGACAAAAAAATATTGGCTGAGCATATATAGACAAGAATATATTGATATGTAGATAGTTTTTGCCATGAAAAATTTACTCACAAGGTAAATTTCAGCTAATATGAAATTTATTAGAATGCAAGGCACAGGAATTTTTAATGATTTTATTCAGTTGAACTTAACTGTATGATTTTTTTGGTGAAGTTTTATGTAGAAATTAGGCCAACTTCACATGCACTATGCACAATAATTTACCAAGTTGAAGCAGCAATGATTGCAAATTACACAACTACAGAACCTCCTAAGAATCCGGTTTGAATCACTGCATCTGGTTTCCAAAACACTGTACTCTGAAAAGCAATAAGGTTCTCCATATGCTGTTACTTGTTGTAAGTTTTCTGTAATTTGTTTAGGAAATTCCTTTCATACTGGCCCTAAACATTTATGACACCAAACAACATCCCTAAAATTACCAGAGTTAAGTCTCATTTTCCAGACAAGAAGCATCTGTTGCAGTCCCGATTTCTTCTGGCATCTTGAAATGTGAAATCGTTATCTAATGTGCTCTTGAACCCTGCTCTCTGCCAACTAGAAACTAGGTCCTTAGAGGGAAGTTTTGGGGGTTTTTTCACTCTACAATAAGGTCTCTAGATATTACCTAGATAGAATCATATCCTTATCCATGTTTTTCAAATCTGGAAAACAGATTTCAGGAAGGTGTCTGGTGCCAATTTTTTTATTACAGTGTGCATCATAACCATCTAAACCATCTGCACCAGCTATAAATTCTAAATACCTCTTTCTTTGAGATTTTTCTTCCACCTGCATCATCTCACAAGCTAAAAGTGCATTGGTTTTTCTGAGCTCTTGTGAGAAAGGAAGAATGTTATTCGTACATACCTTAACTGTCACTTTGAAATATCCAGGACTTGTCACACTGACTATTTTTTTTTGGTACAGTGTGAAGTGCAGTTCTGCAGCATGTGATAATTGAAAGACTTCCCATTTGAACTATGTTTTGTAGGTCTGATGTAGTCTTTGATCCAATAAAAAACACTGTTCCTCTTGGTGGTCTGCAGGGGGATTTTCAGAGGCCTCCATCTCATAGCAGCCGTGGCCTTCCTCAGAGCTACAATAAGACCTTGCTCAGCATTGTTTGAAAGTACCGATTCAGCATTTTTCAAAGTGGGTTTGGCTCCAGCAGGAACATATATTTACTCTTCACCAAAATCAGTACGAATCCATCTTTTTTTTTTTTCCACAGAGGATCACTCAGATTATCATGGTCTTGAATAGCTATTATGGTCATTAATTTGCTTCTAGACATCTGCATCACTGCTTTAGTAGATCACAGGAAGCAGTGACTACCTAAGGTTGCTGGAGTGAGCATTCTTTCAGATGCATATTGTACCAAGGCTTACATATTTATTCCCACTTGAAAAATCCATTATGTCTGTTAAACTCCATGAAAAGTCACTAGCACTGCACAGCCTTGTAGGAGACTTTTTGAAGTGCATAAGGTATTTTAGGAAAAGACTGAGTAGTAGACAGCAGTCAGACCAAATTCAGCTCTGTGGTACAATCCTTTGTTCAGAAAAAGGCATGGTAAATAGACAAAATTTATAAATATCTAAGTTGATGATGCATCCTATACCACCAAATCATAGTTTCCAAAATTCAAAATGACTATAGAAAACAAAAACTGTTCTTCCCTAATTCTTGAATAGGCAACACTTCACTATCCCAGATGGAGCACTAGGTCATGCAACAGGGTGTTGGACTATCTTGACTTTTAAACTTAAAAGGTGTGTCTAAAAACTAGGCTCTCCTAAAAATGTGGGAAGAATATGTCAGATCTATCCCAGGAAATCCTAGCTTACAAACCAGCTTTGCTTGCAAAAATGTTATGGTATGATACCAACATGCACACATTGGAATGGTTTTGACCACAGCTGCTCCAAAATACATTGGTGTGTTGAATTCTAAATGACCGGCTTGTAGTTTCTTCTACATGCATTATTTATGATGAAGATTGTTTTCTTTTTTTTGTATCCCAGAAATAATTTTCTCTTGTCTTTCTCTAGACCCCACCATAGACATTGAGTTGAGTTTTGCTCATTCAGTATTGTCATTTATTTTACACATTCCTTTTTTTCTTTTGCTATCTTATTATGGCAGTATCCCTAGGTACAGTACATGGCAACACCACCACCCTGGTATCATTTCTACTGTAAAACTATAGGGTCACAATTCCAAAGCCAAAATGGTTTTGATATAAAAGGGATAAAGACAAAAAGTAGGAAAAGTTATTTAAGCAATAAATGTATGCTTCACATATTGTACACATCTGCGTCTGTGGATTGCCAGAGATGACTCCTTGCGGTTGCAAGGAAACAGATGACAGACATTACAGAAGTAAAAAATGTGAAAGGACAGGGAAGGGAATTAGGTGCTGGAAAATGGGAGGCAGAGTGGACAGAGTGAATGAGACTGTGCAGCTGAAAGCTGGGAAGAAGAACATCCAACAGCAAGGTCAATGGCACAAATGTTGTAAAACTGCAGTTTTTCCATGCCCAGAAGTAGTCAGCCATGGGGCAGTAATGCAATACTACATATGCAATTCAAATGACAGGATCTTTCAGGTAACATAAACTGAAAAAATGTGTGAGGAATGACTGGTAAGGAAAAACATGACAGTTTCTTTTCCTAATCAATGACATCCTTTAGCTCTCTCACTGGAAGCACAGGCATGTGGCTGATGCTTTATGTCCTGGATTCTCATGGTCTGTCTGTATTTCAGTAAGACATTCACCTAAGCTTCTTGCATTTCTTGCAGTTCTACTTTTAAAACATTGTGCTGTTGATGTTTCATCCAGGAAATATTTTTGTAAATCTCTCACATACTTTCAGCAAATGCTTGTGTACATTGGCTGACTTCCTGGAATAGTTTTAAAATATAATTCTTCTGAAGGGCATCTCCTTACAACTGAAAACATGCCTTACAACAATAAAACCTCAATCACCAGTCTTACCTTCCTAAAGTATTACATGTTGATCTCACTTTACTGATGGGTAAATCCCAAAAGGGTAATTCCAGAAGGCCCAGGTTGCTATAGAATTATGTAATAGATAGTTAATGCAGCATTGGTTGCTAAGATCTGCTACCTCACTTTCCAATTAAAATATGCGTTTAAAATTTGTTATTCCTGGTTAGACACAGCTGAACTACAGTTATTGCATGACAAGAACCTGGAAACCTTCCAGCTTTCACTCATCATTGGAAGACTGATTATATTGTATTTAAAGACATTTAAGTAATGCAAAATAGGCCCCTATTAAGCCTGTCATCATTATCAGAGTTAGTATTTCATATTAAGTGTTTAACCTCACCCCATTGTTCATCAAAATCAAAAGAAAATGGTGCACTGTCCTATGATTCGCTCCGTCTCCATGAACTCATGGAAATGCCAGCATGCAGGTTAGTTCAGCAAACATCCCTCCTGGCGACAGCCAGCCTCCCCGTGATATCTCTGCCTTCACTCATCAAATGCTTTGTTTGTTCACAGCTTTGGACACTGTTATTTAATTCACATCAAGTTGGTTGCCAGTGGGTGGGCAGTTTGTTTGCCTTCTCTAAGATGCCTGCCAGGCTTGCTTCAGAAGAGCCTGAAGAGCAGCCCTTGCCAGAGGTTCTGGCATATTAGCCGCTGGAGGCTTCTGGAGCTGAAACAGGAAGCAAGAGAAATCTCCTGCAGGCAAATGATAGGTTGTCCATGAGGAATTCTGTAGATGGAAGGCAGCTGAATCATGGTTCATACTGTGATTATGACTGCTTTCACAGCTGCCTGTAAATAGAACTTGAGGTACAACCTAAAGGGTCCTAAATGATTCTGATGCTGATGCACACAAGTAGACAATCAGAGTAATATTATACCTTACTGCAGCCAGGGCTTTGGAGCACTCTCAAAATGATCAGACTTACTACTATGTACTGTCTAGCTCATGCTCCCATTTCCTGCCTTATTGAGGAGCATCTGGGAAAGTGGCCAGGAACAAGCTGGTTTCTCCAAAAGAGACATTCAAGGAGCTCTCACCTTCTGCTGGCTTCCTCCGGGGCTCCTGAGACACAGGCAGGAAGAGGGCTGAAGTCTGCATACCTTGCTGCAGTCCTCTCCCACATAACACCTTTCCTGAAAGCTCCTCAGAGTTTGCCCAAATGTGCATTCATCACACTCCTGGGTCGGGTGCAGTGACCCAGGGCAAGATCTGTAGGAGTCCTAAAACTAAACCACTCAGCCGAGGCCTTTTAAAATCCAAATTACAGGAAAATAAAGGGCTGAGACTCAGAAATTTCAAGCTCAGGAAGAAAGCATGGAGCTGTGGAGGTTTCAGTCTCCCCTCAAAATCTTTTCCATGGTAGCCCAGTTCATAAGGAAGCTGTGTTTCAGCAGACACCCATGCTGCTCTTGCTCAATTTCCCTGGTGGCAGTGAGTGTGGGTGCACATGCACAGCCCAGCCATAATCAGGATGAGCCTCCCAGACATCAGCTCTTCTGGCCACAACCTGCAGGACATCATCATTCCAAGAAACTCAGGTAAAAGTTAACTTTGCAATGAAATGTACAGCCACTGATCAATCCCCCACCTTAGATGCTACATTAGTATTCTGTAGACGCAAATTTCAGGATGAAACTTTAAGCTTCTTTTGAATACAGTCAGGCCTTGAGAAGTATCATAATTGTAGGTGCTTGATACACAGGTAAAACACCTCAATCAAGAATATTTTTTTCCTGTGTTGAGACTGTGCCATCTACCTAGTCCTGGGAAAACATGGCTTAGACAGGCATCGCTGGTGCACTTGAGCCCATTGTCAGTTTTGGAAACAATGGTCCAGGTTTTTTTCTTGAAAGTAGATCAGAGTGGACACCACAGCTGTGGCTGTACCACTCTTCATTTATTCACGCCATCTTCTTCGAACAGAGACAAATGAATAAAGATCATACAATCATAGAAATGGTGGGAAGGGATCTTAAACATTTTCTAGTTCCAACTCCTTTGCCATGGGCAAGGACACCTTCCACTAGATCAGGTCACTCAAAGTCATGTCCAAACTGGCCTTAAACACTTCCAGGGATGGGCAGGCACAACGTCTCTGGGTAAACCCTTCCTGTGTCTCACCACTCTCACAGGGAAGAATTTCTTCCTAGTATCTAGTCTAATCTACCCACTTTCAGTGTAAAGCCTTTATCCCCTGTCCTATCATTACATGTCCTTGAGAAAAGTCCCTCTCCAGCTCTCTTGTAACCCCCTTCAGGTACTGGGAGGCTGCAGAAAGGTCTCCCCAGAGCAAACCTGCGGAGGTGCACTCGATGGCAGTGTCCATGTCACTGACAGAGATGTGTCACAGCACCGGTCCCAGCACTGACCCCTGTGGAACACCACTTGGCACTGGGCTCCACTTGGATATCGAGTCATTGACCACAACCCTCTGAATGTGACCACCCAGCCAATTCCTTATCTGCTGGGTAGTCAATCCATTAAATCCATGTCTCTCCAGTTTAGAGACAAGGATGTTGTGTGGGACAGTGTAAAATGTTTTGCACAGTTCCAGGTAGATTATGTCAGTTGGTCTTCAATAATTTGTGTTGTCTGTCATGAATTGCCTCCTTACTTTTCATGTGCCTTAGCACAATTTCCAGGAGGATCTGCTTCATGATCCTGCCAGGCACGGAGGCAAGATTGGCCTGTAGTTCTCCAGGTCTTCATGTTTTCCCTTTTTAAAACTGGGTGTTCTGTTTCCCCTTTTCCAGTCAATGGGAACCTCATGGGACTGCCATAACGTCTTAAATATGATGGACAGCTTAGCAACTTCATCTGCTGGTTCCCTAAGGGCCTGTACATTGATCTCATCAGATCCCATGGCCTTGTGCACCTTCAGATTGCTTAGATGGTCTCAAACAGGATCTACAGTGGGTGGTTCTTCACTCTCCCAGTCCCTGCCTGTGCTCTCTGTGATGTGGGTGGTGTGCTTGGAGCAGTTCCCTGTGAAGACTGAGGCAAAACAGTAATTGAGTATCTCAGAGTTCTCTATATCCCAGGTAACCAGGTTTCCTCCTGGAGAGGGCCTACATTTTCCTTAGTCTTCCTTTCATCATCAACATACCTATACAAACTATTCATGTCACTCCTGATGTCCCTGCCCAGATTTAATTCTATCAGGGCTTGAGCTTTCCTAACCTGATACTTGGAGGCTTAGACAATTTCTCTATATTCCTTCTACATTATCTGTGCCTGCTTTCATCCTCTGTAGGTTTCCATTTTGTGTTTGAGTTTGTTCAGGTGCTCCTTGTTCATGCATGGAGGTCTCCTGGCATTTTTGATTTACTTTCTCTTTATTGGGATGCATTACTTTCGAGGTTGGAGGTGATCCTTGAATATTAACCATTTCTCTTGGGCCCCTCTTCCCTCCAGGGCTTTATCCCAGGGCACTCTGCCAAGCAGATCCCTGAAGAGGCCAAAATCTGCTCTCCTGAAGTCCAGGAAAGGGAGCTTGCTGTTCACCCTCTTCTTCTCCCTAAGGATCTTACTTTCCACAATTTCAGGGTCATTGCAGCCCAGCCTGCCCTTGAGCATCACGTTCTTCACCAGCCCCTCCTCCTGCATGTGAACAAGGTCCAGAATAGGCCTGCTCCTCACTGGTTTCTCTATCATTTGGAGAAGGTTATCACTAGCATATTCCAAGAAAGCTCATACTAGAAATCTAGGGTTACTTACAGCAATGTCTAGCAATGCAGCCTGGGAAGGACACACATGTGGATCTCACTAGTGGGAGGAGGTGAGTTTCCCGCAAGTCTAATCAAAGAAAGAGAAATCACACAATGTGATACTTATTACACTTGTGTGCTGTGAAACAAGGAAACACATATGCTTTGTACTCAGCTCAGAGAATGAGCAGAAACAACTGTGCTGCAGCTCCTTGGTGCCTGCTCAACAGGATTTTGTTCAATGCAAGATGATAACAAGTTAGTAGGTATTTCCTGCTTAACAATTACATGAATAAAAAGCAGAGCAGCACATGCCAGACATCAGCTAAATGTGGCCAGCTCCCAGCCAGGCAAATACACCCTAGCAACAGATCATAAACCAAACACCAGAACAGCAGCACTGGTGACCAGAGTAAGACAAAAGCTTTTGTAAGTAATGGAGACACTATGTGTAGTCAGGTGACAGACAACCTTCAGGATGGCAAGTAACTCCTCTGCAGCTATCAAACCAGCTCACTGAAAACCCAGAGCAAGAAAATACTCTTTTCTCTTTTTTCAAGAAGGACTGTCTTGAGATACCTCAAGTCCAAATGACTACAGATGGAAGAAAACAGCTGCACTAAGGAAAAAAAACAACTTCCTCTCAGCCCCAATCAACTGGCTCAGCACATGCCATAATAGCATCCTGGTTCTACCATCATGATTTATTTTTTGGTATTTTCACTACATCAAAGAAGTGATTTAAGACATAACATTTGTTCGAGTGATTGCTGCCAGAAAATGCATTGAGTGCTCTGCCTTGACTAACTGAAGCTGCAGCAGAGCCTGAAGCAGTGTTTAGAAAGGTATGAGTTGTCTCCCCTATGGCTGTTCAGTGAAAATGTTTGGGATGTTAAGTGCCATTAACTTGTCAGAGCTTAAATTCTTCAAAATGGCAGAGGGGAGATGACAGGAAAGGATGAACTATCACTGCCCTGACTCTGTCATGTAGGAAAATGGGAAAAGTCCTTTCTAGGTCTGTGAAAAGATTCAGTTGGAAAAGTTTGAACATTTTATTTCAAGAGAACTAAAAGTAAATATTTTGATATTTCATTTTGAAATGACATATTTCCTTTTGATAGAAACTTGTATCTTGCAGAAAAGAAAAACATGCAGAGCATATCAGTAGGAAACCAAAGCATTATTTAAAAATGTTTCATTTCACTTCTGGAAAAAAAAATTACTATGCGTTTTTTCATTGACATGCCAGAAGCAATACTGGCGCTTTTTTTTTTTTTTTTNGAAGGAAACAAAAACTCCTGAATATTTTTAAAGTTAAGCTCAATTGCAAAAGTTATTTCAACTATCTCCTAATTTAGCTATAAGTACATTATTTTCCAGGTTTTTAAGGAGACCTGAACAGTTGCATTTAGTGATACCCCAGGCATGCACATTTGGAAGAGAAATGCCATTTCCCCCCTTCTTTTTTCCTTCTACCTGACCTTTTCTCAGAAATAAACCCCCAAGCAGACCTGACAGCCCTTCTAGTGAATGACCCAATTTAGGTAGCAAATCTCATCACTTCCATCCATCCTGCTCATATTGTGACCCAGGGCGGTGCTGGTGCTGAGCTGGGTGGTCCTGTGCAGAGGACCTGTAGCAAAGATGTAGCAGGCCTAGGCGGACTCAGCCCCCAGTTTTATTTCCAGGAACAGGAGGAGCAGCAGGTCACAGTGAGGGGAGCAGCAGCATCAGGGCACAATGGACAGCATGACCATAGTGCCACCTTAAAATGCCAGGGCTGCACCTTTCCAACCTGTGTTAGGGCTCCAGGGCTGGACTGTGTTTGGTAAATGAGCTTGACAGACCACCACTGTCTTTCCTTCCCTCTCAACAGCTGAATTTGCAATATTAAAAAGGGCAATTTAGAGGAAATTCAGGAAAACAAAAAAAACACTAAGAGCAATAAAACCCCAGCTGATATTTTTCACTCAGGCAGAAAGATCCCCGACCACCAGTTTTTCCTGCTCTGCATTTACATGTCCAGCTCCTTCTTTTGTGCTCTCTGGTCAGAAACAAAGCCAGTACAGAGCACCCCAGTGAGATGGAACAAGGACACTGCTGAAGTTACCAAAATGAGACTTTGGAGACAGAACCCACTTTTGGTTCCCTCCTAAGCTTATGAGTGGCTGCAGGCAATTTCCCAGGTCTCGTTTCATTAAAGTCATTCCCCAGGAGCTGAACTTAATTACTTCAGTGGGATTCATGTATGTTCTTAAGTATTTTCCCAAATCAGAACCTTAATTGCTCTGTGCCTTTGCTGCCCATCTGCGAGATAGGTTTCATGTTTGCATTCTCCCGTGCTCCAGCTATTGAGATTTGCATTCTCCCAGTCGAAGCCTGTCTCGCGGTCCCTGTCTGTTCAGTACTTGGTCTGATAAGGCTGAGGTTGCACTCAAGCTATTTTTGGGGTCCTGTCACATTTCACATGTGTAGAAGCCATGCTCCAAAACCTGATGGCCTTTCTGTGGCTTTTGTGCCTCTAACGGTGACAAAATAAGTTACTTGTTGACTTGGGAGCAACACCGCAAGTGTTCTTTTTTACTTTAACACCATCACAAATAGAATAATTACATGGCACTTTGAGACAATTTGCTGAAGATGTTCACACATTTCAAGAGGATAAAATTACTTTATCCAAAGCAATTACAAAATAGCTAATTAGTGTAACTGACTAGTGAGCTCTTACAAATGTGCTTTGTGGAGATGCTGCTTTTAGTGCCAGACAACAAGCCTCCAGTTTATGAGCTATTTTCAGGTAATGAGGAAACTCTTGCAATGCAATAAACACATTCTTTTCATCTGAGATTTTCTTAGCCAAGATGTGCATAGATTCCCAAATTAATAAATCAGTGTTCTTTCCCCATGCCTTCCTTACAGCCTTATTCCACCATGGCAACTTTGTCAGGTGAGCAGCAAGATAATCACTGGAGCAGCTGGGCCACAGGTTGGTGAGAGGAAGGACAGGCAGGACATCATCACACTTGGCACAGAACAGACCAGGGGCACCTCCAAGGTGAACGTGTTCGCTGCTGTGCCCTCTCTGCAGTCTCTCCTGTGTATTCAGGACCACAGAAAACAGCTTTGGAAGAGCTTTCTAATTCTGATATAAGGATTAAACACCAATTAATCCTTTCTGTCATGTCCCCCTGCATGCTGAGAAAAGACCTGTGGGTAAAAAAGGGGTTATCTTGGCCCTGCTGGCTTGCCATGTGAGACAGTGGGATCCATGAGAACAGAAGGGACTTCATTTCAGTGATTCATGTTTAGATTCTACTAGCTGATAAAAAAATGAACATGGACAAAATATCTCTGCAAAAATACTAGTTTAAAATTCTATGGGGAGAACAACCATGTGTGGAGAAAAATGCAGTTTCTGAGTTGTTGGAGTTTTATTTTCAGACAAAAGGTATCCATTATGTATGCAGTAATTGTTGCAGGCTGTGAAATTAGTCTTAAACATAAGTGATGGACAGGAGTGACATAGTTTTACAGAATTAATAAAATACAAACTGGAGAGAAAGTGAGTCCCTGGGATTTTCTTTTTTTTTTTTTTTTTTTTTTTTTTTTTTTTTTNTTTTTTTTTTTTGAGAGCTGTTAAAGCAATTGCTAGTGGAACATTACACCTCAGTGTAGATCTAGGGACATTTTGCAATAAATAACTTTTATAAAAAATTCCACACTATGAATTTAGCATACAATTTTAAACCATCTGTGCACTGTCACTCTAAGACTGAGATCTCACTTATTTGTGTATTTTATCCATATGATCTGATGTAAGTGGGAATAGGAAGAAAACATTAAAGACTTCATTAAAAGCAGAGACAACACAGATAAGCATTTCATTCTTAGTGGGTATAAAATTTCTTTCATTTCATTTTAAAACCACATCCAGATTTAGGGTCCTCTTCATCTGTGCCATAAAAGCTAGAATTTATGTTTATAGAGCTACAAAAGCATGGATATTTTGTACATTACACTTCACAAAGTGGAAAACAGACAATTCTATTCCTTTTGCCCATATAATTAGGGGAGAAACTGTGGAATACGCAGGTATTTTTTTAGTTATAACTTCTATTTTACAAATTTGCTAGTGTTTTGGATTGATCTTTCTCTTACAAATGAATGAAACTGTAGCAAATCTGTTTCAAAACCAAATGCCTTCCTTTGGCTGTCTCTTACTCCATGCAGACCTCTGATAGCACTGTGTTAATGCTGTAAGTGAAATATAAGACCATTATGCACATCTGGTCTACGGATATGTAGGAAACTCATACTCTTAATAACTGACAATTCCAAATGTGACCTCCATATTTCTGAATACCCAAATTATAAGTAGGTAATCAATCTAAGGTGAATTCAGTCTAGGAAAACAGAATGAGATGAACTAAAATAATCATGGATTATTAGGCATTACATGTTAGCTCTTACTGATGATATCTTCCTTTGCTGGTTCATCCATTGCTCCAAGCAGTAATGTAGTAATGTTGCCTCCATTAAAACATTTGGCTACCTTGGATACACTCTGGACTACCTTACAGTTCATATATATATCTTAGGCCAGAATGGAATAATTTTTGCCACCTGTAAAAGGCTGTTCTCATAAAGAAGATCTCGTTCCTTATTTTTAAATGCATCAAGCAGCCATTTTAAAAAAATGCTTGCCTAATCAATTTATTTAAAACTTCTCAGTCATGATACAATAATAACTACATATTCCCAGTTAATAACATACATGTTTACTACACTCCTCTAATTTAAAATCTTTTGCAAGGAGCTAACACCTGTCACAGTTAGAGCTCCATCACTTGGTGTAGCTCACTCCTACTGACAACCATAGCATGACAAGTTGACTCGTAGACATCAATAGCAAACTATGGTCTGGAGTATTTTCTTCCCCATTTTCTTAATGTCTTGCCATTTTTTTAACAAGTTGTTGATAAGAAGCAATAAATCTACTCAAGTGCTGACAGGGACAATCCAGACAATTATTTCTCTCTGACTGAGATAGAACAGGTTTTCTTGGTTTGTTTATTTGTTGAACATTATCTAACACTGATTCTCCCCTGTATGTGAGAAATTTACTATGTGTTGCCCTCTGGCAGATGTTTGAGACAGTGTCATCCTACACTAAAGCTGTATATTTAGGCATACAGAGGGGTCTAGACTTGGTAATCATCGTTAATGTATGTGTCAGCTTGTGGTTTATGTGCTTGCTCCAGCATAATAGATACTCTTTCACCCAGATGGGAGACCCACTAAACCCAAGAACTTCACTAAATTACACAGCTGCTATACCTGCTAGGTCTTTCCTGACAGTCCTGGAAAAGATATAGCATGTGCAGGTTTCACTAGGCCAGCATTCCTGCCACCCTCTCCATAGCTAGGGCTCTTTCCAACACCTTTTCAGATGCCCTTGTCTTGAGAAAGACAGCTGGTAGCTGGAGGAAGCATGTCTTTGTGCTTTAGCCCTGACCAGCAAATGCATACCCTGCATGTTCCCTCCTAAATACCTCTGTAAGTGCTGGGACAGATAGAACCATTCAGCATGAATCACTTTTGTTCAATAAATATGTCATTGCAATAGTGCAGCATCATGCAAGTGCAACATCCTCTATATAATAAGTACACTCAAAAATTACTCTAAGATTCCACTATCAAAGATTAGTAGAGTTGTTCTTTACCATTTTTAAAAGTGCACATCCATTCCTGTGCTCCTGTGTTCATTATACTCTGATTTGTCATAGTAAAACTTGTTGCATCATGGCCTTATCTGAGTTCATTGCCAAACCTGACCATCTTTGTGACCATCTTTGTGTCCTGCTGCCCCATCCTCTTTCTGTTTCCCACCACTTGTCAGAATGCACTGCCATGGGATGCAAACTGGGATGAAAATGGTATGAAAATGCATATGAAATTGTCTCCAAATTGCAGATGCTTCTGACAAGATAATTAAACTACAATGACAGCTGAACACTAAGAATAGACACAAAAATAAAGATGGTACTCTGACTTCTGCAGGAAATAAGAAACATTTTCTGCTTTCATTTCAGAGTATTAGAAAACATTCTCAAATATTTTGGAATGAAAGGCTGTTATTTCTTGGAGGGTGATATTTTCTCCTTATTCTAGGAGACTGGCTGTGCTGGGGAAAATCTCATGGAAGGAGAGACTGCCTGATGGTGAGATGCCATCCAGACGGTAACACCTCACTGCCGGTTATGTAGACTTTGAAATCTAAAAATGGGTTTCCCCCATGTGCCCTGTTGGCTGCTAACTTCTTCTCTGGTGCCATAAAAGTGTGGATGTGTTTGAGATTTACCAGCAAAGCCCACAGAGACTGAATTTCCTGCTGCTACACACAAATAAATTGCCTGAAGGTGTGACAGCATTGAGATGGGTGGCCACCTGAGCCTGGTGCCTATTTGAGGCATATCATGCTCATCCTCTCTGTACTGGAAAACTCTGCACTAGCTGGACTGGACTTGCAGGATGGAAGACTGCTCCCCTCCACTGCTACGTAATAGAATAGAATCATAAAATCCTAGTGTAGTTTGGATTGGAAAGGACCTTTAAAGATCACGTAGTCTAACCCCCTGCAATGGAAAGGGACATCTTGAAATATATCTGATTGCTCAGGGCCCTCTCCAATCTCATCTTGAATATTTGCAGGGATGGGGCATCCAACACTTCTCTGGGCAACTTAATTCTGTACATTTGAAGGTTTAAAACATTCAAAGGAGGCTTAGGAGACACAAATACTTATTGCTTCATGATAAAGGGATTAGTACTGAATAAAACATTCATTAATATGAAGGTCTCTCACATCTCAGATAAGAGCTGTTCTCCCAGCTACAGATTCTTATGGGCATTGACCCAAGATAGTAATAACGAATATATAATTAATGCATACAAAATGAAAGAGGGACTACAACCTGCATAGCTACAGACCAGCAGTTAGGAGGTGGCAAATGGCAGTGGGAAAGACTAAAGGAGAAAAGAGATTTGAACTTGAGTTCTGCTAACAAAAGGATGGAAATCTAAATTTTTGTAACCGGAGATGATGATGATAGAGAAGATCTTTTCTGTCTGGATTTTATAAGAAGGGCTTGGCAAGAGGTCTAACCCCTAGGACAGGCTGTGCACCTGAAAAGTGGAAGTCTGTACCCAGAGATGTGACTCTCCAGAGCCACTCTGTCCTGCAAAGAACTTCCCCTCAAGTCTCTAGGGAGGATGTGTCCTCCCTGATCATCTTGCAAAGGTTTGTGTGTTCTGTCTTCGGTGCTCAATCCTCCTGTACTCTGTAGCTTGTGAGTCTAACTTAGTCTGTAAATTACAATACAAGCAGAACATTTAACAGGAAGGTGCTGCCATAATTCAAATAATAAGGCTGAAATCTTCTTGAGGAGCTATCCCAAAACATAATTTTACTCTTCTTTTTTTTTTTTTGGGAATGCCTAGTTTTCTAATACCAAAGATTCATAGCTTCAAAACCTAATTTGTTTTTTGAACTGGTGATGTTGACAAGTTTAATTTTCTAAATTAGCTTAAGCTGAAGTCTCTAGTATGAATTCTCCCTTTTCTCGAATCTTCCAAAATACCATAGAACCAGTCCTACAAAACTGAACAGTCAGCAGCAAGGTTTAACCCCATGCAAAGGACTAGCAAAGCATGCACAGTACTGCAGGATTTGTTATCAAAGACAGGTCATCTCTTCCTAAGCCAGCCTTTTTTCTCTGTTTCCTTCTACTGCACTATTGTCTCTCTCTTTAGAATGTGATAAAGAAAAAAAGTTAGAGCAGCTATCCTCTTTAAGCTTATTTTCCTTTCTAGTTTAAAGAACAACCCTATTTTATTTTCCTTTTAGTTCAGAATAGCAGCCTCAGGCTCCACTACTTTGTCATGCTGTTCTATAGCAGTCTAAATACTAAAACCCATGATTATTTAAAAAAAAAATTAGAACTTGATCTTTATTTTAATAAAGAACATGGTTTGGTTCCTGTTTTTCACATAAATCAACTGTTATGATTTCCAAGTTTAATTTTATTTTGTATATTTATTTTTGCAAATACCACAGTGAAAGCAGATCAGATATCAGAAACTGCATTCTGTTTCATCACCTTACAAATGCCAACTGCACATATGGATGTTCCATAAGCTGCTATCACCAAAGCAATCATCTGTAATGGGTTGCCTTGTAAACACAAGTTGTGTGTATTTTCCTTTCTGAAGTCAGGTGAAGTTCTTTCATCTCAATTCAGATGTGATTTACTGTAAATAACTCTGATGTTGCTAAGAGACAAATCTCAAAACAAGTCCCAACTACAAAAGGATTGATATTAAAAACCTTAAATAGGTGTTCATAGTGTGTAGAACACACTTTGATAAGGCCAAGTAATTTTTTATATGTGGGAAGCTGACTTGCCAACACTGACAGGTCAGAGGGCAATAGGTTTGACATGTTCCATACTGTACCTGTCACACACTCCAGGGACCCCTTCACTCCAGGAGTTGTTTCTCTGTCAGTCTCAGAGTGTGGGCTCCTCAAATCCAGAGCACTGGTGCACTTGAGAAGTCTAGGGGAGGATCTTTTCTTACATGTTAAAAATGCTCTGTCTTCAAATGACAAGATTAATCTCACTATTAATGTGGAGGATGATTTGCTGCAACAAGGTTGTTTAACAGGAAATATATGAATTAGACTCTGAAAATACATTGTAAGAGTCTGTCTGGTGCAGGGAGAAAAATGACACTATAACTTCCAGGTGGGGGCATTATATTCTGCTTTTTGGTAAACAATCTAAAAACAATCCTCACTCATTTTAGCCCTTCCTCCTTTTCCAGTATGTATGCAGCTTTGCCTGACCTGGGTAGGGAATAAGGAACCACCTTTTGCCTGCCTTAGGGTAACAATGTAGATGCTATTCAGGAAGAAACAAACAAGCTTTAACTCTTGAATAAGATGCACAGTGACACACTGATGGGAAAGACAAGAAAAAGAATGAGTAAGATTTCTAGGTGTCTGTGTGAGAGTCTTCCAGCAATAAGTGTTTATCTAAGGCCATTATAATATGTATCCATTCTTTTTTCATGTATCCTTTTAAGTATAATGAATAAGGTACCTCAGCACTTATTGAATTGACATGGATGCAGTTTCACAAGACACTCCTTTTAATTTATCCAAAGGTGGTATTTGGTTCTCAAGAGAATGAAAAATTTACTTATCACCAAGGATTTGAGAAGGGATTGAGGAAACAGAGTGCTGAGAACCAAAGGATGTTTCCTGAAATCAGGCTGTGGGCACTTCAAAACCTAACAATCCTGATATGCCTCAGTTCTTTTTGGAAGTTGTTGTTCATGCTTGACCTAAATTGCAGACACAATTCACTTCACCCTGTTACCTTCTTTACATATTACAGAATTTGAACTTCTAAAAAGCAAACAGACACTTTAAAATTAACATTTGTATTAGTGTTGGGGCCAGGCAGATAATATGGATCCTGGCCAAAGGAGGGTGAAGCTGCACCCAGGAGATCTGGAAAGACTTGCTTCCCCTGTCGTCAGAACAAGCACATGGAAAAGGATGTATAGATGAAGGGTTCAAAGTGCTAAGAAGGAAAAAAATTACAAGAAAGACAAAAAGAGGAGGAATGGGAGGGTCTGACCATGTTGCCACCATTTTAATTACACTGTCTTATGATAACAGTAAAATTAATTGGCAGTGCATGCAGTTGGATTGTCTTACGCCTAGAGACAATGAAGCAGAGAAAGAAAAAGTGAATGCAATTTTTGGAGTGCTCAAATATCACTAGAAAAAGTACCTGGAAATACATGAGAGGCCAGAAACATTCTCCACTTTTTACTGTGGCAACAAACTTCATTTATAGTATTCACGTATAGTGTTCAAGCTGTGAAAAATGAGAATCAAATTAACCCAAATTAATAACATTGGACAGACCTGCTCTGAGAGGTCTTCCCAAGTTTTAACAAACTTTCGTGAGCAGGTTCTTGCAGCCACAGTGATAGAGTGCGAACTACACTAAAGTCTGGTGTATCCTTCAGCAAGTGCTCCTCTACCATATGAAATGTTGAGACTATTTTTGAATGAGGAAGATTTCATGACAATCAAGAATGAAACTAATTGCATCTGTTTGATAGTAGGACCTACTTTATGATAATTTGCAACAAGCACCCTAGGGAAGTTTTCCCCTTTGAAGTGCTTCTTACTCCAGGGTTGCCTTTTGAAGTAGCTCCCCCTTTGGATTGCTTTTGAAGTGCTATTTTTTTCCTTTCTTAGGTCTTCTTTGAGTTCTGCTGTGTTGCACCTTTCACATTGGAGGTTAACAACTTAAGATCACTGAGTAGAAAGAAAGACTTTGATTTAGACCAGTTTCTCTCTCACACCATGCAGGGAGACCTGCCTTCATCTCCCCAAAAGTAGCCATACAGGGAGGATTAAGAAAGCTATTCATTCACCTCCTCACTAACACCAGCTTCATATGTGAACTGGCCACCATCCAAACCAAGGTGCAGAAATATATCCAGCTATCTAAAATGCCTGTTTTGCATGATTGCAGAAAAAACCCTTCTTTTTATTTCTTTCCTTTCTCCCATCAGCTTAGATATCTGATTTTCTCCTCTTCTTCCTTACAAGGTATAAATCTCTACCGGCCACCTGGAAAGCCCTTAATTCTGGGTGAGTTTGTCAAGCCACTAGCTGTGAGGAATGATTAGGAAACAGCACTTTACCCTGGCAGTGAGACATTCTCATCACTAGAAAGATATCAGCTCCCACACCTTCATCCTGACTTGAGGGCTTGGAAATGCTATGAACAGAGAGAAGGAAGCAAAGGTTTGAGGCTGCAGAAGGTTTTTAGGTCAGATAAGGCTGAGATAAGGCTGAGTTTGGGAGGCCTTAGCAGAAACACACGAGATCTACCAGTGACCTTTGAGGAGCCTCTCTATCCCTTCAAAGTACCCTATCACATTTCACTACATGTTATACATTGTACTGTAGGGACAGATTGAAAGAGGGGAAAATTATGTTAGCTATTAGGAAGAAATTCTTTATTCTGAGAGTGGTTAGACACTGGAAAAGATCACCCTGTGAGGGAGGTAGTGAATGCTCCAAATTTGGCAGTGTTCAGAGCCAGGTTGGATAAGGCCTTGAGCAACCTGTTCTAGTGGGAGGTGTCTCTGTGTATGGCAGCAGCGTTTCAGACTTTAATGGTCTTTAAGGACCATTCCAAGCCCTTAACGTTCTATGATTCAATGACTCTATGCTGTGGCAGGAGCTCACAGCATTTATGTTATTCTGCATGTCATATCCCACCAGTTCTTATCCCAGCCTTTATGCCCCAGTGGTTTTGGTTTTCATAGGTTGGAAAGCCCTTTTGTCTCCAGATGAGATGTGGTGGTGTGCAGTTTAGAAGCCTGTGTCTACTTTCATCTCCCAGAGTAGAAACTAGCTGTGGAAACTGCTGCTTCCCTCTGTGACCAGATATGACCCCTGGCTACCACTGAAACTGGCCTGAGTCTGGAAGCACTTGACACTGCTGTTTGACACTTGACACCGCAAGGCCAGAGGAAATAGGATATTTCTGACATGGCCAGAGAGATTTCTGAGGCAGGAATTGAGCGCAGTTCCTCATGGTTGTGATCCGTCCCTGGCTCATCTCAGGAAATCAAGGATATGTCAGAAGGCATAGCTGCTGTGTGGGGACAGATCTTAGATAGGTGTCCCCTAAGGCATCACTTCCCTTCTTCCCCCCAGTCCTGTACTGCAACCCCCTGAGCCAGTTCTCCCTCCTCTGCATGGGCACTAGTGTATGGTACCGACCATCCAACCTTCCACCCACTGCCACACACTGTTGTGAGGGAAAGGTCTCTTACCATGCTGGTAGAGAGGGACAAGGTTAGCCATGGAATTGGACCAACACTGCTGACATACGGCACTTTGCAATCTGGCCAGAAAACCAGTATGGAATAGCAATGCACTTCTAAAAGACAAACTTCTCTTTGAACAAGACAGTGAAGTGACCACCTGTCAAAACAGCAAATGTTTTAGGGATTCACTAATAACACTTTCCCCAAGTAATGTAGAAGATATGAAATTGGGCTCAGCAGTCTAGTTTGTAGGTGTAAGAACACAAAAAGCTGCCTAATGTTAATTTAAGAACATGGTGCTGTCCAAACCAGATTTTTACAACTTACAAAACGTTTTAATTTTAACAGGGTCATAATTGAAACAGAAACAAATGTGCCCCATGAGCAAAGCCATCCAAAAGAAGTGAGAATTGGAAATTTTTTTTGCTCTGCAGAAATATCAGGTTAAATTAAATCATCGTGGATGAAAATACTGAAACAAATGGTAAAGAGAAAGATTAAGTATTATTTAAAATTACATGAGGTGTCGTTTAAAATGACATGAGATCAGTGGAAATCCCTTTGCATCACTGTCATTCTCATTACTATACTAGTAAAATACTGTTCATGGAAGTGCCAAGGCCTTTGAAACACAGAAGGATGCTGACAGCACCACACTGTGCCTCAGTGAAGACAGCTTTGCCTTTTTTGCTATGCTACTATCTTCAATAATTCAGAACTGAGAATCTTCTAATTCATCTTATCAGAGATCATAATTAGCATCAGTATAAAATTGTAGATAAGTTGTTATCTTTCTACCACCATAATGACTGTTTATTAGGTGTTTCTGTGGGTATGTCATAGAAAGTGTAGTCATTAAGATTCCTGTATTCAAACTGAAGCTTTAGTTTCATATTACGTTTTCGCAGTACTAGTGCTAGTGTGAGGAGACTATCTCCTTCCTGTCACTGCTACTGTTCCTGCCTTTATGCACTCTCACTAGGTTGAATGGAATATTTGCAGGTCCAGAAGAAAGTCAGTGAAGTAAACTGATGCTTTTGAGTGGAGGGGTGTCTGAAAAACTTATCACTCTGGCAGCGTCTCCAGGGAAAACTTCCTATGAATCCATAGCCTCAGAGATTATTCAACACTCTCCATCAGCATTTGTCAAGAAGGGATACATGTGTGTATGATGAATGAATTATCTATTGTCAGGGAAATTATAACACTTTCTGGGCCACCCAGGTTGAGGTAGAGTTTCAAAAGCATTTTTACATATCAAAAGCTAACATTGAATCAAGCTTTTCACTAGCAAGATCATAAATTGATAGCCTAATTAAACCAATTATCAAGCCTTTAGGCCACAGGAAATTCCCAGCGTGGCATTTATATTCTGTTGAACTCCCAGGGAAAGCATGAGTTCACTGAGCTTTGCCTCAAGTCCAGGGGGCTGACATTAGAGGGATGAGACTGCTTGGGAGCAAGGTTGGAACTGCCCCTGGGCTGAGCAGAGGAAAGCAGAAGGCAGGCTTTGCCACTCTGCATCCTGTGTCCACCACCATCCCTCCCTGCTCCCTTCCGCAGCTCTGGTATCCTCCGGACATCCTGCAAAGCCAAATGACCTAACTGAAACTTCAGACAACTATTTAGTCCCTTTCCTTCTTCTGGGATTAGTTTTCTGCTGTTTTAGTGAGTTAGCTCATGAAAAGCTCAAGGAAGGTCTGGAGCTTGTGAAAGAGATGCACAGATGAGTGGCCAGGGGCAGACATGGAGATGGGCTATGTGAGGTCAGAGCAGGATATGCTCCTTGATTCTTTGCACCTGCTTTCCAAATCTAGAATGCTGGTTAGAACCATTTCTGGCGTAGCACAATAAAAATTGTTTTATTTTTTCACCTCACCGGGATAAGCAGTGAAATGCTGCAATGTCACCCTGCTCCAGGAGCAATGTGCCAAGAGGAATCCCCTTAGGAATGTAAGCCTTATGTACTGAGGAGTTTTCCTGCCACTGAGCTGACAGGATCTCCTTAGAGGTCTCTAACACTGACAGCCAAGTTGTGGGGAGCAGACCATCACTGAGATTGCTTAGGCAAACTCAGTGGCATGAAATCAAATGACAGGGATGAGTAGCAGCACTGAGCATAAGGATCTACCTACTCACTTGTGGCATTACCTGATCAGCTGACAGATTGCTCAAAATGCTGCTGTTGGCCCTCATGCATCCTGTCCGTGCTGTTACTTATACATGTGATGCTGGAGCGGTAACAGCAGGAGGAAGCCTTAAGTTTTAGCTTTCATGTTTTTCAGATTCTGTGCTGCCTAGATGTGTAGTTCTGAGACTCATATTAAGTGTTAGTAAGCTCTCTTCACAGAGTAGGTAGACAAAACAATCCTTTTCCAGCTTGAGACCAAGGACAACCATTACAAGTTTTCAGGCCCAAAAGCATAAACAACAGTGGACTGAAGAGAGAAAACAAGAAGGATGGGACTTCATAATCTAAAGCTGTAATTGGACAATTAACCCAAATATACAAATGGACCAAAAAGCATGAGACCTCTTGACCAGTCATCCATTTTGTGACCATTTTGGGTCCATCTTGGGTGTAGCCCTGGCCAGCCTCTTGTACTGCCCAAGGTATGTCCTAAAGGCTTTTCAATAAATATCTACTTTATTCTCTTAGCTCTGTCTAGTCTCTGTTCCAGGTCAGCCTTCCCAAGGCATCAGTAGGATCACAAATCTTTCTTACTCATTGAGTGGAACTCACCTTAATTTCAGCCCATCTGGGGTTAATCACCAATTTCCTTGGCTTCCTCAGTCACTGAGCCATGGGCTCTTGCATTAACTGCTGTGGGGGTCTTGGGAGGCAGATCAGACTAGAAATATGCCAGAGGTGCCAAGGAGAAGAGACATTTCCTGCAGATTCTCACATGTATTCCCATTCTGCATCTTCAGAACTTCTGCACTGCAACACAAGACAGAACAAAATTTTCTTTCTTCCTTTTACAATCATTGACACAGAAGCTGAAGCAAGTTGCGGTCATCCCTTGGACCAAGCACTAGTTAAGAGCAGAGAATTTCAAAGCCAAACAAAAAGATCCTGGATCTTTTCCTGATGATGAAATTATTTGCATTTATGAATTTGAGTTATTTCACAAAATCGTTCCAAATGTATTTGTTATTTGTCTCAAGGTATTGTGGATCAGTGAGCTGCTGACAAAGACCCTGGGACACATCACTCACCCTGGCCATAAAAAGCTGCAGAACAAACAGCAGCACTCATAAAGCATATCCACTTGGCTCGGGCCAAGCAGTGACTGTGATAAGGGAGGTGACTGAGTGGGAAAATTAGTCTGATTAACTTTATCAGCAGGAAGGTGAGGAGTGGAAAATCCCTAAGCAGGAGAACAAAGGGGCAGAGGTGATAGAGCAGCAGCTTGAAGAGCAAGGCGACTTTGGGCAAAAAAGGAGGAACAAAGGCAGGTGCCCTCATGGAGAGGGGTTTCCTCCCCTTAACCATCAGCCAAAGAAAGAGAGAACAAGCTGGAGGAGATTTTCTCTGTGCTTCAGGGAAATGATCATGTGGAGGTTGGGGAGAAGGGGTGGATAAAGGGAGATGAGGGCTGCTGGCCTTGGTTGGTTTTCAAACACAACATCTCTGGATTTTCCCAGGCATGCCCACTTTCACTCACTACCCAGAAACTTTTCCAGGAGAAAGGGTGAGCTTTTTGGTCTATTAAACATGTCTGGCCATGTAAAGAGAAGGAGAAAGATAAATAATGTTGATGGAGTTGCCAAGTGTCTGTAAGTCTCCGACACATGGCCATCACACAGGGCAGATTGACTACACAGAACATAAAACGTGGCACTGGGCTCTCCCAGAAAGACTGAACTTCACAAATAGGCTTTGTATGATTATTTTGCACGTGAACCCACCACCAGCACAACCCATGCTCCAGAGTGTGGAGGTATTGTATATTGTCCTGGCAGATTCTTGGAGGTCATTCTAAAGGATGCTCCAGAAAGGTGCAGAATTCCAGGTGTTGAGATCTGTTTCTCCTGTGCAGTCTACAGTCAAGTCGAATTGTGCCAGAATCCTTCAGAGAGCCTGGATGCTATCCCTTATTTCATTTCTCTTCAAATATCATATTTCTTTGCCCATCAAATTAGAAGTTTATAAATTAAAACTCTAATGCTATTTCTTTGGTAATTAATGCTTTTCTGTCAAGAGTGGTATGATGGGACTTAGGATGAACAGAGTATTATGGCCCATTTTTATGAAGACTAAGAGCACAAAGACTGTGCCAAAGAAGTATAAGAGAGAGGCTAAGAAAAACAAAAATAAATGGTGGCTCGGTGCTCCTGCAAACATGAGAGCACATAGCTTGAACATTCTCTCAGCAGATAGCAGGCTGACAGATAATTAGGAGGGGAAATTGTGTTACAGCTTAGCTAATTGCTTTTCATCAAGAAATATTAAATATCTCTTCTGACATATGAGGAGACTGAAGCATAGAACAGGGAACAAACTCCTCCAAGGTGACCCACTAAGTGAGATAAGAATAGACTCCTCATTCCAAATTCTCACACAGACTGACCTGCAAAAATCCATCACTTGTGCAGTCACCTCAGCAATGCTAAGGATACATCAAGGTCACTGTGGGGAACTAAAGGTTCAAGGGGACTTGAAAGGTAAGTACTGTGACTATTGGGGTACCAAGCTCATGGATTTTTTCAGACATTGCCATGGAAAAGGAGATCTCAAGATAATCATGATTAAAACAAGAGTGGAGTCTAGTGCACTAGCAAAAGAAATAAATAGAAGTACATGGAACAAATACACTGGAGAGCATGAACTTGTGTTACGATGGCTTAACCTGCTACAGGGAAAAGTGTTTCACTGTCCAGGGCAAACTGCTGCTATGACAGATGTGCTCTGTCTCAAAAAAAAAAAAAAAATCCCAGGAAGATAGCCCTTCTGAGGATACTGGTATGTGGTCAGTGATGCTGCTAGGTTTTTTTCAGCCAGTTGTCGGGAAAATATTTTTGTCTTTCATCCTGTACAAATGACCACAGCATTGCAGCCACTTGATTTCAGTATTTTTGAAAAGACATTTCACTCCTGAGTAGTTCTTAACTGGCCATGCACATATCTCACATCCATTCCACCTTGCATGTTGTTCTCCAAAGAGAGCTTTATTCAGCATAGTTCTGGTTATACAGGAAAATAAATGTTGCGCTCTGCCACTGCTGAGGGTGAATCTTGGCTTTGAGGACAGCAAGCTGTAGATAATTGGCACAAAGTGTGATAGAATAAGCAGTAAAAGCAAGAATATATTCAGGACTAGGATGAAAACTAGCAAGACACAGCAAGCAACAAGCCAGAGAAATACAGACAGACATGGTGCCATTTACATCTCTGTGGTTCACGAATTGTAGGAAGACATCTAAAGTACATACAGCTGCTCTCTGGTTTTGACAAAATGAGCGTTAGAAGAATGTAAAATCAGCAGTGGGTTGTAAAGGGAAGTCCCAGGCTGGACCTTAAAGAGAACAAGGACAGCAGAATGACATAGACAAATCAGAATAGTAAATGACTGGGTGAAGCTGGGGCCTCCATCAGCTTACAGGAGAAGGAGATGGGGTTTGCAGTCTCATACTGTTCATCAGATGTGGTGTGCACTAATCTGCAGCTCTGATCTCTTTTTATAAATGGGTTGCTCAGAGAGATTGTGAACACTTACTGCAGAGAGGGAGCAATATCATTTATTCCTGCAATGTCATTGCATGACACCACAAGGATAGTGTTCCTGCAGCACAGCCTGTTTGCAATACCATTCTGCTATCAAACACCATAAATCTTTTTGATGAAAGGCAAGATATTAAATGTGTGGAGCTTAGCTAGAAATGCACTAGAAGTGTATGGGCGGTGTTCCCTGCTTCCTGAGTTCTTTCCTGGGATGCCTGTGTAACCTTTCCTGGTGTCAGCTTTCCTTCAACCTTATGGTATCTTAGCAGTAAAATGAAATATTGTGGAGTGACTTCATTCATTGCCTTTTACCTCTGGGAGTCTACAGTGAATTTCTCTCAAGTCTAAATATGGCCTTCTTGGTGGATGGATGGATGGAGAACAGGTGTACTAAACCCACCCTGTTCTCCTTTATGTGCTTTTTCCTAGAGCTGAAAGTGTTCAGCTTGGAGCTGTATGTCAACATCTCAAACCACGAAAATCTGACAGTCTGGGAATCACACACGCTTCCAGAATAATTGGTTAGCCATGGTGATTATGCATGTGCTGTGGCTGGGAAAGGGACTTACAGGGACAGAATTAGGGAAGTGCAGATGATTTCTTAGGGATCTCCCAAATGGACAGGGTTTTGTTGCGGGTAGCACAGCTGGTGCTGAAGAAGGAAGTAATTTTAATGAAAGCATTGGCTGCTGAGACTGTTCAAATAATCAGTCCAGAACCTTGGCTGATGCATCTCTTGAATTACTCTGGTTTTGCCCAAGTGAGTAAGTACACTGTTGAGAATGAAGTCTTACCAAGACAGATGGAAAAAACCTATTTTAAAGTAGTTCTTTCAACCTCTTTCATTCTTGTGCAAAACCAAATGTATTAGCATAAAGCACTGGCACTTTCCATATTGACCCTTTCAGCTTTGCACTGGGATGAAATAGATACAACTGAAAAGAGTTTTCAGAGGAAATTTCTGCCCCATGGCTACTGCTGAGCTTTAGCGCACTTTGTTGTCCAGACTGCACATGGGAAGTTCTCCTGTACAGGTTGGCATTTTGCTGATGCTTGGCTTATTGCTTGCTTAGTAGGCACCATGAAAGCATGTGCAGTTCAGAGGTTGAGGAGTTTGGTTTCAAATCTGCAGCTAACCTGGGGCTTTCTTGGGTCAGGTTTTCTTTACACTGAGATTTTAGGTGGTGGTTTGAGAGGGTGTTTTTCCTCTTTGAAGGCTTTGAGTTGGATGTGAGAATGAAATTAAGTCTTCAAGGTTTGGGGGTTTTTGGGTTTTTTGTGTGTTTATTAATTTTTATCTTACAAATTTTTTTTGTGCTTGGCTAAGATGTTCACAGCAGCTTAGACACAGGACGACTCCCCCTGTGATGGGAGGTTGCTACTTTTTTATACAGATAATTATGTATTTATTATTTGCAATTTTGTTCCAATGCTTATTATAATAAAGGGGTCATTTCTACTCTGACCCAATCTCTTTAAACTACTTTGTGCTATTATTACATTAGAAGATGGAGGACGAGGAAGAAGGAGAAGAATCTAGGGTACAGCTTTAAATTCTCTATCTTGTTCCCCACTCACCACCATTCTAAGAACTCCAAAACTACTAAATTTTTCACTCAGTGATAAACTACACTACTGTCTTTCACACAGTTGTGACTTGTAATTCCTCTTTGTGTTGGAAGTTTTTTTATGGACTGAAATCAAAGCCTGTGGCTCCCTGGGCTCTGTGCCAGGCACCCCGCCTGGACAGACCCCCTTGTCCAGGATTCAAACTCTCTTTTTCGGGTCCCAGACCCCTATACCGAGGTCTGTGGCATTTCAGGGCACCCAGAGGGGTGCCCTGGACTCTGACAGGGCTTAACCAAGAGTGTGGGCATCCCTTTAGCTTCCTTTAGTGCTCTACATATGTGTGAAATTAACAGGGATTTGTGTGAGAGAATTGGGCTCTTGCAAATGGGAATGGAAATAAATAACTTTAAGTAAATTTTGGCCAAAGGTAAAATAACACAACAGAGCTCAGAAAATCCTGCTTAGAGATCATTTGTTTGTTTTCTTGCCTAAAAATTAAAGAAGATGCAATGGGTCCTTTAGAGAATTCTTTCCTAAATGTAGCTTTAAAATTACCTTACCTGAATTGAAAGTGGTCTGTACCTTCACAGTGGGCTAGCTCCTACCTGACTGACAGTGGATAAGCTGTGTGACAGTGAATAAGCTGCAGGGGTGGGAAAATAAAGATGACTAAGCCTTCATGATCAGCTCAATCTTCAGTATAGGTCAGAGAAGCCTGTTCTGATCCTGCTTAGTGGATCACCAGGGCACAGAAGTGATACATGTTTTTAGTCTTGAAATTGAACTGAGTGTGGGGATGCATTCTATTCGAGGAGAGGCAGAAAGCCATCACCCTTGTGGTATTTAGAGGCCTCTAGAAAATTTACGTGTCTAGATAAATAATTTAGCTTCCTAGGTAAAATAATTTAGAGATTTACCTGGAGTAAAACCATCTGCTCCTGTCTGATAAGGTCACACACATTTGCCTCATCAATTTGGACAGTGCATTTGTTTTGAAGAGGCACACAAAAATTTTTGTTTAGAACCAGCCACATTTAATGTAAGACTTAATTAATTACTTAAAATTTTTAAATGGGAGCACTTGTATTGAGTAATGTTTTGAATGTTAGTTTTCAAGTAAACTGAACTGCCATGCAACATTGCAGTTGTGCAAAAAGGAAGTTGGTTAAAAATAGCTGTAGCACTGTATCTGTAAATAAAAACCATGTGTTTACCACCTCCATGTCCAGCATGACTGTGCCAGTTCAACCACATCGTTTCAATGCCAGATGGCTCATGCAAGCACATGCCTGTGCTGAATGAGGACTAGAGTCCCGGAGGTAAAGGAATCCCACACATGAGGGTGGGAATTGCACTGCGAGAAATTGAGAGGAATGATTTGTGCAGGGAAGGTGCCACTGGGAGAGCCGAGATCGGCACTGTCAGGGAATAAAGACAGTCACACAGAGGTGGGGAAGGCAGCACTCACCTACCATAGACAAGGTTTGACTTGGAAAAGGATGACTAGAGCTCAGGTCTAGTGGTTTACTGTCTGTTCCTAAGGTAGATCCTCCATGTGCCTGAGGCCTTACAAATCTTTGGGATGTAAAATTCTCTGTTGAGGTGGCTCAGTGTCTCACAAAACAAGACTAGGCTTTGTCCAGCATCAATAGCCACCACACTATTCTCCCTCTCTACAACAAGAGCTAATAGTCATTTCTTGCTTCACAGCGCTTTAAGTAATTGAATTTTTTTAGCAGATGTTCACATGCTAGCATCAAGAATGTTCACACACATGTAGAAACATATGCAGATAGAATTGTGTTCATTACAGTGTTTGGATAATATGCTCTTTTGATGGGAAAACTATTTGACTTCAGTTTTATTTTCATGTTTCCTTCTCTCATTGCTCACTGTTCAGGACATGCCAAAGCCACCACATTGTTTAAAATACTGAAGTGTTGCATGTCATATCTAATGATCTAGTTGATGATCTAACACATAGACAATTAAAAAACCCCACTGTACACGTTTGTGTTAAGGAGATAGATATTGGAAACACCATCGTTTCCATTTTTTGTTTTGTCTGAACTGAATGTATTCCACCTCCTGCTTCCTCTTTAAACACCAAAGGGAAAAACCACACCTCATTGTGTACCTCAAAAGTCCCAATACCAGAGAGTAAGGGAAGTTAGCTTCTGGTCAAAAGCAGCTTAAAAGATTTATGTCATCAAATACATAAAGAGGGATCTTGGGGCAAGAAAATGATGGGTTGTAGGAAATTGTTGGTTGTAAGAAAGTGTTAACACATTTATTATAGCTCTGGGGAAAGGTGTGTTTTACATTCTTATCAGACCAGCTGTTAAACTGCAAAGGCACTAAATTTTGCAACTGATTTTGAGGATCCAGACAGAGTCACATGATTGACACTCAATACTGAGTTGATCAGATATATTTTTTAACTATCAAAGCCTTGTTACTTTAGACACAAAACTGAGGAGTGTGGTCATTATGGCCTACATACAACAGTGGAATTTCAGCTTGTATTAATTTTATTGTCAAAGATACAGCTGTTGTAGGAAATATTTTGAATTTTTAGCACCATCTGGTGTGCTGAAAGAAGAAGAATTGCTTTAAACTTGGCATAAATCCATTTTCTAAGTGGGTAATATTGGTGCTTTGAGAAAGGAGCTGTCAGAGCAGGAGATGAGAGGAGTTGTTTATTGGGGCTGTTTTCATTGCTCTATTGCACTACAAACCCTACCCCACCTCAATTAAAATAAACATGTTTATGACTCTTACAGGGTCCTCAGAATGACTTGTCATTGCTAAATACATTTGCATTATCAAGCCTTTTTTTTCCAAGGTACAGCATTTAGCTATCTTGGGAAATGACAAACATGGGGACTGCTGCAGGGCAGCAAATGGAGAAAGTTGAGACCTTGCACTGAGGCAGTTTTAGCAGCTTCCCCATGAGATGAATTTGATGGCCCCTCTGTAGTGCCTGTACCTCCATTCGCCTCTACACACTGTCAAGGCAAGCAAAAAATCTTACCTCTTTCACCTGCTTTTGTTGTGCAGATAACTGACAGTGAGATTTACCTTTGCCATATATAGTTCTATCAGAGAGAAATAACTGAGCATCTGTAGGAATGTTGGATGTGTGTCTCTGTGTAACGTCTCCTGCCCAGAGAAATCTCCAGTGGGAATGACTTGGCTCAGAGGAGCAGCAGCTCTGATGCAATAGCACATTTCCACATGGGAGCCCTGAACTCTTCATTCACAGACTCTCCAGGGTAACTATGAACATTAAGACAATGTTATAACCACAGAAACTGAAGGCAACAGAAGTTAAGCAATTTGTTCCAGGGCAAAAAAAAAAAATAGATGAAAACCCCCATGTGCAAATATTTTCATACAGTCTTCAAAAGTTCCTTTGAGCAAAACACAGATCTCAGTTTCCAGGTGATTAAATCTCTAGAGTGGACATTATAAGTGTCAGTTCAGTAAGGGAGATTTGGCAGCTGCAGGCTGTCAATGTTGCATAAATTCTACAGAGTTTTGGGGAGAGTTGCTATAAACTCATGGAGATCAGGAACCATGTGTGTGTATGCTGCAGCTCCACTGTGGGCTGCGTGTCTGTCTGTCCCAGGGGATGCTCAGAAGCCATGTCACCCAGAGCAGGGGGAGTTACTGAGATCTGTCTGCTTCTCTGTAAAAAAAAAACCAAACCAAAC
>VZDJ01004378.1:11399387-11591158 GCA_008694505.1 Cyanoderma ruficeps
TTTTTTTTTTTTTTTGCAGAAATACTACTAGAACCTGTTAGCATCATCTCTTGGTATTCCACAAGGAATTCTTTGTGCAGACAACTGGTTTCCTGAGACCAGACTTAACATCCTGCCTCTCTGTGGGATACCTTCTCCTTCACCAATACTGGGCTGTAATTTAACTTTATTGAGTCTACAGTTTAGAGGAGCTTCAACACTTAATGGTAAGCATATATTTTATTTTCACTTCTATTCCACTCCTTTACAAAGCCATACCTTGGAAACACATCCTTTTCACAAAAATTGCTACAGTGGGGGCAGAGATGTTTTGAATACCACTTCTAATAAGCATTAGAACTGGATGCTCTTTCTCTCAACATTCATTAATTTAAAGACTACCCAATTGTGAGCTCTATCACCACACCACAGAGTGGAAATCAAGCCCCCAAAAAGAGGGCTGAGGCTCATCATAATTATCTCTCCTTGGAAAAATACTTGGTCTTGCTCTGGCATTTTGTAGCAGCAGGAGACCATTTTGTGATGATATGCCCTTCCACCAGCATTATCACTTAATTCCCTTTTTTTTGAAGGTTTTTATAGGGATTGGGTGCAGCTGTTTTCCATCAGTCTCTTCTTATTAGAATTTCTAAGAATCCTGATTAATTTAAAGCCTGTTTCAACTGCTGCTTAAGGAGATTGAACATTTTGGCCTGCTTTCACAATAGCATTTAAAATATGGCGTGCAGTATTACAAATTTCCTTTTGGTTTTTTTGTGCAAATATATTAATAAACGTATTGCTAGTGGAGACATTTGTCTTATTCTGAGGGGCTTATTTTTTTCTTTTTTTCTTTCCCATCTTTTAATTTCTTAAAATGTGTCTAATTTGTAAAAAAANAAAAAAAAAAAAAAAAAAGTGGGGGAATAAATCTAAGCTCTGAGAGGACTGTTATATACCTAATGCTGGAGGTCGAGTAAAGCTGAAAAGCAGATCAGTCACAGTAACTTGCAGAACCTTCCATGGTTCTTCTCCGGCTGGTTGACTGAATTTTCAGGGGTTTTACCTGAAAAAATTCTTAGGGGAAAGGGTTTCTCCTTCAGTAGATAGTAATTTAGCTATCCTGTGAAGAATTTAAATACCATTTTTGTGTTACTTCCCTGCCAAAGATATTTTGATCTCTCCCCACTTGAAAACTGTTGTGGTTCTCTTTGTTGCTGCAGCTGAAACCAAGCCTGGGGAATTGTGTCTCAGGGCTACCATCTCCCAGGACTTGAACTTGAGCAGGTTGACAGTGTTCTGAAAACCTCCTTCTGTTATTGAAGCAAAAGGAGATGAGCACGGCACAGTGAGAGAGGTTGCCAGAGAGCCATGAGGGTGGGAGGGCCCAGCTGCATTGAGCCACTGCTCCCAGGGAAGGCTGGGGAAGGCTGTGCTGCATCTGCACTTGTGCTGCATTTTCAAACATTTACTGCTAGACTCCAGGCAAACCAGAGGGTGTCTTTGTGACACCAAGAACACAGCTTCAGTGTTAGGGGGTTGAAAGAGCAGAGGATGGTGCCTTGAAGACCAGAAGGGCTGTGGCTGAGTGAAAATGTCAAAGAAAAATCTTAGCAAGTGCTGAAGAGAAGATCTTAGAAAGCTAGTTGCCTGGAAGCAGGGACCTAAATCCTAAAAGATGCCTGTCTGAGGGTTATAAGCGTTTCTCAAATGTCTTTGTCTTAAATGGCAAGTAACTGTCCTTAAAAAAAAAAAAACCCAAACAAATAAATAAAATATATTGTTATTATGTTGATTTCCTGTAGGTAATTTTAGGGGTAAGGAAAGTAATTTCCCTATGGAATCTAGACTTCTGGTTTGGTTCTGTTTTGGTTTCTTAACCTCATGCCTTAGATATGTTTCAGCAGATGTAAATTCTCTTCTCCAGAAATCCTCCTGATGGCTTTGCATGGCCTGACCTTGTTCTCCCTTGAAGTCTTTGATGCATTCTCCCCAGACCTTAAGAAGATGGTTTTTAAGCTATTAGGCTCTTGAACTGAGTAAATTCTCCCTGAACTGAGGAGCAAGTTCACTGTTAGAATGCCTGGAAAAAAATCATTCACAAACGTATTTCCAATGCTGGGTTTTTTGTAATAAACTGTATTTCTACAATTATTTACTGTGGTTTCAAGGCAATGGGATTTTACAGCAATGACAATGAAATTAGTACCCAACTGTTAGATAAAATGGAGAAATAGCCTAATTATTAATTAGATGACATGATAGAGTCTGTATGCCTCAACTCAGTTGTCTTCTACTGTAAAAATGCTGTATATTGCATAATCCTTCTACCATTTTATTGGGGGGAAAGGGTGAATTAAGGATAGAACAGTTTTCTTCTTAGATTACTGTGAAGGCTATACACAAACACCAAGATTCTTGTTTTAAATACTGTTTATGGTTTCCCTGAGTGATTCATATGTTTAGTAATTTCTTAGTTTTATGCAGGGTATCTAATCAGTCCCACATAGCAAATGTGTTATATGGAGAATACAAATTGTCTCCAAAATAGGAACAGGACCATGGGACTTGAGGTTCTGTATCCTTTTAGGACACATTTGGGGTTTCTAACTTTCAGTAATATAATTTCAGCCTGACTTTTCTCCCCTAATAGGAGTCTATCTCTTTTTTAAAGTGAATGCCCCAAATGTCTCAGTGGTACTACAATGCTTTCATTTTCTCATTGGATTGCTCTCCCATTTTCACACTCCTATGGAAGTTCCCCTAATAGTCACAGAAATGTGTAATACTCAATTTAACAATACATTTCCAAACCCATCTTGTTAAAATAGGTCAGAAATTTACTAAATCAAGCCTGATATTTTTCCCTTTTCAAAAGGGAAAATGTGACCCTTGAGGATGTTAACACATTTGTAGCTAGGAGTTTCCAGGGAAAAATCTGCAGTAGGGCTTTATTTTCAACATTGAAGAAGTTCATTGAAAAATCCACTCCCATATGGCCAATAAGAAAATTCAGAACTATAATGTTATCACATCTATGCTGTACAATATTTCCTTATCTAACCCAATTTCACCCTCAGGGCAGTGATTTGATTCAGGTGTCTGAAGTGACCAGTGAAACTCACTTGCCTAGAAAATCCCAGTCTTGGTTTTCATGGGCAATCTACAAAGTGGTAGTGGGGAACGGGTGATTTTTGGAAGTCACAATTCAGGTTTCCTTGTGAAGCAGATACACAAGTACAATTCAGAAACTGATGTCCATAAACACGTACCTACCCCAGACAGTTGCCTGATTTTGATTTCACTTATTTTGTTGTAACAACAGAAGTTCTTCATTTTTACAGCAGAGTAAAAGTGTTGAAGAGCTTGGTGCAATGATGAGACCAATGGGAGAAGCCTACAAGATGCACAAGAGACACAAGCATGGCTCAATTTACTGGTTCAAAATGAAGAGACCCTAATGGTGAGTGAAGGCCAGAGGAGGGAAATTCACTGAGCAAGGCAGAGCTTTTGATTGACTGATACTTCACTTAACTGAGCAAATGAATGTAGTCTTTAATAAAACAGTTATGTTTCTGATAATACCACTCTCTAGTAATTTAGTTAAACTGTGTTAGTTGGAAGCTAATACACAGTTACTTGATTCCACAGTTTGCAGCAGGGATATGGTTCAGCTCCAGGTGGGTGCTGATGGAGTGATACAGGCAGCAAAAGGGGCTGGTGGGGGCACAGCAAACACTGTGAGGTTTGTACTTGCTGTCGTAACCCACTCTTTGCTCCTTACAGCCTTTGGCAGCCAAAGTTATTAGACCATATTTATAATGCATAGTAAACTTTATTTGTCTATCTAGGTAGCTTTGGATTTTCTGCTGCTAAAAACAAAGAGGGACCATAGATGCAGGGCTAAGTTACTAACAGGATGTTTATTCTCCCTCCATCTTGTTTTACTTTGCTATCAAAACATATTTTGTTTCTGCTAATGTAGAAAATTAAGCTGTAGAAATCTAAAGCCATTTACCCTGAATGAAACCATTCACATGCAGCTTGAATATACTATAACTTACATAAATTGACTTCACACCTTTAGCTGATTGATTTATTTAACTTTCCCTAGTGACCCTGTGTAGGCAATGCAAAATGTTTAATTAGTAAAATGAGGACTGCCCTGCAAGCTGTATCTCTTACAGCTTCTCTCAGCTCCATCCTGCACTTTTTCATTACTGTGCAGATGTAAATTCTTGCAAGGGGCCTGAGGCCAGCTTTAGCTCACGGCTTGGACAACAATTTGGACCCAGCTTTTTTCTCACTGACATAGGATCTTGCTTCCAGCCCTGTTCCTGCAACACTCTGTTCTCCCACCCAAGCAGATTTATGGGGTCAGGGCTTCTGGTGTGGAGCACCAGGGTGTCCTCCTACAACACCCATCCACCCCTATTTTTTTTCTTTCCCTTTCTAACAAATTTTTCTGCTTCTTTATGGTGTTTTGTGAATTTGGTATTTTTCCTGGAACCTTTTCCAACAAGGACTCTCTCAAATACATTTCCTACCAACACAGCCCTGATGTAGGAAATCTATGAGTGCCCCCTCTCGTCTGCTTTCCAGTAAAACAGCTCTGACATCTTTTCCATGGAGGGAGAGGAGAGCACAATAATTCGGCTTAATCAGTCCATTTGCATTTCTGTGCATACTGAAATGCAATAAAATAGAGAGGTTCACAACATGATAAATGTGGATGCCTGCACATACTTGCAGACTGAAAGGTTGGACTGTCCCTTTTCAGTGTGAAGGAGATTCAAAAGGCATGTGTAATATTAGTTTTTCTGCCTACTCCACATTCCTCAGCTTTTTCTCTGCAGACAGAGAAATGCTTTTGGTATTGCTTTGATCAGAAAGATCACAGATGATAAAATATTCCCTTTTTTCTCAGCCCTGCTTGAACCTTGGGATTCACTTTTCCTTGAAACAGGATCTTCAAAATGGATACACCATGATATGAATAAGTCTGATTTCCCAGCTAGTCAGACCCATAAATATTAACATTCTTACAGCCCCTCTAGAATAGTATAGGGGAAAAAAAAATCTATCCTTTTGAAATGTCCTAGGTGATGAGAAGTGGCAAATGGAGGCTACACCGAGAACTAGCAGGAGAATGGATCCCCTGTGGTTACTATAGCTGGGCTGTCATCTTCAGAGCCAAGTCTGCAGAGCAGAGCTCTGTCAGAGCACTGTGCTGCAGGTTGTCTCTGGACAGAGAAGCCTGTGGGGTAGGACCCACTGGGAGGTGGATTCGTGCAATCTGCATGCTTGAGAACGGTTTCTGGATGGGAAATGATCAGCTCCTTGCAGTTAGATGAATATGGAGAATATGGAGGGCTTGAAAACAAAAATCCTAATCTGAGGGTTTAGATATATTTCCCCTGAAAACCCCTGAAATGTTGTTTTTAATCATTAAATGAAAGTCTACAACACAGCCTGAATTTTGTTCTCTCTTTGCTCTGTTTTCATTCTCCTGCACAGCTTTTGGTTTGCTGGCTGGAAAGTGACCCCTGGAGACAAAGTTAATCTTATTTCAGGAACTGTGCCCACAAAACTGGGAGATGGCTGGGCTGTTGAGTTCTGGATAATATTACATTTTTTAAAAAATGCAATGCAGCACTGAAGTCTGTGTGAAGGCAGTGCTTGGGAGCAGGCCACACTGACAGTGACAGGGAATAGAGGCTCTGATTTACCCAGGTAACACGCAAGTCCAACGCTCTGTTTTCCTGCTAGCATATCTAGATGTCAGGACTTTATCTTTACCATCTAATCAATATGGTGCTGTGGCTGGCCTAATTAGCTCCAGTTCTTTAATTAGACCAGCCTGGATGCTATGCTGATGTGGCCAGGCTGCACTGGGACTTCAGCAAGTGTCTGTGCACACCTTTGCACCGCACAGACCTGTCAGCTTGATGGGATTTGAGAGGCTACCCTGCACTGTGAGGGATGTGGACTGTGCACTCGTGGTGTTTGTTTGTCCTTGCTGAACCCCCAGACTCGGTCTAACTGAGCAGCTTGTGTGCCTTGTTCGTGCTGGAGTTTTCTCCTGAGGAAGTGAATGATCCTGTAACAACTGGCACGACCAAAACATATTTCAGGGCTTTGCCTTAATAATCTCCAAATAATTGACTCTTCAGTCACAGTTTCTGTCTCCTGGGTGGATTCCACTGAGGAGAGAGTTCATGTCTTGCTCTTATTACAATTGAGTTAGAAATCAGTCATCTGTGAAAGGTGAGTCTACCAGAAATGGGGTTTGATGAGTTCCAGAGGTTTGAGAGAGGACGCCTCTCCTGGGCCCACAGGATGGGCTGACACCGGCCTCCACCTTGCCCAAGTCACCCAGTGAGGTGATTTCACTTGTCTCCAGTCTAGTCCAGTTTTTTTTTCAAGCCCTTCAATGCTAACTTTTTTTGTTGTTGTTTTCTTTACAGCTTTGTGATATTTACACTTTTCTAGGATACTCTTTCCAGATGAGACTGCACTGTATTGCCTCAGATCTCTGCCAAAAAGAATTACAGATGTTTCAAAGGAAATGTGCAGAAACCATGTGGCTGAAACAGAATAAATTATGCTTAAAATGAAGGAAATGTCCTAATAAGTGAGAAATGCACCAATTTCTCTGAGAGCTTTTTTTCCTGCCTCTACCACCTGTGTTTATTTTTGTTTTTTTACTCTACTGTGTGGTACAGCAGATGGTTCTTTCACATGAAAAAGTCTGCAGTAAGGCCAAGGTTGGAGCGGATTTTTAGAATTTCTGAAATTTTCTAACTGCAGAGTACTTTACTAAAATTTGCAGATGTGTTTCTTTGTCTGTACAACCAGAAAATATGGTTCTGGAACATCTCTTAGAATTGCAAGCCCTCCCTGACAAACTACAGATGGAACACATGACCCAGACATCAAGCAGAGCCCCAAGTATGGGCAGAAGGGTCCCCACCTTCAATCAGTGGAGTGAAATGAGTTCCTGAACTCACCTGGATGGCACATCTCGTTGTCTGTCTGCAACAGTCTGTGAGAGATTGAAATATTAAGGGTTATAGTGACTCCAATGATCGACCTCTGCAAAAGCAGGGGAGATTTGCTGACAATGCGTGAAGTAACAGCCCAAGTGCAGAGGGTGTGAGCACCCACCACTAGAGGCTGCACACTGGAGTTTGAGCCAGATAAGGAAAGAAGCAGAACCTTCCTGGTGGGATAGTGCTTTTACCATGCCACTGTTCTCCCTTGCACAACTGGCTCAGAGGTGAAAGCTCTCCTGGGGAAGTAGCGGGACATTCCCACGTAGACCAAGTCCTCTCTGATGGGCCATAACTGACTTAACTACACTGATGTGAGAGGCAGCTGTCATGTCATGTCTCAAAGACCCCCAAAGTGCCCCCAGGCTCATTTCTGAGGTCTTCCACCAGAGGAATGCATGTGATACACCATATTGCATCAGATGGTATAAAACTCTCTACCCTGCCCAGGGTGGGTACCTGGACATTCCATAAACATAGACATATAAACCCATTGAACTCCTGTGTTTTGTGGGCTTTCCCCACTCCTAATGGATCGAGACTGAGACCATCACTTCTGCCAACAGAATTTGAAATTGCAGCAATCTCATTGCTAGGTGCACATGTGGTGGTATCTTTGGACTCTTATCTTCTTTTTCTCTTCCTTTCTTTTCCCTATCCATTTTCTTAGGTGTTATTTTTTATGCTTTTATATCACTGTATTTCTACAGAGAAGAAGCAAAATGGCTAAATACCTCCTTTCCATTTCAACCAAATCATTCTGAAATAAACCTGCTGATCGTTTGGTGTCATTTTTCTCCAATTCACCCCAAAGGATCTATTATTACCAGGAACTTCAGTTACCCCTGCTTCAGGGACGGTTGTAGTACATGCTGTGTTCAGAGAGGAACATTACTCATTTTTGGTCTTCCTGTAGCTGCATCCCAGGAGGAAATACAAACTTGAGTGATGTCCCATCTCCTTGCTTTCCAATGAGCTTTTCCCTTGCTTAGCAATGCCCATTGCCTGCATATATATGTACTCCAACAGTGTAAAATACTTCTGGTCAGCTAATTTTAGATTTTTCCTTTCTTAACTCTACTTGAAAAGCCTGGCCCAAAGTCTCAGAAAACCTGGTTCAATAGAAGATGCCAGATTTTTACACCTTCCTTGCCAAACCACAGCTACCAATCAAATCTGATGGGACCACCATGTCATTCTGGAGAAAAGGCATTTCCACCCATTTCAATCAGGAAGATACTTCTTAGATTAAAGTTTATCTGAAGAGGAGGAAGGTATTTTTCTACACATTTCTACTCTCTGCTGGATTTTCTTCTGTGCTTGACCTCTTTAATTTATCATATGCTCATACTATCAAAGCTCAGGTTCCCTGAGGAACCACGAGAGTCACAGTAATAACATTCACGAGATGAGGTCATCTGCCCTGTTATGGAAGAAAGCTGTAATTCCACTGGAATTTCATTGTAATTTAGCATACATTTGTGTCTGCTTATTTGAAAGTTTTTCTGGATAATGAATTGCATCCCTGAGACATTCCATAATAGTTCTTATTTTTGTAATACTACATCTTCTATGCATTTCTAATACCAAAAAAGTCCATGTCAAGCAAAATGATCAAAACGGACTGTAGTCTTCTCAGTGTAATTTAGCCCAAATTTGAATTCCTTTCTAGCTATATATTTTAATTATGCAAACTAGGCACTCAAAGTAATTTTGTCATGTTAATAGAAAGGACAACTGATTTTCCCAATGTGAAAAGATGCAAATCTCCTCAGCCTTTGCTTGGTTCCCAGACTTACTATATTTTGATGCATCTTAGAACTCTGTTGTACCATGTGCATGGAGTCACCTCTCAGGATCTCACTGTCCTGAGTGTGGGTTGTGTGTCATTTGTTTTTTGTAGTTCATGAGTAAGCTATAGGTTGCACATTGGTTTTTTTGGTAACATGTGATCCCTGATTGTCTGGTCTGCGTTTGGGAAGAGGTTGAGCTTTTTCTCCCAGAAGTATTTGAAACCACAGAGTGGAAATGAATCCTGAGCCTGTTCTCAATGTGCCCCATCCACCCTGTAACACTAAACAGTGTGCCCAGTTAGGGCTCTTATGCTGCTGGGATCTGCATATGCTATCCTGTATCACTTCACACACTGCAGCTATTGTCTCCCCATGTTCCCCTCAGCAGCCATAATCATGCCTTTCCCAGCTCTGCTATCACAGCCACATGGATTGTTTTCTTTCAGACTCTAATAATAAGTCAATTAGTGTAGTGGTGTGGTTTTGGTTTTGTCAGTTCCATGTATGTATTTATTCCTTGCTTCGTGCTGTTTGTATAAGTTATAATGGTTTGTCCCTTGTACCCCATGTTTAACCTTTCATGGTTTCCCCCAAGTTATAGTTATGTGTCAATCATCAGTTAAGGAACCCCTGAGTCCTGTCAGTCACTTCAGGGCCTCACCCCGTGTCTGGAAAGTTCTAGTGAAGGTGTCTATACCCCGATTGGTTCCCCACTGTACCCTTTCCCCTTTCTCCACCCCCACACTTAAGGTGTTACAGGAGGGAGATCTGTGCTCTGTTGGCAGACTCTCTGGTGGTGAGGTGATCCCGCGTGGACCTCAATAAACCCCAGCTGTTGTTCACCCTCCAGAGTCCTTCCTTCATTCCTCGTCTCATTGCTCACGCTGCTACTGCTGCAAGGCCCCACAGGATCGGGAAGGGCTCCCTGGATCCTGGACTGTACCTCGCACTGCGGCCGGTGTCAGGGCTGGCCAGGCAAGCGGGACAAGGGTCCCGAGACACCGCGACCACCGCAAATTAAGGCAGGATTAGCCTCTGAGAAGTGAAACCAGTTACTCTCTCTCTCCCAGAACAAGGACCTTAAATTATCTTCTTGAACATTTTGATTCCCTTCCTTTTGCTTTTTTCCCTGCAATCCATTGAGTCCCTTCTTTCTAATTAGCTTGCCAGTAGCCATCTATCAAGCATTTCAAGCATTTCTCTTGTTAACTTACAGACAGAAGAGTCCTCTGTAGCATGTCATCAGTCTATAGCCAAATTTTGTGCCTGGTAGAGCTGAAAAACAAACAACCCATCCCACCTCCAGAAACACTCTGCCTGACTCTGCTAAGTTTTCACACAGGATTTTCCTCCCTGGCTGACACTCTCATTTCACTCCTCTAGCAGTTGGGAAGAATCATGGTGGAGATCTTTTTTATAAACACCAGCATGCCAGTGTTTAGAGAAAGGGACAAATTTCTGGTCATGATCTTCACTTCCTGGATTAAGACAGGCAGAAAAAATGTGGTTAGCCAATATAAATGAGCTTTTCTGTGTTAAAAGGTAAGCAAATTCAAAATATCAGCCAGTTTACTGTGGCTAGAATTTAAAGGATCAGCACCAGCTCTCTAAAATCACATCCAAGCCTTGCTGCAATATCAGGAAAATCCAATCCTCCTCCTGTTTGCCAGGCTGATTTATGAGGGCAGTTGTTCCAATGGATGGTCATTTGCTCTGGAAGGGTCATGAATTTGCCCAGTGCAGTTTCCCAGAGCCTCTGCTCCCCCAGGAACAGCAGCTGACACTGGTAGTGGCAAGTACAGGAAAGGCACAGAAAGAGTCAGGGAAGCACTCCAGCTGTGAGCACAGCTGTGTGAGGTCTCCTTGCATCCCCTGCTACTGCCCCAAGCCATGCAGGGGCTTCTCCATGGTGTTTGGAATTTTTGCACTATGTTTCATACTATATGCATGATGCAGGTTTTGCTGCAGGGCCTCAACCATTAGTAAGGAAGTAGAGAAGGCAGAGCATGACAACAAAATCTGCTGGCAAATGAGTTTCTGAGGAGCTACTAAGAAAAAAACCTGCAAGGACCCCGGAGTCTGGCTGTGGACCTTTTTTAGATGTTTCCTCAGAGCCATAGAAAATATGCATCTCGTTTCCAAACAAGTCACTGTAATTGCAATCTGGCTATAACATGGGCCTTGATTTATCAAAGAGCATATCAGGAAAATTTAAGTGAATGACAGCATGGCTTTTCTTCAAGCAAACCTTTTGAGAAGAGTTAATTGTTCTCAAATCTGTAAATGCAGCTTCTACTTTCAGCTTTTCTACCTGCTGGGTGCAAGGAGCCTGCAGATGTAGCTGGATGCTCTGGATGCTTTGCTTGGGACTGTGTTCTGAATTGCACATTCATGAATCTTCATCTTATGAGCTGCCAAATGCATCCTATATTTTAAAGTTAATAAAGCAAATATCCGTTGACAGGGAACGAGATGCTAATGCCAGGTGGAGCCAGTAAGAGAGACAAATGTAGAGATGCAGGCAGAAACATCCAGGCAGTTGCCAAGCCTACTACTTAATCCATTCTGCTGGCAGCTTTGCACAGAGCATTCAGCAGCACCAGTGCCTGCCATGGCTCTCCCTACCAAAGCACTCCCAGCCATCCAGGCTGCACTCCCGTGCAACAGGCTCTTCTCAGCATCCTCCTCCTGGCACTGGAGCTGTGATTAACAGCCCAGCCAGGCTAGGCCAGGGGCCTCTTGATATATTCGGTATTTTAGAACAAAGCCATCATTCTCCAGGGCAGTTGAATGTGCCATAATGAACTGCAATAAGGCAGAATGTAAAGGCTGGGAGATACAGGCACTCTGCTGGAAAGCAAAGTCATTAAAAATAATGAGCAGTCTTTCACTTCCTTCTTTTTATTAACTTTCTGCAGAGGACAACCTGGCACTTTATTTTTAACACAGTCTCCACTTTACTAATATCTGTCAGACAGATGGCTAATTTTTTTTTTCTGCAACATGCGCCACAATATTTAGAAAAACCTTAAAAAAAAAAACAAACCTGAGCTTCCCCTCCCAATTTCTTCTTCTCTATTTACCTCAGATGGTTTATTTTTCAATAACCTCTCTGAATTCAGCAACTCCTGTTTCACTTTGTGGCAATCACATGAAAAGCAATGCAAAAGGATGCCACACCCAGCAGCATTTGAAGCACATGTATATCGACTGTCAGTAACAATTGGTGAAAATTTGAATGAATAGTTTTGCAATCTCTTCCTTGGGACAGACAGAGGCATGCCTGTAGCCACAGACAGAGCCCTGGCTTCCTGACTGAGTCTTGGTAAATCAGTCCTGCTCTGCAGAGCAGAACTGAAACAGGTGACAGGATCCACCAAGAATTGCATGTCTTGGGTTACTTTTGAAGTTGTTGCTCAGACACAACTCCACCGCGCTTAGAAAGCTCTGAACATCGGAAACCAGGCTGTTAATCACTCTAGCAGCTCTCACTTCTCCTGTAACTACAGAAACCTTTGGCCCTAGCTTGGAACCATAAGATCAGGTCCTGATCCCATTCCCTGGACTAACATCCTTGGCCTCCTCTGCCCATGCACACTGCCCAGGCTTGTAGCCCTTTGTAGACACTGAAGTACCAAGTACACTGAAGGGTTAAGCTTAGCAACAAGCAATGCTAGAACATTCCATTGCTGTAATAAGGCATGTGGGTCAACTCATGGCTCCAGACCTAAAGAGCTGTTGAGTAGGATTTAGCCTTCTAATTTACCCTTGCAATTTGTCTTCGCAGATTTAAACTGGGGTGTTTTTTTTTAAATTTATTACTGCAATCCTACCATCCTGGCCAAGGCCTCCTGGAATCCTAAAAACCAAAGCCTCTCCCCAGACCCCTCTTGGGTAAGATTTGTCCCTGCTCTCCCCTTAGATGAGTTCTTAATTTCTGCACTGACACACAGTACTTCTGTGCTTGGATCACAAAAATCTGCCATGAGGCCAGAAATGAATATTTCAGAAGGGTGCAAGATAAACTGAATGAAACATCAAAATGAATACGCAACTTATTTGCATCAGGTTTGAGAAGCAGGTGGGTGGGAAGGGAGAAGGAGCTTGCTGAAGATAGACAGCAACATCACACAGCCCTGAACTACCTGCTGGCTACGGCCTGAAGTGATGGGAAAGCCTCAGAGGTAAAGCCAAAGGAGCCATGAGCAGCATTTTAGTGCTCTCCTGGTCTGCTCAAGGATGTATAATCCCTTGCACAACCTCCAACTGAATTTAGCTTCAGAGGATGACACTCTGCAGCCACAGGGGCCCAAATCATTCTTTACAAACACCTTCACAAGCTGCTGCATGGCAATTTGGGGTCTAGGGTATAAAGGTCTAACAAATTTGTATAGGCATTTTCCTACATGACTGTAGCAAAGCTCCTATAGTTCATGTCAGCCACGTTAGTCAGGGTTTACAGGGCTGTCATGATAACCCAGTGCTGATCCCCTGATAAGAGAACAAATATTTAAGTCTGGGTTGGTTGCAAATATTTGCACTGGAGTTGTGCTTCCCAGTTGTAACTGATAATATGAGAGCTGCTGCTTCTGTTGAGGAAGGTCTGGTGACATTTTCACAATGCCTTCCAGAGGGATACCTCTCTGAGTTTGCAATCCATTCTCTGGCTAGTTTTACAGCCACTTCCAGCAGCAGCAGAATGGACAAGCCCATACACTGGAAGCAGATCTGCATTTCATATTGGTTGTTGAATTTTCAAAGTTAAATATTTTTATAATTTCCTATTTGTGTCTGCGTTTATACATACAGTTGTGTGTAAAAATATGTCTGTCCTGGTTGGGACTGGGTCAAATTTTTAAAAATCTTAAACTTTTCATGAACAGCATGAAACAGCAAAGCCTTTGTTTCAGTCAGTTCACTACAGAAGGCCAGAGGAAATTCAGTTAAGAGAAAAATATTCCTTGTGCTTATGTATCATCATGTATTAATCGTCTTCCTCCTGTTCCACAAATTGCTTTGGGCTGTACTGGTATACAAGGTATACACCAGCTGAGGATTTGTTTTTGAAATCCCTTTTGGGTTTGCACTCCAGCAGGGCCTGTGCCAGAGACTGTCTCTGACAGCTCAGAAGAGATATGAAGTGTAATTGATTGTGCCCCTGAGAGCTTTTCTTCCTGTTTGTCTGTGTGTGTGCATGAGAGAGAGAGGGAGAGGGAGAGAGAGAGACTGTCTTTTATCTTTTGCCAAAAGTGGCTTTAATCCAGCACTGAGCTTTTCTTCTTCACTCATGTTCTGAAATGCTCAACATTATGTGTTTTCAGGGTGGGATCAGAAAAAGGCAGCTTTCAGGGAACATCTTGCTCCAGAAACTTCAGAAAGAAGGCCTTTTTCTTTAGTTGGGAGGCAAGGGAGGCAGCAGCAGTGATGACAGAGCTCAGTTTTGAAGACATGGAGGGAATGGCATCAGCAGACCACTGCCAGATCCTGCAAGGGCAGCTAGAGAGGTCACAGCTTGTCCCTTCTCTGCCCCTTTACATCCCCTTCCCCTGCCCAAATCCCTGTCCTGGCACACGGGATGCTGTGGTGTGGAGGGCAGCGTTTCACATCCAGCCTGCAGCCGGTGGCTGGTCTTTACACCAGCGTCTGCCAGAAAGTGGAAGGACATGAACCACTTTCTCTGCTGCTGCATCTGCCAATCTTAATGCCTGTAAATCAGAATCATAGATTCATATGAGGTTGGAAGCAACCTCAAATGATCATTTGGTTCAACATTTTGTGGGAAAGAGAGATTATAGATGGTAGTAGCACCCTGACCAATCACATATTGAAGTTCTCCACCGACAAGGGATTCTACCACGTCCTCAAGAGGTTATTCCAGAGAATGATTGCTCTCACTGAAATAATTTCTTCTACTAAGACGAAACATCTCTTAGTGCAACTTGTACCTGGTGTCCCTTGTCTTCACTATGTGGCTCCTGGTAAAGAGAGAGACTCCACCCTCTTTGTAGCTGCCTCTTAAATACTGGAAGATTATGGAGCTCCTCCTTCTGGAATACATTCCAAAGAACACAAAAGATGGGAAATGTCTGGGAATAGCCAGAGAGGAGTGAGTGATGAACAGCCTGGCAGTCCTCTGTACTGAGGTGACTGGGAATCAGACAGGGGGAGAGCAGGACCTACTGTTTTCTTTGACTATAGCAAGGTTTTCTACGGTATTCTTGGAGGCAAACTGGTGAGACATGGACAAATCCCTTTAAGTACAGGATATGTGGAAATTAATCCATTGGATGGTGATTTAAAATTTATTAGGTTCATAGAGATGAAGAAACCACATTCTATTTGGAAGTGTGTAAGGCAGCAGACATAAATTGTAACACAGCAAATTCCAATTAGATAGCAAGATAGAATTTTTTTCCTCAGTATGAGGATGGTCAAACACTGGAAGAGGGTTCTCAGAGACTGTGAAATCTCCATTGTTGAAGATACTCAAAACTCAATATCCAATGGGACCCTGAGCAACCTGATCTACTTGGCCTTCTAGTTGGAAGCCAACTAGGAATGAAGGGGTGTGGCTCTACATTCTGTGTGGTAATTTCCATTCACATCTTAATTATTTTCCCACCTCATTCTTGTATGCGGCCAAGAACTAGTCCCTGTGGGGCCTGACTAAAGAAAATGAATCCTCTGTGGACGTTTTCTCTTCTACAGTTACATTTTCCTTGTTTCTGCTAATGAAAAATCTCGCAATAATTGTGCTAAATGGCCTACAGAAGCCTAAATAACTTTATAATCTTAAAACCTTTATCAATTAATCTTATTTTGCTAAACCTTCTGTGTTAAGATAGCTTGAAATATGTTCTATGTGAGCCTGATGAACTGTTTTCCATAAGGCCAGATCGAGTGGCATGGCTGATACAGCATTGAGTTGCAAAGAGAACTTTTCATCAGTAACTCTGATGTTTTGCCCAGGATTGATGGCAAACCCAGAAGCCTGCTTTCAGATCACTGCATTTATGCCTTTAAAATAATGTCATGCATTAAGATCTTTCTTACAGGCCTCTGGAAACATAAGCCAAAACTTTCCCAGCTGGATGCCAAAGACTGCACATTTAAATGATGTTTGCAAAGGCCATGAGAATGGCAGATGCTTAAAAGTAGGGCATGTTTATTTATGTGTTGAACATGGGTTTCGGCAACTAGCTTCTTATATGAAAATTATACAAGTGTGAATAGCCCACTTCCAGACAAGCGTGGTTATTCTTGTGATCATCCTCTTTGCTCATATGCAAAAACATGCTAAGAGTGGGTGTAGACAGCAGGAACTCATACAGCATGGTTGTGCCAGCAGGGAAGGGCAGGATGTCCTCCACCATCAGGTATCAAGTGCAGCATCAAACAACAGCAGAGGTGTGGAACGTACAACATGAGGATGCACCTGTGTGGGAATTTGCCATGGAACACGTATGGGATGGAGATTATGCGGCGTTTGAAGAAAAAGGTACAGAGATGCAAGGAGAGGGAGAGAGAGAGGGAGAGAATAATCCATAAAATTAGATTTAAAGTGGGAAAATGATAAGTCCTGCCAAGTCCTACTAAGCTACTGCTGCTGAGGACAGGGCTGTCCCCAAGTTCAAACCATTGCACTCACTGCTGCTTACACTGCCATCAAAGTGTGCTTTTCCAACTGGCTGCTTTCCATCTCCCAGACTAGGAGTTACATATTGCTACAAAAAAATCCAAATGAAACTCATATGTAGTGTTAAAAATCATGAGCATATCACAATCAGCCTGTCTTAGTTGTGGCCAAAATCCACAGGAAAGAAATTCACAGCAAATGTCTTTGCAGTGCAGAGGGTGGGAGGTGAGATTTTTGAGGCGATCTAAGTACACGCCTCAGCAGGGATGATTTCCCTGCACGGGCTCACATGGGTGCATCATGTCTGATAGTCAAACAAACTTGTTTGGAACAAGCTGAGCGTCTCTGCACACCCCTGTTTTATCACAAAAGCTTTGGCTCCTGAATGCATAAATAATTTTTAAGTGGTTCTTCTGGCCAGAAATGGAATATATTTAGCGACCAAGTTCATACTTAAATCACTGAGAATTAGATGACTGAATACCTTTGAAAATCCGGTCATATGGCTTTCAAGTCACTGAAATGCCTCTGTAAGTCTCAGCCCAAGGATGGATCTGATATTATCATCTATTGATAGAAACTCACAGGTACAGCTGGGAATGTGTTTTCGTCACAATCTTTTTCAGGTACCTGAAAGGCTGGAGCCATTCAGTGTGCTAAACTCAGCTACCGCCTTGACAAAAATATTTACATTTTCCCTTGAGAATGTAATTATTATCATTTCTAAAACAATTGGACGCTGGGAAGCAACTGTTTCTAATATTGGACAACACTTTTACTCTTCAAAGACCAGCAGTTTATAATGTGGAATACTTTCTCCATCCCCAGTACCCAGTCTGATGGCACAACATCCAAGAGGCAAATCCTGCAGTTCAGGGCCCATTCAGGTCCCTCTGCTTGATTGCTCAAAGAAGCAACTATCCCAAATTGACCTTAGTTAAATATAAAAAGGAAGTCTAATAAAATATTTTGGGACTAAGTGTAAGGGAGAATGTTTCCAGCCCTTCCTAGCACCTCACTTCTAGAACCTCACTTTTCCCCACCGTGTTTGCTCCTGATCTTGTCTCTAGAGAGCATTGCTCTTCAGTGGCTACCTTTCTCATGCCCAACGCCACAAACCATACCATTTTCATGCTTAATTCAGAAAGGAAGGAATTTATGGACCAAAAGACCTCACACACACACCAAAAAAAAGAAAAAAAAATTACAGAGGGAGGGAGGGAGGGAGGGAGGCTTGGCTTCTGGATGGACTTACACCATTACAATAATAAAGCACAAAGTTTTATTTTTGTAAANCTTCTCCAACATCTACAGAACTTGTAATTCCTAATGTGGAAGGACTGAAACTTGCTATGTAATCCTGAAGCTAATTTAAACCATAATCAACAAAGTTCTTCAAAAGAATGAACATCTGCTAAATGAGTAAGCCATTAAAATATGCCCAAAGTATATCATATAAGCAGACTTTAATGCAACTGCATTTCAATAAAATATTTGGAGTGGCTAAGTCTGTACATAGTACAAATCAAAATGCTGTGCTATTAGAATACTTTTGTCACCACCTCGTGCAACATTAGGGTAACATCTGTCTTGCTCCTGATTTCAGTTTGTGGGTTCAATGTGTGCTGAAGAAAATGGTGAGAAAGTGACTGCTCTAGTATTACAGTGGTGTAATACATGCAAACCATACTGCAAAATTTCAGATCACTTCAAGTGCACTTTAGGGCTCCTTCAGCTTTATTGTGCTGCTGAGCAAACTTTCCAATTTTCAGGTCAAATACTTCTCTCAAAGGATGTATGTAGATTCTTACAAAAGTTGCACAATAAAGAGAGAAGAGAAATCAGATTGCTAACATAAACAGCTATGTCTTCTCAGAGAATGTCTCTGTTTCAGCCATCTGATTCCAAATGGTTTCCTTAAGCCCTAATTTATTACTTCAAATTCAGAAACTATGCCTAGTCTGAAGATGCTTAAGAAATATGCTCCCTCTCTCCATTGGTCCAAGCAGTTGGTGTCTGATGCAAACTTTTCTGGGTAAATGTGAACCAGATGTTTCCCAACCCTAATTTGTGAACTTTTGTCCCAGGTTTCTATGTTGAGGCAGTGCAAGAGAGCTGGGCAGCACTAAAGGGCTGCCTGGGTAAGTGCTCTGCTCCAGACACCCTTCAGTGTTGCAGCACTTTTCTTCTCGTGCTTGGCCACCAAAACACAAATCTCTCACTTGCTAGGGCCACTGAACAGCCCCCAGCATAGCAAAATATATTTGTAGTGAACAAACACACCATAGTGTGTGTTTGTAGGAGAGATGCCAAGCCTGTGTGGGCTCATTATGGCAATTCCTCTGTGCCAGCTCTGCCCATGGAAATCACCCCACCACAGCCAGCCTCCTGCTGCTGCTGTGATAGCCAAGGACACCGTATCTGAGAGGTCTGGGATGGAGAAATCTGGAGATTGTATTTCACAATTCAGATTGTATTTCACAATTATTAATAAAACTTCCCTTGAAATAAAAGTAGAGGATCTGGCACCACTTTGTTATTCAAAACCACAAATTCCCCCTCTCCCACAGTCTGCCAGAATTACAGGCTCTTCTGCAACTTCTTAAAAATTTGAGATGTTTTCGTCAAGTGAGCATCCTCCCCCTTCAAAACGCACCCAGGGAAGTTTAGTGTTCCAATTTAGCATTGCAGTTTATGAGAGAGAGAAGGCTGATACTGACCCAGCACAACACCATGCATTGGAAATATATTAGCAAGACTTTCATCACTGCATTTACCCCACCTTTTGCAGCCAATGTCTCTAGGAATGATGTTCTGTCCAAGGTGAAGAGTGTAAGCTGTCTGTGAGAGGAACAAGGGGAATCTCTTTGCTGTCATACTCAGGGCTTCTCCTGGGCCAGCAAATGAAGCAGAGCTGGAACATGGGGTGACCTCTGTCTTGCTGGCTCTGGCATTAAATTATTGACACATTACTTGGCGCTATTTTGACCTCTACTGTTCTCTGGACAGTGTGTGGGCACATTTTGAAGCAGCATGTGCTAGAGGCTCCCTGCAGCAAGCAGGGACCCTCCCTTAGAGTCGGGATTTATACCTCTAGACATACTGAGATGAACTGTGTTTTGCTGTGTTGTGTTACTACTTAGTAGGGCAGATGCAGCCATCCATGAAAACAAGAGTTGAATGGATGCCTGGCAAGATCTCTTCAATATTTCTTGTCTGTATTGAGTCACATTTTCTTGTTAAGAAATACCTTTGACTCTAATGCAGGTATGCAGAGACCTGATGAGAAACCATCAGCTCATTTCCCAGATTTTAACAGCATGCCTACCTTATGTCTTTCATTTCTCAGTGTTTTACAGTTGCCCTGTCCCAAAGCCTCTGGCTATATAAAATAGACCACTGATGTCAGATGGAGCATCTTGTTATTACAGTAATGAACTTGTAAAATTTGTTACATATAATAAATATTACGAGCAGTCAAGGACCCTAAACCACCCAACTCGAGATTTGAAGAAGGCATCTTTCATGTTTGATGTGTCTTTCTTTTTCCAACAAGCTGAAAGGCTGCTGGCTCCTGACCATCAGCAGGGCAGAATGAGGTCTGTCCTGAGCAGGATGCAGCAAACACCCCAGTGCTGAGCCTTGGAGCTACACACAGGACACCTGGGCTCCTTGACAGCACCTGCAGGAAAAACTATGAGATTGATTCTGGGGAAACAGCTACCCCAGTGCCCCTGGGTGATGTGGAGGCATGAGCCCTATGCTGACTGCTGAAGCCCAGGCTGGAAGCAAGCAGGTCCCTGCCTCCCACCTCATGGCCAAGCACTCACGATGACAATCAGCACATTATCACTGGAGAAAGGACAGGGGCAATGAGCTGAGTGAGGATCGCTTCCCAGTTGAACAAGCAGGGATTTTATATATGCAAGGAAGATTCTTGGACATACTCTGTAATTCAGCAAATGGGATCATGCTGTTTTTTAGGAAGAAGATCTAGATTTGAGACTCTCGTCTACTAGTTGAAGCTATACAGACAGGGATGACAACCTGTCTCCTGCATGTCAAGAGGTCATTTTAATGTCCTCATATTTATTGTTCTGATATCTTTAGCACATATCTGGCATCGCATGATTTAGCTTTGGCTCGTATGGTAAAGGCAGCATGAAGTAGCAGCACAGTATACAGATCTTTAAAGCAAAATATGCCCTCAGATTTGCATGAAATTTCTGCTTTCAAGCAAGTGATTCTTGTGTAGCTATGGGGAATTTAACTAGAAACCTTTCAAATAAGACAGAAATTTCAAATAGCAATTCCTGATGGAAAAAAATACCCCACAAGAGTTAACTGTGTTACACCATTTATCCTGTATTTCTATCAGCAATAGCACATTTTGAAAAATAAAAAAATTGAAAAATAACCACATGCTTTGTCCTGAACAAAATGCTAGAGGAAGGCATATGGCCAGGAACAAACATCCAAAAAACCCCAAAGCCTGAGGTCTCAATATGGGGAACTGGATCCTCATACAACATCTGTGCACCAGTGCAGAATTACATGGGTATTTTTGGGACTCAGTGAAGGGCTAGAAGTACGGCCTACTATGCTGCCTTGTGGAATCAGACCAAGAAATCTTTTCTTATACTGAATAGTGGTCATGACAATTCACATACATTTTTTGTAATGCATGTTACAAAGAAACCCAAACAACTTTGCCAGGTTGATTCTCATGCTTGTGCTGCCTTATGCTTTTTGATATGAAAAATGACACTGGCTTGATCAAGAATGTAAATGTGGGGGTGGGTAAAAATATTTAAATACTAAAATATCTGTTTGCTTGAATGTGGGTTTCTAGGGCAATATCATTAAAATAAGAGACCTCACTTTTTACTGTGAGTAAAGCAGAAACAAAAAAAATATTAAGAACTAAGGTCTCCAGAAGAATTATTTTTTGGTTAGAAAAGTCAAGCACACTCAAGAAGTATGAAATAATGTTTGCAGTGTACAGAACAAAACAGAGAGAAAAAGCCGCTGAGCAGTACAAAATTGCCTGTAGATACATTTTTTAATTAAAATTTTATAGTTCTTACAGCTTATATATAATTTAATACGGCAGTAAAAACACAACACTGGTAACAATGGTGAGGGGTTGGTTGCATATGGGCTAGGTAAGTTTTTCAGGTAGCCAGAAGCACATTTCCTTATTAAAGTCCTCTCTCTCCCTCTGCTTAAGCAGGGTGTAAGTTAGTGCTGGAAATAGTGCTCCACACTTCTCTTCCTTTGCTACTTGGGAAATACTCTGAACATTGAATTTCATATGAGGCAATGCTGTCGACAGCTGGTCAGACAAACACATTGCAGGAGGCTGAGCTTCCAGCCCAAAGAATATTTCCCTTTTTTATAGCTGCCTATCTGCATTCTCCAGAGACCTGTCTCAACATAATCTCTCAATAAATATTTGGCAGCATGATACTAAAAATTCACTTGTCCACAAAAGAAAAAGCAGCAATGACTCTCTAATCCTGCCACAGAAAAGAGGCTTCTAGAAGCAGAATAATGTCATTCTTTGCTGTGCACTTTCAGGTCCTGCTTTTATGTCAGCATACAGGTTGTGTGGTTTCCTTTTGAGGTAGCAACTATGAATTTACTTCTTTTCCTTTCTTTCTTAGAAGTTAGAAGTGGAAATTTAAGTAAGGAACTGAAGACACTTTCCTGGCAGAGGTAGAAATAAACCCAAGACAGAAAACAATAATTGAAGGGGAAAAGTATTCTTAGTTAAACACCTTGTAAACCCTGATGAAAAGGGATACTGGTAGCAGCCTTCTTAGTCCTGTCCGATTTGCAGATCTTCCAGGAATACAAATGCTAGCATGGCTGCTGTTTTCTTTACTGAGGTGTAAAATAAATGTTTTTATGATAAGCTTTTCTGCAAGATGGTTTAAATACAAAACACTAAAAAGTAACTTTCAAAAAAAGTTTAAAACTGATTTTACACGCACAAATTTCTATTTGCCTTCTGTGCAACCACATTTTTAATCATTCCATCTTCCAAAAGTATATAATAAAACTCGTGGAGAATTATGAACTGACCATGAATGTCATTAACATGATCAATACATGACTGTCAGAGACAGCTGAAGTGCAAAAAAGGATTTCATCCTACAAGCTGTAAATATATGCTGCTGCTATGAATCACTCTAGTCTTCTGCAAATAGAAAATTCATGAGCTCTCCTTGAATGTTTCTTGCTTCTGTAAACCAGACTGCAAAATAAGCCCATACAGTTATTTCAAAAAAAGCCTTTCAGTATTCATAAATGAGGGGTTTTGCTTTCCAAAACAAAATAGTAATGATGAGCAAGACAGAAATAGCTTGTTTTATTTCAGCTCTTCAGAGAGAGTCATTTGCTACCACTTACAGCTCGGATTCTTCATGTTGCATGCTTTGTTTAATTATGCAAATAAGATTTGAAAAACATATGTGGACAAGAAAGTTTTGTTGCAGGAACAGAAATAAAACACACAGATTAAAGGGGGAAACAGTTGTTTATTGAAAAGGAAAAGATTCTGGATGGCAGCACAGAGTCAGACATGAGACAGATGAATGCATGCACAGCTGTTCATGTTTAAAGGCAGAATATAGACATAAATACAGTTAGATCTTTGCTCTGCTGCTACAGTATTTTTATACAATCAACTCAAAGAAATATCTACCATAACTGAACACAAGGAGAAATTTATGAGAAACAGAGCACAGGTTGCTTCTTTAAAGCCAGGATAAACAAAGCTCAGAAAAGCCTCTCGAGCTATAGTATAGCAAAATAAACTTAACTGTGCAAAAGCAAACCACCTTCTGTGGATGGCAATATTAAATGTCAGGTCCAACTCCAAATCTGATAGCTTGTATTTCTGTTTATACAAATGCAGGTAGTTTACCCCTACTATCACAATTCTGCTCTGTCTGAAGGAAAGCCAGTACTGTGACACAGGAATGCCCTTTAAAAGCAGTACTTTATTTCTGTGATCTATAAAGCTTATTTTCAAAGCACACCAGAAAGATAGAGGGATCTCCCTCCACATTTTAATTATTAGATAATGATTATTGAGACCATCCTGAAAAATGATAAATGCTCAGGAAATGATGGCCAAATACTATAGGAGAGCAAAACAGGCCATACAAGAGAGACCATAAGCAGGTCTATAGGATACAAATACTTCCCCAGAGCTGCCACTTTCTAGCCTTTAGAGGATATTATCTCATATTGGTTCTGCTAGGTGACCTCCAGTCATACTTTACCTGCATCAAGTAAGATACCACGTAACTGCAAGGCATTTAAGTGCAGCCTTTAGTATTAGATGCTTCAATTTCTACAAAAGTAGAAATATGGAAGTTTATCATATCATGAAAATTAATTCTTGAAAAATGCTTTGACAGGCTTCTTTGGTGTGCAGTAGGAAATTGTTTCAATTTATAAATAAACCCAACATGGATTAACTGCCAACATGGATTACTTTGAAATCTCAGCTGTGATGTTTATATACAATGTTCATTTTAATGTTCCTTATTTAAATATTCAGTTCTCTTCCTTCAAAGTTATTTTTGTAAATAGTTTTCCTTTATAGTTTTGTCAGTTAAAGTTAAACTATTACAGCATATTTCTGATCCATTTATAATTCAAGTTCAGTTTTGATAGCCACAGAACACCAACTTTCACATATCTGTTTCTTTATGGAAACCATAAAAACAACCCCACATACTCCTTCTTAATCTTATTTAAAGGTTTGCAAGATGTAGAAAGCACTTGCAAGACAGTAGTATTTTATTCATATTCTGAACTTCCCAGGAATCTCATGTTTTACTGCTACAAAGATGCAAAGACACAAACCCCCTTCCTTCCCTGCTACATGTAACTTTCATTTCAAATAGCCAACAAAACACAGAAGTTATGCTGAACATATTCCAGGTTACAGAAGTGTAAGAAAACCCCAAACCTTTCCTTCATCTTGTCAAGTATGTCTTTCACTTTCACAGCCTTTCACTTAGATAAGAAAACACATGACTGTCCATCAGAAACCTGCACAATCACATACATGTGTGAAATCACTCAGTCACAGCTCTGCCCATGAACGTAGGATTGACTGATTGTACAACACACGTGTTCCAGATCCAACACCTGCTTCTCTGCAGAGGGAGAGTGGCACAACAGACCAGGATGAATTCTGCTAGAACAGAGACTTCTTAGTGTACCCAGAGCCAAAGTTTCCACCTCCTGTGCTACCTCCCACATACAACCTTTGGGAAAAATTCAAGTAGAAGACATCTACTTGTCACAGGTCACAGGTACTGTCACATGACACATCAGTGATGTTTCGTTAGAGAAATGTGAGAAACAAGGTTTTACACATCTAGTCCCTTTTTGGCACTTTATTTTCAGATAATTTGCCTGTGTGTTAAATGCACATGCATTTAATGCTTAAGTGCAGTTCTGTCACCTAATATGTAATGCTGCCACTGATGGGATTGAAAAGATCCTAGAAGCCATCTAACAAAGCGTTGTTACAATCCCCTTTAGCTCTTTCCATTTATTATTTTTTTCTCTCTCTCTGGAATAGTGACGGGGCATGAACCCAAGCAGCAGAGCTGTGTGACTGTGACCAGCTATGGGCAGCTCAGCACCTGCAGACCCAGGAGGTGGAGCTCACAGCACTGTCATGGAGCAGCCTGCCACCTGGCAAGCATCTTAGCTGCCCAGTGGGATGGAAATCCAGAGAAATTTCAATTAAAGGATATGGAAACATCTTAGTGCAAGTATAACCCATGACCTGCTTTTTTGTTTGCATGGCCCCCTAACATGCCAGCATCAAGTCCCCAGTTTCTTCAGAGCAGATCAGCAGGCCTATGTTTTCCTAAATTGTCCTCAGGATAAAAAGTCGAAAATGGGATGACTGATTAAGCCCTTTTTCCTCACCCAAAAAAGCCCCAAAAAGATTCTTACACAGGGAAGTCACAAAGTGTCAGAACATAATAATTACTTTTTTCCTATAGCAGGGCTGAAACTCTAAATCAAGGGTATAAGAAAGAAAAGATGCAAAGAACTGCAATACAATATAGTGCTGTTCTATGCAGAAGTTGGACCACATGATATGCTAGAATATAAAAAATACATTTTTACTCAAAAATAATTTTTATTATCCAAGAAGAGCATGGTGTATTATTAAATACAGCATCAAAAGTCACTTTGTTTGGCAGTGGATTTTCAGAGTGACTTTGTGGCAGCAGAGCTGAACACATTGTAGCCTTTAAATGAGCTGAAAAGAAAAAAGTCCTCTTGGGGATAGAGATGAACTGCAGTTGCCCTTCTGCCAAAGCAGCAGGCAAAGGACCATGTTATAGAGGTTTGAGTTAGCACAAAGAGAGGAAAATTATTTCAGATTTATACATAATTTCAGTTAACAATTTACAGAGCAATCCCCCCCAAAATATAGCTAAATGTGGGAGGATAACTGGAAAGAGCAAACAGAGATGGAGTTCTTCCCTCTGAAGCAGGATTTGCTTCTATAGAAATTGTTCCTGTTACTATAACCTCCAGTTATTCCAGTACAAATCAATGAATACCACTGTAAAGAAGTATTAAGAATGTAATTATTCGGTGCATAAAGAAGCTGAAATGTTTTTGCAACATTTTGTACATAGAGTAAAATAACAAAAAGAACCCAAACAAAAGTACCCTGGTACCATTCACACAAGCATATTTATTATATAAATATTTTATAAATTATGAGATTTTAATTGCAAATGTAAACACTTCTAGGAAAATAATATTTTATAGTCTTATTAATGTTTACAACTATTTTAAGGCACATAGTGCAAAAATACATTTCTGATGCAGAGATCACAAAATAATTACCTATATGTGTTATCTTTAAAGAAGCTGCATACACTTCTGTGGTACAGTATTGTTTTTAATTAATACATATTGCTAATTCATGGCTAACTCTTTGTGGGTAAAAATATGATATAGCTGCCACTTGATCTACCAATTGTACCGGCATGCAAAATAAATATTTGTTTTACAGAATGCGTATAGTCAGAAAAAGCATGTATAGTGATCTGGTACATTACAGTTATCTGGTACAATAATATACATTATTATGCAGGTAGAAAGTTTTACTCTGAATACCTGAGAGTTGGCCCTAAACATATTATCTGTCTTTGCATATATTTCTACAGTTCTGGACTGTGAAGTAATGCAAGCCAACAAATCAAACAGCTAGATCAGTTTTTAAACTTCGTAACTCTTCTTTAAATAGCAGATGTTAGAACTGTATTTACAAACATTGAAAAATCAAACTTAGTCAAAGATGGACAGCAAAACAACTGGGGGGCTTGATGCTGCCTTTGTCCAGATTTTTCACAAAGGTTATTGAAAATTATGCTGAATCAGACTTTGCAGGACACACACTACAGCCTTTGCTAATGTGCCATTGGCCAGGATATAGGAGTAAGGTGGATATGAAAAGTGTTTCAGCAAATACATATTTGTGCAATTATATCCTATGGTAAACAGAATACACTGCTTTCACAGTATACTTGGATGAGAGGTGGGGATTTAAAATCAGGTTTTGAAGCAATTTGTTTCCTTATTTTCTTTTCCTGTAACCACAGCAAACCTAAGACCTGATGTTTAATGTGCTACAGAGACTACAAAGGTTAAACCACACTTCTCAGTATTACTGCTAGGATTTGAGCACCACAAAGAATATAATGAAAGGGATGGGGGAAAATGCTTTCACTGACAGAGAAACACACAGATTTATAAAACTATCTCAAGCATTTTGTCTATGTAATTTTCTTCTGTTAGTTATTGACAGATAATCCCTACAGGTTTGCACAAAATTGGAAGTATTTGAAATTACCTGTCTCTATATAACAGTAAAGCTTTCTTTTATATATTTTAGCACAATCTATCAAAAAAGATCAGTAGAGTATAAATTTTACTGAATGCTGCATAAAGCATTATACTGGTAAGTTACAGGTAAAGAATTACAATTATGATAAAATTTAGAGTGTTACCCATGGGAGAAATCCCTGTGCAATTTACTTGCTAGTATATACTGTACTTTGAATAAATGCTTCTCCTTTAAAACCTGAAGGTTTCTGATTGTGATTTATGCACTTGCTAGCCCACAAACTGATAATACGACCTTGAGTAAATCCTGAAGAAAACAGGAATTCTTATTTGTGAACATTACAGTAATGAGCACTACAGACATGAAAAAAATTTAATATACATATACAGAGCACCTGAATTTGAACCTGCATGGCAAATGTCCCTGCTTTGATGCTCCTAGTATATGAGAGTTCTCACTGTATTTGAAGCTGGAGACCAATAATTGTGTTAGGAACACACTTTCCACAAAATCCTCCACATCTTCCATATATTTTAGTACCATCCTGGGAATTAGACAAAGACAAGAGTCAATCAAGAAAAGTTATTGTAATCACAGTGGCACAAAAGGCTCTTCGAGGTTTGCACACAACAGACCTTTTAACAAATCATCCCTAGAAACACTAAATCAAGAGACAGCAGCATCAGCAAAACAGGAACAGACATCCTTTATCATTACCACTCTACACCTTGTTCCCAGGCTTACCATCCAATATTGTATTCAACTGTGCACACTTACTGTTATTGTTTAACTGTCTTTTGGTTTCCTATGCTAATAAAGTTGGGAGTTAGCAACAAAAAGGATCATCTGTAGTAGGATGATCTTGAACAAAATGTGGAGGGTTGGGTGTTGTGTTTGGGTTTTTTTAAAAGCATCTTCAAAGCTTCTAATAAACCCAATTAATACAACAATAACCTCTTTAAATCAGCTAAGAGAAGGGTAGGCAGGGAGTGCTGATCTGAATTAGATACTGGACAGTGTAATTAAACATTGCTGAAGATGAGTTAAATGGGTCAGGGACCTTGAATTCTATTTCTGATTCACACAAACCACTGTAGATTTCACTACAATCAACACTTGCACCTCTTGTCCAAGCCTTAAGAGCAGGTAAACAGCATTGACTCACATGGGATTTGTGTATGTCAGCAGTTGCATAGTTGCCCTGAGCAATCCACCTCACTGTACTGGATAATCTCAGACCTGTACCAGCCAAGTTAATGCTGAACTGTCCCTAGAGGAAAAAAAAATAATATATATATATAGAAAGAAAGAGAGAGAGGAAAAGGAAAAGAAAAAAAAAAAGGAAAATACAGAACTGATAAACAGAGTTCAAAATACTGAAAGACTTTACATTGGCATATTTGCACATATCACTTAGGATATATCTAAACATGAAGTACTCAAAGGTATGTACAAAATATGGACTGGTTATACTGCATTTTGCCCTTTCTAAGGACATCCGCAACATGAAACTAAGTTATTCTGCAATAAGCACCAGCTGATCTGTAGGATCTGGTTATGAAGACAAAACTAGCATCAGACAACTGAAATTATTTTTGCCCTTCTACAAAAGAAATTTTAATTTAAAAGAGGTACAGATTTTGCAATAGGCAAGAATGAAATGTGTTTTCTTGAAAGAGCCTAATGATCAGTTCAGGCAGCACTACAATTAGAAAACAGCACACCTCCTCTTTATTCACTGAAAGCCTGGATTTCTGTATTCAGACCTAGTAATTTTTTTACTGCAAATGGTAGCTTCTGTGTTTTATTGCTTAATAATGTCATATATATATATATCTTTTATTATGACGATTCACTTAAATTCTTTTGCAAAGAAACCAGTTATATTGCTCTTTATAGTATGGCAGATTTATTTTGAGAGCACTTCTGTGTAAAGTTGCTGTGCTTATAGCAGTCATGTAACTCAGGATGAGCTAATAAAAACCCATATGGGTAGGGCAGGTTGTTCTTCAAGTATCCACAAAGTGGAAGAGGTCCATTTAATGAAGGAGGAAATTCATACAAATGGTGTGGAATGATTTCCACACTTAACAGTTCCCGAGTAACTTCTTTCATGGTGATATAATTTTGCAAAAATAAATAAATGAGAAATGCTATTACAATTACAATGGCAGCTCAAGAGGTGTCTGACATATCATGCAGCATATGCAAAGGCCAGGAACAGATTTCAGGGACTAAAAGTACAGGAATGGGAGTCTTTTGACTGCACCAGAAGTGTTAGTTTCAGTCAGAACCTATAGATGGAAATGTGTCAGTGCCAAGCCATGCAAGCAGAATGACCTCCCAACAGAAGCCAAACATGGCAAACAGATTTGTACTGTACTGCACCCAAAGGATTTGCAGGTTGAAGCCATCCAAGACTGCAATGAACTTCAACAGTTTTTTTGTCAGGGGGTTAAGTCTGCCAAACCTAGGCACTTCATTTGTACATAAGCTGCACATAAACTGTCTCTAGCTGTGTCCACCCACAAACCCGGTCTTAAGTTTAGGTTACCAGGAGAGATGGACAACAGGGATTCATTTCCAAGCAAGTGTGAGCCAGTTGGTCTTAACTCCTTTATAATCAGTGAAAAGAAATTCACTTCCAGAGGACAGTTGACATAATCCTAAATTGTCTAATAGGAGATAAACTGAGGATAAGATGAAGTGTTTTCTAAGGAATCCTGTTTCTCCCAGTGGGCTCCAAAAGTTGATTAGTCCAGACTAGGGCTACACCTGCATCATCAAGAAGGACAGTGCAGAATAAGCAGACCTATAAAGTAAAAATTGGCCAAGCGAGCCCAATGTCTGTAGACAGTGCAAAAATCAGAGTTTTATTTTGGACCAACTCTCCCCTAGTCCCATGGACTGAATCCTCAGTAGCATTAGAGTGTATTAAGATTCTTCCTCTGAAGCTCATTGTTGGCTTTGGCTTCATCCAGAAGGGATCCTGTTCATGTCTTTCAAAACTACTCTGTGATGTGAAACAAAAAACAGCAAACTGGGACAATATAGAGATTAATCTAAAAAGCACCACCCACTACAACTGGAACACTAATGTAGACACAACAATGCATGTAGAAAATTTAAAGTAAACTGCTAAAAAAGATTGATTTCCTCTGGTAGTCTTCAAAGACATGAAGCATCAGGAGAGAAACTGAGAAAAGATAAGGAAAATTATGCAGGATAATAGAAAAGTCACTAGAGGAGAACAAAGAATGAGAAAGCATTAGGGGAAACATCACATCCAGAGGGAGGCAGAGCAATACATGAAACACACAGAAAGCTGGATACACATACATGGAGCCTACAGGGAAAGGGTGTAGTAAACAATTTGAGCGAGAAACTATGGGGGGAGAAATGGTGGAAGAGAAGAGAGTAAGAAAAAAAAACAACTTATTAATGTTGTACACTGACCTTATAGAATAGGAGATTGGTTTAGAACCTTACAGATCTAAACAAGTCACACATTCTTTTTTCCCTTTTATGTAAACATTTCAAGGGAGTAAGAAATCATAAATACCTGTGGACATCTGGCTGCACTGTAGCAATCTCCAGCTGTAGCAAATGGTACTGCTCTCCCAAGTATAGTCTGAGCAAAAAGAAAATCTGTGGCTAGAAAACAGAAAATTACACAAACTGCTGCATTTGAAGTTCAGGGGGAAACAGTGAGAAGTGTGAGCATGGGTGTTTTATTATTTGCATTGGGTGGAGTTTTTTGTTTGTTGTTTGTTTGGAAGGGAAGGTTGTGTATTTTCATTTGAGAAACAATGGTTTGAATTTTGGTTATTACACTACTAGTCCAACCTACAAGTCCAGATTTCTCTCTGAGACATGAGTGGGCTAGGAGGAAGATGAATGTGCACCTGGACATTGTGAGTGAGCTGGTTGTGGGCCAACTTTACAGCCTCAGACAGGGGCTTAAAGCACTGCAAGATTCCCTGTCCATTTATTTAGTGCCTGCCAAGGTCTAAGAAGGTTCTAAGCAGGGCACAGAAATTAAGACTTCCACAAGAAAAATAAGCCACGGACTAAAATAAAATGAAATAATGGGAGCAAAACCTTAGAAAATGAAGGTAGAATTAAATCTGTGAGATTCGTGCCACTAGATCACTTGGGATAAATTAACAAGATAAGTAGTGGTTTTCTTTGTTTGTTTGGTTGTTTTTTTTCTTTGTTAATTATTATTATTATTGATAATAATAATACTACTTTTCTTTCTTTTTTTTCCTTTCTTTCTTTTGAAATTGACATTGAATTCTTAAATTAAATAAGAATTTGGTTTTCCTCAAGATGGCACAGCTGGATCTGTAAGTGGGTGAAAATAGTAATTTGGTAATTTTAACCAAATAGAATGCTCAAATTGGCTAAAACTAACAAAATGCTTACTTTTAATTTGCATAGAAGCTACATCAAATCTTATTTTGCTAAAAACCGTGAAGCCAGCTGCAAGGTAATCATTTCGACAGGCACAGTCTTGCCTTCTGCTTCCATTGAAAGGACATTCATATGGATTCTGCAACCTAAAGAATATCAAATAGTTAGTTTTCCTTTTGAGATTTCTCCTCAACATAATATCATAGTGAAAAATAAATGTATCGCACTATGCAACATAAAAAATATTAAACAACCTTTACTGAACAAAAAGCACACCTCTTCATCTTGGCTCAACTGAAACACTAATGTGGAACTGTCCTGGGTTATAGTCTATTCAATTTCATCTGCTGAAAAACAGTTGGGGGTGGGCGCCTTTTGATAATGGGCCAACGGTCAGTATCAGGTAAAGCATTGTTCTTATCTTTCTCCATAATGGGCCATTAACACTCTTCCCAAGCCCCTAGCATACCTATTGTGTGATGCTCCACCCCGTGGGAGGAGCCAGCCATTCTTACCTGGATAAAGCTGGGACTTTAAACCAGCACAGTGTCTTGCTTCATCCGATTACGGGAGGAAGGCTGGACCCTTCTCACCACCTCAGGACCCCTTTCTTTTCTGCTACTGGATCATTTTCTGCCTCAGCGGAGCTGTACCTGCCATTCCAGGAGGACTCACTTTTGGACACCCTGACTAACAAGGTTGTAGCTTTGACCCTGTCAGGGCTTTTCAAAATTGTTGTTTGTTGGTTTGCTGGTTTGGTGGGGTGGTTTTGTTTTCTTTTTTATTTTCTTTTTCTTTTCTACCACATTTGTATTCTTATATTCTTAGTAAAAAGCTGTTATTCCTACTCCCAAATCTTTGCCTGAGAGCCGTTAATTGCAAAATTAGAACTTGGCGGGGGGTGAGGGGTTTACATCCTCTATTCTAAGGGGAACCCCAGTTTCCCTGGCAGATACCTGTCTTTCTAAACCAAGACAGGAACAAAGCCATTTCGATCAAAGTCAAGACAGAAAAAATGATAATCATTTAGTACAACTAACATCATTTCAGGCTGGAAGTATCTACATTTCTGTATGTGTGCTCACATGCCTGGATATTTAAAACAGAAAATCAAGAAAAAAAAACCAACCCTACTCATATTTCTCACAAAAAGTAAGTATTATTTTATTCTTTTATTTTGGAAGGAATAAATGCACTTCATAAAGTTACAAAATCACTTCCGTACCTGTATCCATACACTTCAGAAAAGTTTTCTGCTTCACCTTTTACCAGTGTCAAATATTCTTTGGGATTCTCCAAGTGCATGCCCGAGCAATAAATCTGGGAGAGAAAATGGAACCCTTTAGCAAAATCTTTATTAGAAAAGTGTTATTTCATAAAAATATGTACTCATAAAAGCGCATAAATATTAACAGTACCTTTATCATCCTTCCCTTAATGTTAAGTAGGTATTCACCATCCTTTCTAATCCCTTTTTTAATCTGCATATCTTTGCAGGTGGTAAGAATTTCACCTTCAAAATAAATGATTAAATCATATTAATATTTCAGGGACAGAGATTAGCTTTAGGACTTAATTTTGCATAATTGCACTCCAGATATATTTATAGCTTTAATATAAGTAACCTGGGAAAACATTAACTGCATAAAATCACAGCTATCACTTACATTCTGTCTCGTGGCAGAGCTTCCTAGTATCTGGTTTTAAATGTGGCAGGCACAGGTCACTAGATACGCCATTTTCAGTCATACACTCTACTCTTCTCTGCTTTATCCCCATTCCACAAGATGCTGAGCACTAGACATAGATAGCCATTAAGACTTAGCTTAGAAAGAAGCAAATAATTAACTAACATCATTATGTCAGCAAGTTATTCTTGGCATTTATTCATTTTAGAGGCAGCTATAAAAAATGAGCTTGCACATCTGTACTCACTTTGCTCCACCTCCCTGCTGTCCATGTGGCTGCTTGTGAGCATCCCTTGACATGACATTTATAAATGTAGGGGGATGGCTGTACTGGGCATTCTCGGTACGCTACAGTCCGAAGGCCATGGACGTTCCGGCTTGGAACAGAATGGATCCCAACACAGTACGTGATCCTCTGCTGGTAACCAAACCCACAACTTCCTGAGCACTAAAATAAAATCCCCAAGCGCAGACATTATTTCTGTGAAAATTTCTGTGACATTTCTGCTGAATTGCGTTACAGGTAAGGCAGCTCTGATCCTTGCTCTGGCGAAAGCCTGTCACTGGAGGCATGTCACCCTGGGCTGGAACATCAGTGAGCAGAAGTGATGTTCTGCAGTAGTTACATCTGCAAGGAGCCACAAAGCCCCATGGTGCCCTTTCCTCAGAGGTTCCAGAGTCATTCCCTCTCAGCTGTGATACATGCACAGACATGCACACTCAGCCAGTGCAGATGGGCAAGGGAAACAAAGCACTGATCAATCACTTCACTGAAATCAAGGAAAAGCTTTTTGGTCACTTCAGTGAGATCAGCTTGCAATAGAATTTCCTGGAAACCAGCAAAGGAATCTGGTGGTAGGGGCATCTGCCCATGTGGTAGGGGCAGCTCTCCTCTAGCTGGTGATCATAGGTCCTGGGGGGTTAAAGGGAGAACTCATAACAGCCTCTACAATAAACCATGGCTGACTTGGAAGGTCAATGTGGAGAAAATTTGGACAGCCATGTCCAAATGCAAATTTGCTTCTTTTTTTCTCCACATATGTAACCTACATTTTACAGAAATATAACATTCTTAAATGTAAAGATATATAAAAGATGTGTGAGCAGTACAATTAGCGTACCTGTGACAGTTCTCCTGTGAGCACAACATATTTAGAGGGAGATACCCTGCAGGTTTTGGATGATGGAGGCTTTGTGGCAGGATCACAGAAGCTTTCATCCACTTGGAGCTGGTTTTCATTCACACATTTAACTTTCCGGTATATTTCCTTTCTTCTAGGTGATGCTGAGCACTAAAAGTGAGAAAATTAATCACAGTTTAACTAGACATTTACAGAATGAAGTTACCTATTGATTGTCACACACCAGTAAAACACAGACAGCAATACCTTTTGACATCTGCTATCAATGTCAGACTAAATGTCAGACTCTGAATCAGAGTCTTTTACTTTGTTTTCAAAGTTCGGTACTTCTAATCAGCTGAAAAAACAACAGCATATAATAACAATGACACTGTAACTGTTGGGTGAGACAGAGGAGAAAATGAAACTGTCAAGCCAACATGACAGGTTGAGTGTAAAAGCCCTTCCATATGAAAGACACAGAAAAGGATTTCAGTGAAACAAGAATAAGTTGGTCCTGAAAACAAAACAAGCTGATCTTGAAAACAAAACAAGAGGGAGAGGGAGAGAGAGAGAGAGAGGGGGGGGGAGAGGGAGAGGGAGAGGGAGAGCCAGCGAGAGCTAGAGCAAGAGGGAGAGGAAACTGACTATTAATCAAGCCAGTGCCAACTTACAGCAGCAGTAGTTGTTGAGCCTGTGCCTTTGCCCTGAGGGTCCTCAGACCTCCCCCCATGGCAAGCTGGTGGAATGGTGAGCCATCACAGCTCTGCTAGGACAGGATAAGAACCTTGCTGCCACCAGAATCCAGAAAAGTAGAGGTACAGGCCAAGTAATATATATCAACAGCACATGCCCAGCTATGGATACCTGAACTAAGCTAACTTTTAAATGGCATGGAGCAGCTCAGAATATTGGGCATATAAAGAATAATCCAGTCACAAGCTAATGGAGACCGACAGAAGATTTCTTTTAATGATGATTTATATCTTAGCCTTGTAGGCATTCTTCCTCCTAGGATAAAAATGCTTCACCCAGTCTACTGGCTGCAAACTGGAGAAATGTTAGATCTGGATATATTTCTGCTGTGCTGTGACTGCTGAGGTGAGGAAATGACACACAAGCACCCAGAGCTAAGACACTTGGGTAAAACATAAGTTTGGTGGAGGTCATCCTGCACCAGGAATGGGATGCAGATGGATAAACACCTGAACTACTAACACTACATGTACAGGGGTGTGTATGCATGTGGTGAGAGAAGGGAACAGAACACAGGAATTTCAAGAAAACAGCAATATACATGTGGAAGAAGTTATGAAATAGCTGGAGAATGTACTGAAACACAATGTGTTTGTAGTGTAGAGCTCAAAACACCCAGCCAGAATACATAAATGTTTGCTGGCAAAGGAAAATTCACCCTCATTCTTTGAAAGTGTATATTTGTGCTAAAAGCACATTCTGAACCACTTCCACTTACTCCTGATTTTGACAGCTACATATGAGAACAGAACACTTGAAAGAAACATGTCTTTGTCAGCTTTCCCTCAATATAGCTTAACAAAGGAATATATATGTCTGAGCTTCATTAATATAATCCAGGTTTTGCAGGGCACCAGCCAATGTTTTACACATTAACAGTTGTCACTTCTATAGTACTGTGTCACTGAGACTTTAGAGTCTTCATATTTCCAGGGGGGTTGCCCTAGAAAATTTATCATGGCAGATTATTAATATGACACAAATGCACAAAATGGTTTTTCTTGTTTAATGTAAGAGAAAGGCTCTTCTGCACCATTTCAGGTACCATACATTTTTTCTCTCTTCCCCATCTTTATATGTTTGCATGTTTGCAAAAATAGCAAAATTTATTAAGTTTTTAGCATGTAGAAAATAGCAATTACACCTTTAGAAATTACAACTCTCTCCTGAAGGTATCTGTAGATTTTCTTAAATATGAAGAAGCATATTTCGTGAGAGAATGCTGAGTTTTATTTTCTTATCTTCCATTCTCTTTGGTAGTAGAATAATGAGATTTACTTTGCTTCTTATCTTTTCTTTAATAAGAAAAGATGCTTCAAGTTTTTAAGATGCTTTAAATCTTCCACACAGAACTTCTTATAAACACTGTTATCCAAAGATTTTATCTCCAAGGTGTTTACTTCCACATGACATTTCTTCTGAATTTCTGTTCTTAAAAAGCTGCTTTTTAAAAAGGTATTTCATATTAAGGATTTATTAAATATGTTATGCACTATGTAGAGACAGTTCTATCAATAAGCACCTGCTCGAACTCCACCAGAGTTTTTGTCTACAAAAATAGACAAGCAAATCCTGTAGAGATTATAAAAAGAGAGTATAAAAAAATCTTTGACATTTTTTGTCACTTTTTAGGTTTTGCAAGTTTGACCTTCAAAATTTCCAGCATGGTCATTTGTTATTCTGCAGCATAACAGCTACTAGAAAAGCATCCAAATGTGGGGGGGGAAAAAGAAAAAAAAAAAAAAGAAAAATAAGAAAACCCCAAACTTATTATACCATATTACATAACTCAATCGAGTCAGAGAAGTTAAAAACCTTACTTACATTTTCCCACTGCTGTGCCAGCCACTGGTAGGGGAGGCAGGCGGGCAGGCGGCAGTGCCTCGAGGCAGCGGGGCGCAGGTCGTGGCTGCACATGGCGTCACTCACCCGCCCCAGGCCTGCCACCTGGCAGGAGACGTCCCTCTGCACAGTCCCGATGCCACAGGACACAGAACACTAAAATTGATCAAAATTAGTTGTGGCACTGTGAAATGAGACAGTTCCCAGAAGGGAGTACAGCTGTCATTAGAAGTTGTTAGGATATTTAAAATATACTTCACAGCCCTGTGATATGAGTACAGTACCTGAGGAAACTTACATTGAAAACTACAGTTGAAATGTTTTAAAAATACAGAAAATAATTGCATCTGAGGTACCTAACTGTGCTCTCTGCCTACCTTAATTCACAGTAGGGACAATCACTACAGGCATGCAAAGCAAAAGTTTACATTTTTGCAAGATCAACAGTTGAAGCTCTGAGTTTACATCTTGTCTTTATTAGAGACTGACAGTCTTGTCTGTTTTAAAATGCAAATACTACAATAAAAGAGAAAAAAGTCTCAGTGTTTCAGGTTAGAAAATTTTGGAAAAAGTGTAACATTCTGAGGACACTATCTTTTGCAGGTTTTACTAAGAATTTTGAACCCTGAAGAGCTTAAATGCCAAATACGTATTTTCTTTTTTTCCTGTCCAAAAGAGTTTCACTATACCACTAATGCCTGCTGAGATAAACAGCCTTTTTTACCCTAGGCAGAAGCATGACTATATCCCAAAACTTACCTAAAGGCCCAAGCTCAATCCTAAAGTTCATATTGTTGTATCAAGTGTGGCCAAAATGTGGAGAGCGGTACTGTGTCTTAACCAGTGTGAGAATCATGTTGAAAGAGTGAGTGAAATGCAAAATATTGCAAAGTGTTCAGTTACACATAATTTTACAACAAGGTGAGAGATGTTTTATAAGACTAAGCCAGGGAAAAGGCCAGTATTTGTGCACACAAGCCCTTTTTCTCATCCTTTTCCCACAAACCTGTCTCCATTTCACTATTTAGACTAAGATAGCAAATAGTGATACTACTGAATTCATTGCAGAAGGTAAGAAGTAAACTTAAAAAAATTACTGTTGATTTACAAGGTAAGATGAGGAAAGTCATAAGTAGCTATTCAGTACAAAATTCAGATTAGCAAATAATTTCAGTTCTCACAGACATTTATTTTCATTACTCTTAGAGGAAAATACAATTAAGTACTTGCTAATTTGTACATTTCATTGTGATGTGTGTACTGACAATTATTCTCACTGAAGCAATGTCTCATGACTATGATCTTGTGTTTTCACGGAGAACATAATAATGGAAGCTTTTACACACCTCTTGCCATCTGCTGACCTTCCAAGAAGGACACCTTCCAGCTCTACATGTTTTGTATGTTCGTGGCTTTTTCAAATGTTTGCAGTTTTCTTCTTCTATTTTTGCTTGGAAGCTGTTAATACAATGCACATCACGAAACTTCAAACCTTTTCCACACGAAACAGAACACTGAAAAGAGAAGTGTTATTTCACTACTTGGCTAAAAATCTCAGAGCAATAAGAAAACCAGAAGAAGCTGTGGCCTCACCAAGATGGACTCAGCCATTACAGAGTTTCTGTATTATGACACAACATCCGCTGTAGGAGTCTGAAATTTCTCTGTGAGCTCTCTCGCACTGAGCGTTACTGATCAGGTGTCAAATGTCTCTCACATCTTGCTCATTCATTGATGTCATCATTGAGAAGTACCTGTGCTCAGCCATCCATATCCATGCAGGAGACAGCTTGATACTATGATCTCACAAGAACATGCAGCTGCCTGTTTCAGCATGTGTACTGCTATTTTCTTGTAGGTATGATGCTTATCACAGTACCAAAGAAAGGAAAATGCAATATCACAGCTATGTGCGTTTCTAGCTAGTAGGCTGCAAAGGCATGTTTGCTTGTCAATTCCCTCCATGAGCTTTGGGCATCTTACGGTGTGTGGCAAAGAGGCAAGAGGAGAGGTATGAAGTAGACAGCACCAGTTAAAGTGCGGTCCTTGGAGGCATGGACTCAGCCCACCACCCCAGTATCCCATTTTCTCCAGAAAGCTGCTACAATATACACAGCTGGTTCTAGGACCTGCCTTCCTTCCTCCAGTGTCAATCTGATCGGGCTGCAGGTTCATTCTGTGAAACCCACCCAGGCAGTGCACCCTGGCCAAGACTACAATGTGCCTGATGGATCAGGATCCTCTGGAGAAATGGCCATCCCTCTGCTAAATTACTGGACTGCTGTCAGACTTCAGTGAGGTTTGATTTTAATTCACTGCATCAGGGCTGTCCTCTACACCTACAGAGCAGAGCTACAGGACCTTGGGAGCTTTCAATCAAAGAAGGAAGTCAAACATCTGAACTTCTTCCACATTAGGTGCCTACTCAGCTGATTTCTCTTGAATCACGAACAACATGAATATAAGTACTTTAGTATTTTATTCTTAATTATTGGAATGAATCCTATTTTACTTCTCTTATTAAAAAGTTTAGATCAATGGAGATTATTGTTTTCTGTCTGGAAAGAGAACATGCATAATTTGTTCTAAGATTTCATCCATGCTTTATTTTACACTTGAAAAAGCACTTGCTACAGGAAGATAATTGATTCAGGTAAAAAAATAATAGTCCAATAAAAATTGAATTTTTTTGTGGATACAAAAAAAAATTAAATATAGACTTTCCTCAAAAGCAATTAGGATATTTCTCTTCCCTTTATGTTACATCATCATCATCTACATCATTAGCATTGCATGCTAACTTAGCAAAGCATTTTTGAATACACGTGTCTTTGATTTTCAGGAAATTAAGTTCAGGTCATCCAGCTCTCAGTACAAAACCTGGTAAATATTTGCCTGAGAACAACAGCTGGATGAAAGATTTAAAATAGAGAACATGCAGCTGCAATAAATTAATCTGCTAGGCAAGAAACATTTTCATTTAACAGTTTGTTAAACAGAATCTCAGCTTACTTAGTTGTCCTCAATATCATGGATTTCTCTGTCTTTAAACATTTATATGTATAATCTTAAAGGTTTAATTGAAACTGCCACTGTATTTAAAATTAAATCTTTGCAAAATGAATCAATACATTTATCACACAACACAATGCCGGCATATTTCACTTATGCAACTATATTTACAAAAAAGATAAGGGCACTGATTTGGCCACAGTTTGCCTTTTACATGCCCTTACTAAAATCTCCATAAAAGAATACTTATTTTGCTCTCAGGAAAAGCTTTCAATTTATCTTTCTAAAATAATGTTCTTATAGGTTTAGAATTTATGTTATATTAATTTGGAAAATAGGATAGGAAAATAACAAAAAATACCTGAAATTTTAATATATGATTAATGTAGGCCAGAAAACTTAAAATGCTCAAATAATATAATTATAAAACTCAGAAAAACTTAGCTTTGAATTCAGAGGATTTATCAAAGCAGGCATGATAACTTGTATGCATAATAACTAAAATACTGTTACTATCTGAAAATTGACTCTACCTTCCTTAAAGCTTTTTTTCAAGAATTTCTGACAAACTATAGTCATAAAGAACCCTTAACCTCTAAAGGTTCTTCCCTTTAATTTTTTAGTAGGAAATGAAGTGCAGCACAGGGTTACTTAACCTCCTCCTATGATGTGTTAGAAAAAATACTACATGTCCCTCTTTCCTCAGTGGGCTCCTCTGCAGAATAAATCAGACTCCAGAGAGCTCCCAGGAGAGGCCTTGTGGGGACAGCGCTCCAGGCTGAGAGCTGCAACCAAAAAAACTCTCCTAAGAAGTCTCCACTTCAGGAGGTGAGGCTACCACAGCACAGGATAATCTCACAGCACAGCATAGTCTCACTCTCTAATTTTTTGTTGCCCTCAACATTAAGTACTAAGACAACACTTTTCAGCAGATATGCATCTTTGCTTACACATCTTGTGCAGATATCTTATATTCAACAAAAGTTTTATTTATTGTACTGGGTTCATAGCTGCTAAGAGCAATGGACTATGCAAAGAAACGTCTTATCCTGCATCTCAACCTTAGAAAGATCTTCCCATTCCTCTGCTCACTAGATACAGCATTACATGTTGACTTCTACAGAGGTGAGAACTTGATCAGAATTTTTGTGTGGTTGGCCTAGGTTTTTTCTCTTTGTTGGTTCAAATTCAACTGAGCTATATATCTGTTATATTTAAATGCCCTTATTTTATCTTCATAATATGTGCTATTACTTCTAAAGAAAAAACCTAAAGATTTATGTGTTAATTTATGAGAAAGCATTATTAGCAGTTCCAGAGCAATGCCCGCTTTTCTTTTATAATGATGTCCTACTTACTTTTGTAATTAGAATACAATTATACAGGAATTAAGAGAGGGAATTTAGAAAGGAAAATACCAGCTTAGATGTTAAAAATAACAGAGGCTTTATGAACAGTTATTTCAAATATTTCACTCAAATACTGTTTAGCTTTGATGACTAAAAGTAGCCGAAACCTAGGTATCTTAATGTAAAAAATGCAGAAACACAGATGAAAGATATCTAAAATCTGAAGTCAGAAATTACTTTCAATTATTTTAAGAATGTTTGTATTTTTAAAAAAATATATATAGGGTATATAGTTTATCTTTTCAGTAATGTAACTTGTATAAGTCATCTGATTTATTTTTTCTTTTCTGTAAATGAAAATCAGCTACAAAATATTGCCAACTCATACCATGTAAATATCTACATTTAAATAACTTTTTCCATGGAGATTTTCACTCCAAATTAATTTAAGTTATGTTGAAAATTTAAAAAGACATATTCAACATGTTGGGACTCTATCAAAAAAACATTATATGCATTAAATCCTTAAAAGTGTACAGAGACAGCATTTCTGTATGTAGAATTGCTATCTTATTTTTTCCCATATTCATCAAGATCTGATTCTCTGTTTACATGTATCCAAACCTTCTGTTGAACGGACCTTGCACTGAAAAAAAGGAGCATCAGTATGCAGGAAGTGATTCACTTGTACCCTCTTATGGGTTTCAAGAGCTGTTCAACTGGGGATTTTTTGTGAGGTTTTTTGTTTTTGTTTTTGTTTTGTGGGTTTTGGTTTTTTCTTTTGTTTTTTTCTTTTGTCTTTTTTTTTTTACTTAATTCATGAAAGAACACTGATGTTTAATTCATTATATTAATGTGGTTTTGCTCTGAAGGAATGAAACTCCTGATGGTTTTAAAAACTAGAAAACTAGAAAACCCCACAGATATGCATCTGTAAACTTCTGCTTAAGCATAATTGCCAAAACTTAAAAACAAATAAAGCACTAAACTAAGATGTGCCTCTAAGCAGCTTTGCTACAACCAAGTGTTTGGGGTACCGCATCTCCTGGAATTTCATGGAGCTGCTCTTGCCCACTTCAGAGTGGTTCCACAGTGCCAGACCCTTACATCTGCAGTGACCATCTCCCACCAATCACAGTTTGAGCAATAGAAACCTAAATATCTCTAAGGACCAGATCCTTCACAGTTTCACTAGGACCTCAATAAAATTTAGGCAATTGATTTGAGGACTGTTACTCTTAAAGCCTTGCAAACATATCAGTTACAGAAGCACCTAGACTGCCCTGAGCCACAGCCAATGACCTTTAAAAAGTTCTCTTAAAAAGTCCTAACAGTCTAATTCTACATGCACACACAATTTTTTAACAGATCAGCTGGCTCAGTGCTTTACAAACCCATAAGGACAATTAACATCCTGAAAACAGATTTTCCTCTATTTCTAATAACAAGTTAAAGAAAGACATTGGTCTAAGTGCACATTGCAAAACACAGTGATAGATATTTAATGCTGAAGAAAAAGAAATGCTCCAATTTTTTTTTTTCATTACATGAAATAGGTAATACACTTGCCATGGATGATCCAGGATCATCAGTGGAAAGTTTGAGAGGGTATATTACTCTGCATGTACAGCATTCTCCTGAAATTTGGTATATTCTGGCTTCATTCCTTAGTAATATATAAAAAAAGTTCTTGAAAGGATCACCTCCTCCCAAAGTGCTTTGGTATCATACGCAGGCAGGCTCAGCTGTGTTCTTTACTGCAGAGTGACCCACCTTCAGCAAGAGAAGACTATTCCAGTCCAAAGCATTTCTCATGGGAGACTCCTGACAAGTAGGTGAGTGTTGCCTGTCCTCCCTTACAGAGAACAAACAGCAAAGACAGAACATCAAATCACTCAAATGCTGAATGAAAACATTTCATCAACGAAAGTCATGGGGGATGACTTTATATTTCTGTAAGGACAGAGCATAGATCCTGCTCAGTTCTTTGAATGAAAATACAGATTCCATGGAAGATCTGAGCGGGATTTTGAAGTGCCTAAAGGCATCTAAATGCAACTTACAGGGAGATGTCTTGCATTGACCTCTATCCCCACCAGAAAGTGTTTTCTTTAGAGACCTGCATACAGAACACTGACCAAAGACACCTGCCTGCCTGGCTTTCCTTCAGCTCTGTAACATCAGTAAGAAGTGTCAGATTCTCACTGGTGCAGGAGCAAAGATTGTCCTGCGTTCAGGAAGCCACTCGTGTCCTCTCAGTGCATCAAGCCCACAGCACATTTCTACAAGGCTGAGCTTTACCCTCCACGAGCCTGTGTTCCTTCATGAAGCTCCTAACATGTTATTACAGGCTCTCTGTGGAATACAGTCCTCTCACTGCTTGGTGCCCACCCTGCTGTGGTGGTGATGTTCCCAAGGTTTCACTCTCCCGACCAGGGAAAGTACAGCTGCAGTAATTCTGGCTGCTTGACCGCCCTCCGCTCACACTTGAACATAGCCCTTGACTACTTGAGCGTGGTCCTCATGGCTCAATTTGTCTATAATGGGGTTTCATTTATATGACATTCCACACATTTGGAGGTTTATGGGGAGAGAGCACATTTTTCCATATATTTTCTGCAGATTAACCACGTAGGAAGAAAAAATCCATAAGAACGTTAAATCTCAGAAGAAATACGGACATTTCCTCAAAAAAATGTGAATTGAAAAAACCCTATCCTGTAACCATTTTACACAGAAATTCTAGCACTTGTCTCAACATTGGATAAAGTAATATTTCCCATATGTCATGTTCTTTTAAAAACATAAATCTGCTATAAAAAGCTGGATTACATTACTATTGTTCAAAGCCATTCCATAACACTGGTAACTAGGATTCATCTGTTTGTGTTTTCTTCATAGCAATAAAGTTCTGTAGGGATCAGCCTGACAGAGCTCATGCTTTCTGTGGCACAGATGGACCCTCAGACAGGCATGCCATCATCAGTTCCTACCAAATTAGGGCTCTTTCCGCAGCAGACATGCAACTTCACTTAAAGCTTTTTGATTCTTTTGCAATAATTACTTCACTGAAAATTTGAAGATCTTGTATTATTTGGTGGGTTCTGTACCAAATTTCCTTAACCTTTTCTTTAAAGGAAGTGCTTTGTGTAGTTTAGCTGGTAGCTTAGTGGGCTTCTGGATACAGAAAAACAGATCAGTAAATGGAAAGCATGTAATAGTTTGTATTTGTATTAGACATACAGACTTAAAATACAAATGAGTGACCAGAAGATGATAGAGGTAATTTTCTTCATAGTAGCTACAGCAACCTTTTGGATTTGTGACCAAAACAGCATTGAAAACACATGGATATTTTAATTATTGCTGAACAGTGTCACACAGCATCAAGGCCAGTGAGGATGCTGGAGGTACAAAAGTTTTGACGGGACACAGTCCAGACCAAGTAATGTCGTGGTCAGCAATAAATGCTGTGGGGAAGGAAGAGGAAGGAGATGCATATGGAATGATGGCATTTGTCTTCCCAAAAAAATGGTCATGCATGATGAAGCCCTGCTTTTCTGGGGATGGCTGAACACCTGCCTGTCCATGGGAAGTGGTGAATGAATCCCTTGGTTTGCTTTGCCTGTTGGTGCAGCTTTTGCCTTACCTAGAAAAATTACTTTTCTTAACCCCATGAGTTTTTCTACTTTTATCCTTCCAACTCTCTTCCCCATCCCACCAAGGGGGAAGGAGGGAGTGTTTGTGTGGTGTTCAATGCCACAACAGCAGCACTGAAAAATGATAAAACATATTAAAAATGTTAAAAGGTATTTTCTTCCTTTTTCTGCCTTTTTTTTGGTCAGAAACTTTTGTGACTGGTCAGGAAGTTCGGTTTAAAACAGGATTAAATATGTTAGTTGCTTAAGTTGTCTGGCAAACTGCATTTTGATGATCTCTAATTGGCCCAAAAGCTTGTTTGGACTCTTTTAATATTCTAGAAGTAGAGTGGGACCACGACTGCACAAGACATTAATAAAACAACACTTTGAACATTGCTTAGTTGAGAATTACTTTCAATATTTCATTTGCTGTATGAGAAGTAGATTTTCTTGTGTCTGCCTCCTCTGTTTGCTGCATCTCCCCGGGGGTTTTTGTGATGCTTGAACGCAATATGCATTTTTCAGATAAAAAGGACTCAGAGTTGTTTGTTCCTTTAAGTATGTTGACAACTGTTAAGAAGCAACGCAGACTCTGTAATTAGATCCTAATGAATTCTTTGATTCAGAGTCAGTAATTCTTTGCTAAAACAAGTACAAACACTTATGCCATTAGCTCATGCACCCAGAAAGAACCAAGGATCAAACATTCCATCACTCCTGAGAAAGACTGGATTGAACTCCAAGAAGTGTGTGTAATATTTACCATCACATCTAAGTTATATCTATGTCAACCTCAGAAGTTACACTGAAGATATTTTTAAGTTCTCTCCTTGAGTATGCCTTGATTTCAAAAGTTCAGTGTTACATCACATTTTTCTGATGTTCAGAAGGTATCTTGATTTGATTAAGTTCTCCTTCCATCTGCAGTCTCTCCCACTTTTCTGACTGTGCTTTTGCATCTATAGAGATGGAAGGGAAGAAGGCTAGGCTAAGAAGGACTTACAGACATCAACCAATCCATGATGCTGCTCAGTTTGAATCAGCTACACATGGACCATTCCTGACAGCAGTTTGTCAGTCTTATCTTCAATGACAGGGACGCTACACCCTCACTTGCATGAAGCTCATCTTTTTTTTCTTTCCCAAGCTTTAGGCAGACAGGTCAAAAATGTGGATATTGTTCTGTTCAAGCTCTACAGTGAGACTTCACAGTACCAGCTGCCAGTTCTATGCCACAAAAAAAGGTGTAATTTTTACCTGTTGCAAGTACTATCACCTAAAAATACAGATTTGGATTATCCAAGACTCAATGTACTTTTTAAACCCGATAGTTCTTTCTGAATCCTTGCTAAACCTGGATTATGGTTTCACAAATGCCATGCCTCACCTTAATTGTAAAAAAAAAAAAATTTATAGGCTCTGAAATTCATTTTTAACCCCAGATCCTTATCCATCCAATGTAAGCAATAAATTGCTGAGGTCTCAGGATATTTTTACAAGGAAACATGTAGGCAAGCTTAAGAGTCCCAGAGCCACTTTATTCTAACATATGAAGAAAACCTTCCTCTGTGACCTGAGTTATTTGTAACTAGATTCTGCAGATTACAAACATGTCTTTCTAGTTAATGTTGGCCTAAACTTCATCCAGAAAGTATCACTGGGTATTCTTTTCACCTCAGAATTGCAGTACTTATGACAACACCTCTTCTCTATTCAGATAGCTTTCAAGAAAGAGTACTGCTCTGAGTTAAATTGATTTATAGTGTTACTTCAAAATCTTATATCTGAAGACCACTTTTCCTCCCCAAGGATTTAACTTCAATTACTTGTAATTAATTAAAAAACTCAGAGGTGTGGCATAGTATACACAACTTTTGTAATGAAAAATACTGTTGAAGATCAGTTCTCATTATTTTTTATGAGGGAGCAGCTCATGAAGGACAGGTCCTGTGCAAAGGAACTGCCATTACGTACTGCCCTGAGTGGAATGGACCGGAGCACAACCTGCTCCAAGTATTATCATCTAATATTGGAATTTTTAAACTCAGAAACAAGAGGCAGCTGTAATCCTTTTCTCTAGTCAGCCTAAGAGGGACTTTTACTATTTTTTCCCCCTTTCAGTCTAGCTACATATTCTGGCTGTGTAACAAGCTGAGAAGCAGGCACACACCAAGTTTCTACCATCCACATTGTTTTCCGGGGCTTCCAGGTGTGTACTGGGGATATAACACCAGCGCTGTCCACACAGTCCCAGTGTGTGTGCAGGAGCCCTGGTGTGCACTGCAGTACAACCTCACAGCTGTTCCAAGTGGCAGCTGAGCACAGAGACTGCTGTGACTCTCTGAGGTCATCTGGCCTGGTCACTGTCCCCAGCCATACCTTTTCTGTCAGGACCGAGCACTGTATGCTCCATAAAAATGCTGCTTCTATTGGACTCCTTTTTAGATAATTTTGTTTCAACTTTCATCTTAAGGGTAACAAAAAACTCCTGAGTAACCATTTTCCAGGCACGCTGAAATATATATATAACAGCTGGACATAAATGAGAAGCTACATACATCTACATAAAAACACAGAAAAAGCAGCAATGATGGAGGAATAAAGACAATTAAAGACAGATTTTAGGATTGATGAGGATAACAGGAAGGAAAAACTGCTACGAGAGGATATATCTGGCCTCTACTAGGAATGTACTATTCCCCTTAAACATAAAAACATCCTGATTAAAACAAAGTCAGAACCATCAGCACATCTACTGAAGGTAAAAGGATTTCACATCTGAAGAAGCCACACTCTGCTGATGATACTGAGAAACTTTAGATGATATTTTTTTAAGTTGACAGCACATGGTCTAAATTCTTTTGTCCAGTGCAGCTGGCAGTATCCTTAATGCCAGAAAATGGCAATCTGCCTGTATGTCAGATGAACAGACATACTCTTTGCAGCTGTTGGAAGAAATCAAAACCAGAACCCTTGAGATTCCACTTTATCATCGTCTACAGAATGTCTTTTATTCAGTCCAGTTAGATTCGTGAGTAAGTCTTAATTTGGCCTGCCTTTCTGACATCTCAAGTACTATCCATTTCTCCAAGTTCAGAGCAAATAAAAGATGAAGAGGTCCTTCTGTGAAAGCCCTATCATGTCTTTCCCCCTCAGGATGAACACCACTATTCTGCCCATCACTGCCTAAAGCCTGACATCCTTCTTGGTGCCAACTACAGAGCATTTGAAAACCAGACCATGCTCGTGGGCAGACCAACACCCCATGAGTTACTATGCTCAGCTCCACACCTACTGTGATACTCAGGTTTCACTGTGCCAGGTATTCCTACGCTGTCTACACGTATCTCATAAATGAGACTGCGCTTTTCCAGTCAGCAACCTTATCTTTGTTTTACCTACATGACTCACATAACACAATTTGATTTTCAAACAAGCTTTTAACTATTACAATAACACAAGAATAACGGATTATGGAGATGTTAATGTGGGTGGAAATTTAAAAATAAGAATCCTATTTTCACGAGTTCTCATTCAACAGTGGTGACATACCATATTTGCTATCTCATTTACCTCTTCTTTTATATCTTCTATTTCATCTCTCAATTACAGTAAAAATGGAATTGCCTAGTTATTCTTTCTGCCTTACATGCTCTTGATTTGAGTCCTCTTTGTCTGGTTACCACCTGAGAATCAGGAAACCAAGAGGTATTTCTGCCTCCTTTCAGCAGACATTTGGCAGGCTCAGCTACCTCACGTGCAGTCTTAAATTTGTCACTGAAGGTTCTGCATATCTCTGCTAGGAACATCAGCCCTCATTCATGCAACATTGAAACTGTCATTCATGACAGTATATATTTAAACAATGAAAAGTATGATCTCATGCTTTGTGGAGAGAAAACAGAGTGAGAGAACAGATAAACTGCTGTGTTTGGCCAGTATTCCTGCAGCAACTTATCTGGTATGTGTACCTTTTATCATCTTTCAGTTGAATGATATATGCAACAGACAGATGCCTGAGACAAATCACAATTAAAAATAAAGAAACATTAATAAAAAACCAAAACCAACACCCCCAACAAACAATTCTGCCTTACCTTTCCTTCTGAAATCAGTGGCAATCAGGAACAGAGCTAGACTCTCACTAGGGCTTTTTGAAAATCTAATCTACAGGCATAAATTTGTGTCAAATGTACAAAATTCCAGTCCTGCTCTGTGCCTTTGATACCTTCTGCAAGAGCTTCATATGGGCACTTTCACCATTACAGCATCACTAATGTCAAATTGCTGACTTGGCCAGACTTCAGCAAGACTCATCTTTCTGTACCCTACATTCATGTTGCACTAGTAACACTTTTAAGCAATTACATCAAAGCAGCACCACTGAAGACAGTGAGTAAAGTGCAAGCATCAACAAATGGAGACAGGAGACCTTAAGGAAATCCATCATGAGAAAAAGAAATGCAAGGGTTTCTCTCCATTTCAAATAAATGGATAAATTTCCAGACACATTTTTCAAACAGAGAACAATAGATGTGTCTGTGTCCGTCCAGCAGCTGTGTTCAAAAACCTCCATGAAAACCAAACAGCAACCCAAAATTAATTCATTTACTGCTTCCAAAAACTGGATGCAGTTAAACAAATTGTATCACAGGTAGGTTAGCCTCCAGCCTCCTGTGAAGCTGGGGGAAACCAAACAAATGCACAGGAATGACATAATCTGCACTCTCACTGAAAAGTAACTTTGGCCCCTTGAGAGGGATGTTTTGTTCAGAGGTTTTTACAATGAAAGTCAAAGAATATTTTAAATATGATGGAGGATCTCTAATATGGAAAGTACATTTCCACAAAGGGGTTGCACAGTTAAAAAGCTTTTTCTTGTAATATTTTAACTATTTAAAACTTTGTTTTATTATCTTAAGGGATAGGGTCTTTTCAATCAACCAGTTACAAAAGTAAGTAGACATGACACTTTTACAACAGCAGATGAATTAGTTTCAGCTGAGTTTGCAAAAATCTAAATATGAGCAAAAGAAATGCCGAATCCCAGCAAGTGCAAGTTCTGATTTAACACTTTTAGTCATGTTAGCAACCGCAAAATAGTAGCTTAGAAATTAAAGAAATGACAAATACGTGAGCTGTATGTGCCTTTCTGCTCTATAAAAATATTACTTCATATCATGTCAACCTTTTTATTTGATTAAAATTTAAGATTTTGTATTTGAACTTTAAAAAACTGGAAATACAAAGCCATATATGTTGGCACAATATAGTATTGTTAGAAATTTTTTACACTTCTCAGAAGCATAGAAAATATAACTTTTTCTATGGCAGTTAACTAAATATAACTTCAAGAATTACCACCCCCCCAATTTATATTAAATATCATTTCAGCATGCAAATATGATACATTTTGGAAGAGAAAGACAACATTTTACCTACCTTCACATGTTGAAATCCAGTTTCCTTTCCACCTAAACCACTTTTCTGTATATTTTCAGTTTACTAGTAACATTTCCAACATTACATTTCCTGTACATGAATATGAGCAGGCATGGAAGGTTCTGAAGGACTGATTCAGCAGGAAATCTAAGTGTTTAATCCTGCTGCCACTGAAGTGAAAGGGCCATAGATAGATGCATGCTAGAACACACATTGATCAATAGAGCAGCCTGTCTCAGGGGAGTCGCCAGTCTCCCACTATTACTGGTTTTCAAAGAAAGGACTAGGAACTCCTGCAATACAGAACTACAGAACATATTGCTCATTTCCTAACCCATTCCAGGTAATAAAAGTATTTATTGGAAATGCTAATACTTTGATATATATTTAATAACTTTTAAATGTGAGTTCTAAAACCACTTTAAACCAACATTTATGAGTTCTGACTGGGATTTTCAAAGCTGCCACATAGATACAGGCAGCTCAGAATGATTTTCACAAGGATCTGACCACCTAGAACCCTTCAGCTTTTCTGAAAGTGTTAATAAACACACCAGTAGATTCACATTGCCTTAATTCTCAATAAATAACTCTATATATTTAGGCAAGGTATTATGCATCACCTGCTTCCTTTTCCCTTTCATTATATTCTGGTTGTTGTGGTTTTATGTTTGGGGTTTTTTTTGGTGTGTGATGATATTATTTTATTATTATTATTATTAGTTTTTATTTTGACTGTGTCCCACTCTTACTTGTCCTCTTTCTAAATGGAAGGTCTGAAAGTTCTGCAAACCTCTTCCTGCCAGAAGTAAAAATCCGTGTACGTCTTTGAAATTAAGTGTTGAGCATTATATTATGATCCTCATTCTTCTCTGTGTTTTGTCACTCAATAAGTGGGAGAGGACTGGGCCACAAAATTACAGCTCCAGCAAAAGATTCAGGAGCTAGGATCTTTTAGCTTTACCATCAAAGACTACGTGCCAACAATCTGTTTCACTCCGGCTAATCAATGGCATCAACTGCAGCTTTTATCAGTAACAATATTTTTTTGTGTTTAAACATAAGAGCTTTTCCCATGAAACCAATGTCACTAAAGTATCATATGAAGTTAATTTCAACATACAGGTTAAAGAAAACGCTTGCTTTCAGCAAAAGTGATTAGTACTTGCCACACCCTTTATTTTTTAAGGGCTTTAAATATTAACATTCCTTAATAAAGAGCACAATAAATATAAACACAAAGCCACACAACATGCATGAAAAAGAGGGGTTAAAATGCAACTGTATTTTCACAGACACAAGTCACAGTCATTAAATTAAATCATTACACATACATTATAACATTTATTATTTCAAGCTATACAGGCAACATAGCACCAAACAGGAGAAATTTCCTCTCAATGAACATTACACAAATATTTTGTTTTTGAATTTTGGAAACAAGTATTTGCTTTCATTTTTATCAGAATGACATTAAATAAAATTCACTATCCCAAGTCTGTTTTATGACATTATTTGGGCAGTGACATCTGCTATCAGTTATCTCTGATAAAGCCCCCCTCCCACTTCCAAAGTTTTAAAAAATGAATAGCAGATGCTAACATCAAGATTTCAGGCAGTTGGATATTAATTTAATGTGCTGTATTGGTAATGAGGTATTTTGAAGTTCAACATTAGGCAGCAGCAGCAGAAGTAGAGGTAAAAAATTGAAGGTGGTTTTGAAAACCAAGTTCACTGATTCTGAATTCCCTTTTAATATAAAAGATTATTTTTAAAGATAAAAATACTTTTTACATATTAGAAAAAGTGAATGAAGGCACTTATACATATATAGTGAGAATTTTTGCATTAAAATGAAAACAAATAAATATTTTACTTATGCAAGTTTGGCCTGCTTCTGCTCCTGGAGAAGTCAATAAGATGCCTGTCAGTAACAACACTGGAAGGGAACTGGGACTATTTCTAAAAAATAGATTTATGTACATTAAAACTAATAGCAGATTCCTTCCACTACAGCAAAGACAGAATTACATCTAAATTTTTCTGGACCAAGTAAGTAGAAAACTGAAGCACTATAAAAACATCCACTTTAAAGAATTATTACATTATGTGTCTGAGGGGCAGAAAGAAATGGCAGTAACACACTTCTGAGACTTCAGGGTCACTTTGAAAATAATTCATTATTTTTATGCCTATTTTCTCTGAAATCACAAATAATACTTATGAATTACACACAAATCCTAAGAGTGAGGAAAAGAAAAATAATTAAAATCTATTTTATAAACATTTCAGACAAACAAAATATAATTATCTTCTGTATGGAGCTATCTATTCTTTCTAAAGAAACAAGAAGGGATGAGAACCAAACATATTTCAAGTTGAGACAAATCTGGTTAAAATTTTTATGATTAAATTAGGTAACTGCCAACACTCATACAAGAACTGATTACCCAAATGAAATACAAAGCTTCCAAGGTAACATCAACTGCTACCACCAACTGCCTAAGCAGAAACCTTGCTGTTTGGTGCCTGGATCTTCAAGGGTTTTTGCAGGCACTGAAAAAGTACAGGGGGCCAAAAATAAGATCAAACTCCTAAATTTATCAAAATTCTTGTTTTCCAAAAATGTGAACAAACTTTCCTCACTACGCAAAGCCTGAAGGCATTGTCTTCCCATATATGAATAACTTATTCTATTCCTCAAATGTAATTCCTGCCCAAGCTTCCTAAAATCTTTCGAAAATATATAAAAGTTAAAGGTACAAACCTTTAGAATTTGAGATTTACTTTGTTTCACATCCATTTGGACAGCTACAGAAACCAGGAGCAGAGGAGTACACAGTCTAAGCTTTGTGTCTAAGGTCAGCTCCAGCAGCCAGTGGCAGACGCTAAAAAGTGTAACAGCCAACAGCTGCTAAACTGCAGCAACGAGAGCATCAACCAAAATTCTGGCTTCAAATCATGAACTAAACCTTCCTTGCAAGGGCCCTTTTGTGGATTTACAAGACATGTTTTATGTTAATTATGCTGTGCAAAATTAATAAATAAGTATACTAATAATGAAACAAATGTACTTAGAAGGCATAGTGCTAAAAGTCCTCTGATCTCAAATATATAGTGAAAGCTAGTGGAAGAAATTAGAACCACAGAATCATGGGGGTTGGAAAAGATTTCCAAGACCATCTAGTCTTGCATCACAGTTTCTGCTTAGATTTTAACACTGGAATCCCACAAGTAGACATAAAAGCTCAATGCATTGTTCACCTGGCACAGAAATATTACTCAATACTCCTGTGAAAAATATAAATAGTTATTTGTCTGGTCCTTGCAATCTTATAGAGAAGGAAATAAGTGTAGATGTGACAGGCTTGAGGATTTTAGCAGCCAGAGAGCATCTAGTCATTAACAGTTCCCTTTATTAAAGCATATTTTATGCCAGAAATGTGTAAGATAAGCAGGGCCATGATCTATTGCCAAACTAACAAATCACTAGTCAACTATGGCTAAACAAAGCTGTTCTAGGCTACCACAGCCTTCCTGTGAGTAAAGCTTTTACTGCTCCTTCCTAATTGTCATCCTTAATGAATAAATTTTGCTCTGCTTAAACAGCAACAAAAACACAACTAAGTCTCTATGTTGGCAGCATTCAAACTAGACAAAATATTAAAATGTGACAGCATATTCAATATGTGAGCCTGCTTTTATTTCCTGAATCTGCTACGTTTGTTCCTGCAGCATGAGATAGTGTGATGAAATGAAATTTTTATGGCTCAACCATACAGCTTGCAATCATATATAAAAGAGGCCTCTCTCTCTGATAAATAGAATCCATTCTAAACTTAGTTTCTGAAGGATTAAAATGGCTTTTTATGTCACTTGAGAAATAAACCAACATGAAAATCTTTACAAAACTAAGCCATAAGCAACATCTACAATATCTTACAGGTAATGTAGGGAAAACTGAATTACTCAGGGAATGAACGGGTTGTGAATAATTCTTGATCTAAAAGGAAAACAAACATTGAGTTCAAAGGCAATTGTGTGCTGAGCCCTGCTTATCTTCTCAGCGCCTGATAAATATCAATTAGCAAGTCAGCACCAATTATTTGGAAAATGTCTAAACAAGATGCTCTGGTGTCTATTAAACACAAACCCTAAACTCTGCTTTGAGTAGTGGAAGAAAGAGATAACTGTGGAAAACCATTAAATCAAACTTAAATTTACAGTCTCTTTGCAATAAATTAGAATAGCTTATATAAACAATAGCAATGGTATAGTTGAAATTGGACATTTTTTTTAAATGCTGCCCTATTAATTCAATGAGACAAATTACATAATTTTATTAATAAAAAAATCCAAATAAGTGTTGTCCCAGACCATCTCCCAGGGATGTCAATGACAGATTTTTTTCTGATTTTGATGGAACCAGAACTGGATCCAACCTCCTTTGATTGCCATGATTTCCCTTAGAATTTAGCACAATAATCTTGTTGTCAAACTCACAGCTCGGAAATTATAATGTGCTCTATATTGCAGAGCTTGCTATAATTACTTCAGTATGCTAATATTCTGCTAGTAGCAATTTTAAAGATTAATGGTGATTACAGTAGGCATTTTTACACATTAATAGACAGTGACATATAGACAATAGCATGTTATAGTTGCATACATAATTATACATAGATAACTTTAATTAGTCCCTGTTTTAAAACCACTAATATAAACTTTTATACACAAATGTACAAGTAATATGGAGTAAAATGTTTGATGACAGAGTATAATATACATGGATGTGAGTTATTTTATACTTCAATATACTATGGGAAAAAAGTTATGCACTAAAAAGTTCAGAGTGTTTTTGGAAATATAAATACTATGGCACAATTTACAGCATAAACTTTTAAATTTAAACACATATCAAATTGTAACCCTTTCAGTTGGAACACCTATTAGGTACTGCTATCAATTATGATGATTTCAGGTAATTTTCAAAATATTCCCTGTGATGTTTTGCAGAGCATGATTCTGCTCCCACTGAAGGAACTCATTTAATTCTGTGACTGCGGGAGCAATTTCTTTATAAAACTACATAGACTATATTTCACATGCATTATTATTTCATTGTTATCAAATAAAACAATGACATAAAATCTTTTAAAAGACAAGGGGAAATAGAGTGACAGAAAGAACAAGAAAGCAAAAAATATTATTGAATGCTATCGTACCGATTTCCACGGTCCCCGATGCCAAGAAACATCACCAGGGCAAGAATGCACATTACATTGTGCCATGTTAGGTGGCTTGTCTAGAATTTCACAGTTTTGATCACCCAGCATTTGGCCAGTGGGAAGCTGACAAATCACCAGTCTTGTCTTTATTCCATCTCCACAAGTCTGAGTACACTGAAATACAGAATTTTATATGCAATACTTTATTAACAGTCATCACATACCATCAAACCAAAAGATGCAGCAATAATCAGTACATCATATTATTTTCTCTGTCTATTTCCATATTCCCTGGACACTCTATTCAAGAATAAGGACTTAAAAGTCTAATCTCGTATAATTCTCTCACCAAAACCTCTACCAAACTCCATTTTTATGTTTTATCAAGTGATTTTCTGCAGAAAGTCTCAGTTACAGATACTCTATTACAGAGAAGAAATTGTGAGAATAAATGTGCATGTATCTCTCTCTTTAGTAAGAGGAAAAGATGGAAATTTTTCTTAAAAGTAGTTTTCCCTGCCAGACAGTGGCAGAAGACTCAGAAAACTCAGAAAACTCAGATACTGGGCACACCTGTACACAGTCCAATTTATACAGACTAAGTGTAAAATACTAATAGGATGTGTTTTATGGGTTTCATTTTGCCTGTAATTTTTCAATACCAGTTCTCATTTCTAATGAGCTCTTAAAACCAACCTATAATAGTTCAAACTTTTCTATTGTATTCTCAATGATTCTAAATTGGAAAAAAACTGCATCATCTGCATGAGCTGTATCCCGAGTCTATTGCTATGGAGAGAAAAAATATGACATTCAGACAGACTTTGAGAACTGAATAGCTAAATCTGGCCAAAACAAGGAGAAAAACTATAAAATAAAAAAGTCACTCAACCAATTTTTCTTCTTTTTTCCATTCCAGTAACTGATTTTCAAAAGTAAGAAAAGTGGGTAAGAATCACAAGGGGTTAGATTAGAACAAATGCAAAAATAATCAGTTTTAACTCTTTCTGTAGAATTTGAGCAGGAATGTGTGGTCAAAATATGACATCACACAGCACAGAGAAACTATTCCTTGTCCAATAACATAAAATATGTCATCAAAATGTTCTAACCCAGGCACAACCTTTAGATGCATGATCCTATCTCCATACTTGTAATTTGTCACTACAACCTAGTAGCTAGTGCTACTACTTGTAGTTACTATTGTTAGTACCTATGAAATTACATGGAATAAAGTTTCTCTACAGCTACTTATGCTCTTTTTTTTTTCTTAGACTAGTTATTGCACTGCAGTTTTTGTGCATACAGTCTAGACTTTTGTAACATAATTTAATTTTCTATGTCTCAAGATACGCGTTGTACAACTACATGATTTGTTGATGCATACCCTTAACCTCACACAGTACTTCTTTTGGATGTGTATTTACATTACTTATATTTCCACTACAGTTCTGGATTTGATCAAAGAACAAAGTTTAGATAAACTGGCTGAAACTCAGTCTTTTTACATTTTAAACTCTATTAAATAAAGAAAAACAAGGTCTTCAGTTCCACTCGCGGTCACATAATTATGTTTCTACTTCTAAGCTTTTGTGGTAAACAATGTTCCCCTTTGTAGGTGAAATGCTCTTACTTCTCCCCAGCTCCCAAAGTTCCACTGTGGGCAGGGTCCAGAATCACAGTGTCTTGACTCCAAAGGTTTTGTTGCCTCATCACAGCTACTGGCACTTCTTCCTTCCTCATCTTGACATACTACAACTCGGCGGTGAAATCCACCTGCACAAGTACTAGAGCACTACCAAAACAGGTAAACATATATTTTGCCATTGCATGATCAAAGAAATGTCAAATATATTGGTTAAAACAGCTTGGTTTTAAACCTTGACTTTCAGAACGGAAATTTTCAAATAAAAATGACTACTATGTAGAAGTATTTTAAATTTGAAATCACAGAAAAAATACACTTAGAATTTAATATATTCTGAATAACAATAAGAACAAGAATATCAATACTTTTAAAAACTAATGTGCTTCTCTTTTGACCAAATTTGTACTGCAATAAAATTTCTACAAATGTTAACACACACGTGACAGAACAAATTAATATATTCTAAAAAAATTTCTTACTGCTCCCCAGGGTCCAGTTCTCCATTGATATCCTCCCACGGAAGGACGGTTCCACTGGTTTGAATTGTCTTGTGGAGGGTGTATTGGGAGGTAACCTATTTCTGGAAAATGGCTTGGATGGTCATGTATTTTTGGAACATGACGATAAACTGGTGGACATGGTGGCATGCTACATTCTTGTTCCTTAGGAGGCTGGCCTTCAGGATCACAGTAATTCTCACTGATTTGCTGATGATAGCTGACACAGATGACTTGTCTTGTTACTATTCCACGGTCACACGTAACTGTGCACTGACCAAAAGATCAACACAGTGTTTGTCACAGAACACTGATGATTAATAAACCAATACATTCATTTATATTTACTTTTGACAAGAACAAACATATACTTTGCTTTTTCAAGGGATACAATTTCAATCATGCTTGCAAAAAAAATGAACTCTCAATTTCTAAACAGAGACTTGGACAATAATCTAAGCACACACATTTAATAATTGTTACAATTAATACTTACAGGGGACCAATTTCCAACTTTCCACTCTCCACATGGGCTAAAACAGCTTGAAATTTCAGCTGGCCGTCGTAAATGAGCACACAAAGATTCATCTGCTATCTCTCCATGAGCATCTCTGCAACTCACATAGCGAGCACGATCACCCTTCCCACAGGATGCAGAGCACTGTCAGTGAACAATTCAAGGTCATCACACTTTAGGAGACTAAAACAAGATTATGCAAGCAGTTAAAATACTAACACAGTTTCTGTTGGCATGGAACTGAATTCCATGGCCTTAATTCTCATGAAGCATTCCAATATATATATTCCAGCTTTAAACTATAACATGGAATAATTAATTACACAGTTGCAAGTAACAACAGAAACATCAGTAACTTCCAGAACACTTCAGTTGTTACACAGGGATGCAAGATTTACATCAACTGTTAAAATAAAAACCAATATTAACAATCAGTTTGCTATGGTGGTTTGATTAGCAGATTCCACTAAGCCCCTTCTGATGCCTTTATAGCTGAGAAGTTCAAGGTGGACTTAATGAAGAATTGCTGAGTAGCCTCAGCTTATGCACCCTTTACTGGTATTTAGTTAAAAGAAGTGTGCAAATATATAACTGCATTATATGCTTTGCTAAATATCTCAAGGAATTAACAGACACATCCACATTTTATAGATAATTTTAAATTTTCACATTGCTATCAAGTAAAACTAATTTTCAACATTATCAAAATAAAAAACATTGCATTGAAGAAAATTTATGTAGGAACAGTTTTACTAATTCTTATTTTACAAAAAAAATCAAATTAGACCTTTAATGACTTCCACTGTTTAGTATTACTATTCACATAAAAGATTTAAATAATATTTAAAAATCAAAGATGTTCTCCATACTTCGAAACTGATCAATTACATTTAAAATAACACATCCAAGGGCACTATAAATCATATGAAAACTATTTCACTCAGAACCCCAGCTCCTAGAATTCTACTTTTTTGCCTATTATTTTTCTTGCTTTAATTCGAAGCACACAGTTTGCTGGGAATGTCTATCTGCACCTTAAGAAACAGTTTCTTTTCTTAAGAAAATATTAGAACTCCTTTGTAATCTATCCCAAGCAGATTTCAGATTAACAAAAGCTTCATGGAAAAATGGGTGAATGAGTGGAGGACTGCTTGGCAAGGTGGGACTGCTACATTACATACTGGGGTCCATGATCCGTATCTCCATTGGGTCACCTTCCCCACATGAACTAGAGGAAGTGAAGTAGTCCATAATTTTGTATTTTCTGGACAAGGGGGCAATTCACATTCCTGTGGGGGTGAGGAAAAAAAAGCTTTTGAAATATACATTTCTGAAGAGCCAAACGTAAAGCAAATGGTTAGCAATAACTAATGTGTTAATACCATCTTTTACATTTTCCCTGAAATTATTCAAAGACCTTTCATTGAATTGCTTTGTTTTATTTTAAATCGAGTGTCAAAGAAAAATTTTTTGATCTTAAAACGGCATCAGTAATAACTAACAATACTGGCACTTTGAGAAAGAACAGTTTTGGCCAACTTGCTGGAGAGAAGGAGCATAGACATGACAGTGTCCTGCTTCAGAGCTGCAGGCAGCACAGAAGGACCAAGCAGAGACAGTGGCTGTGCTACCTGTCCTTTATACCTTCAGCTACTGAGAACATAAATTTGCCTAGTTTCAGTCAGTAGCCAAACAGGTACCATAATTCAAAATGCAAAGGATACTGAAACCCAGTGTTTTCACATCTAAGCAGAAATAAACTATACCAATTAACTGGCTTTTATATTTAGAAGTTTATTAAAGAAGCTGGTTGGGTACTATTTATTAAGCAGGATGGCAAGCACTGTCCTTACAATATTCTACGTGTTGGAGCTTCCCCCACTGCCAAATTACCACAGGCCTTTGGATACCTTGAAGTCATATACTCCAATCCTTCAACCACATACCAACTTTCCAACATCCAGTCTTAAAATTATCCCTCTTTTACTTAATTCGCTTGGCAAAATTTGACGTTTGTGAAGAAAAGCATAGAGTTTCAGTATTTTTTTCTCATTTTAGAAGTGATTTCCTCCAAGTTCCCACATAGGGCCAGCAGAATACAGTTGTATTTAGACACTTTTGACAGAGGAGTAGAGAAGTATTTTTTAACTTACTTGGCTGTCTGCAGGACGAGTGGCAGTACTGCACTCCCTGTCATTGCTCAGAGTAACGCGGTACGTCCCAGTAACACACTTGACCGCGCGCACCTGGTACCCGCGTCCACACGACACAGTGCACTGTTGAGGCAGGAATTCCATACACTTGAAATGGTGCTGTTTACAATCAAATTTCATTTTTAATCACATTTTCTACTCTAAAACCCTTTCCAGAATGAGCAGGAGTGACTCCTGAGATGGTGCTAACTTCCCTTGTGGCAGACCATCAGATACTTAACCAGTGTCCACAGCACACCAATGAGCAGTGCTTGCGCAGGACAAAACCTTTCTCTCTTTCCCCTTTTCTATCCCCTGAAAGTTGGGAGGAGACATAACAGGACACTGGGCAGGAACACTGCCAGAACAGCTGACCTAACCTGATCAAAGGGACAATCCATGCTCTATAATGTCATGCTCAGCAATAAAAACTAGTGAATAGAAAGCAGAGGACGGGAAAGGGAGGAGTAAGGAGTAGCTTCAAACGAATCACTAACTGCAGCTGTTAAATGTCTTTCCCTTCACTATAGAGTTTGACCAGAGTGCACCCAAAGAAGCCACCTAAAACATTAGATGGCTGAAAATATTATGACACAGATCCTATCCCTATGAATGTTGTGGTTCAAGTACAAGTACTTGTAAAAACCTGGTTGTGAATGGCTGTTACCAGGTGGTACAGCAGAAAAACTGCAATGAAAAGTTCTGCTTCAGTGGCGTAGATTAGTAAATTACTTGTACAAGCTATTTCAGAAAACTATTTTTTAGTTTAAATAAGAATTTTATCATGGGACTGAATTAATCTTTTATTTAACTTTTGCATTTAGTTTGTAGAAATGGAAAGTCATCACCTTGTGATCACAAGATTACCCTACACTATGTTAAATAACGGAGTGGTTATCTCTAAGGTTAAAAAGTAAAAGAAATGTCTTAATTAAAAATATACTTAATTTCCAAAGGTATATTTGTTCTGTATTTTAATAACAGGTTGAATGTAAAAAGATAAAGATCAGCTGCTATTTGGTTATGATTTCCCACTAACATCCAAGAAACACTGAATAATCTTCTGTTGGTTTGAGTAACCTGATCTTATAAAAGCCACATGAAGTTGAGTACCTTACTTTTTAAAATTAATTCTCATCTGTTAACTGACAAAAGTTTCCTTCACAAATTAATTCACTTTTTTCTCACGTTTTAAATCAACTCTGGTTTACATTAGATGAGTGTCACACAGGAACATATTTTTCAACAGCACATTCACATAAAGAGATAGCAGATCCTTTATCAAGGTAAAAACAAAATACTAAGTCCTTTTCCCTGCTAATATTAGCATATACATTTCTATGATTGATTGAAATATATTGTAGATTGAAGACTGATCTGTATTAATTGAAGCTATCACTTGAATATGCTCACTTACCTACAAATATTTGGTATTTTACCTGTCTCATTCATCTGAACAGTTTGCTACCCTCATTTTCATTATTCTGGTGATGCAATACACTGATGTGCAAAACATCTTTGATATTAAGGCTCAGAATCAATTACTATTTTCAGCATTTAACTTATATATGGGTGTTGCTAAATTACAAGTTAGATAGCCAATATAACCTGCAAACGAACAAGTGAATCAATTCAACTAAAAAAACTGCTTAAGATTCAACTGCAATGTTTAAAAAGTATTGATTGCTCATAGGCTGAACTATAAAACAAGAAGCCAGGAATCCTTATGTACTCACTGATCCCCAAGGCCCTACTTGCCAAGATGCACATTCATGAAGTTCACATGGTGTTACTGACTCTGGTCTGTCATTTGGGTTACAGAAATCATCTCTCAGTTGTTCATCATTAAGTTGGCACCAGACTTGACGATGCTTCATTCCTTTGCCACATGTCACAGGACACTGTAAAATTATTATAAACATCAGTTTGCAGAGACATGAATCTGCATTAATGGCTTCAATTTCTTTTTAGTAAAATCTTGGATTTTAAAAATCACATAAATAACAAAAATATTCCATGAATGTAAGTAGTCCAAAATTCCCTATTTTTAATGAACTTTTCATTTCCTGTTAAGTTCAACTCAAGTGCTAATACAAAGAAATTACTATTCAAATTCTAAAGCTAAAAATTATGAAAACTAAGTGCAGATCATTTATTTCCAATACAATAATAGCACATATATCACAGCATTCACTGGAAAAATGTTTAAATTGTCCACAATTCTTTTATATGCATCTAACCTATAATAATATAATTCTATTCAATGTATAGTTCTCATTGCTTCATAAAAAAGGAAGGTATGCAAATTACTGGAAATATATTTACTTTATGTATCTTCACTACCCCATTTTAATGCAACAAAATTAAGGAGAAAAATAAATTCTATGAGTGTTTTACAGAAGTTCCCACGCCATTCATAGATGTGTGATGTGTATCAGGCAGATCACGGGACTTCGGAACTTTCATAACCACATGGCTCATGATAAAACAGACCCCTACACAGTTAATGCATCTTATTTTAATATGGATTACCAGGACCAAATGTACTTTAAGTTTTGCACAGTTTCATTACCTCACTCCAGTCAGAAGCCGACCAGCTTGGACATAAGAATTCATTGCAACTCTGTGTTACAACTCTTGCGAGTTCCTGGCATTCTCTGTCGGGAAGATGACGACCCAAGTTGTTCATACAGAAAGCTGCTCTGGTTCTGACACCTCCTGCACAGCTCCTGGAACACTGTGGTGTGTAGATATGAAATAGGAAACAGAACACAATGAAATCAGGCCAAAATACATTGTCAGTCTTAAAGGTAAAAGACTGTTAGGGTAAAAGGTTAATGATTGCACCAGACAAAAGTGTCCTCCATTTAATCCACAGAATGTTAATATGTTAATTCGAGATAAATTCAGCACTTTGTGTAATAGTTCCAAGATAAAACTCTAACGAAGAACAAGACCAAAATTGTACAGAACTAAATTATTAAGACTTGTAAATAAATTATACACCTTTAATTACCAGATCTTTGCTGCTGACATCCAAAACCAAGCTCCAAACAAGCTACCTATTCTTACAAAAATATAAGGAAGTTGCTGAAATTTAAAGGTTGGTATTAGCTGATTCTACATATCTGTATTTGTCAAGCATTGTTTCCTTTTAGTTATTAAAATAAAAAAAATATAGAGGAATAAAAATTCGGTATGAATGCTAACCAGAACTATAATGGTACAATTATAAATTTCCAAATCTGTACCTCTGACCATTCTGTGTAGTGCCAGCTTCTTAACATACAGTCACCATGGCAAGGCTCTCTGGCTGCTGGTTTCTGCTGGTCAGCACAGTACTCATCACCCACTGGAGCACTGAGTCCTCTTGCAGTAGAGTACTTTATGCAGTGGATCTCAATAGACCGATGTCCTGGGCCACACTTTGATGTACAGTCACTTTTGCCAACACTGTGCCACCTAAAATGACAAACTGTTGTAGAAAGCTAAATATGTTTTTAAAAATATGACCATGGCAATTAAAACACTCAGAGAATGTACCGAGAATTGTAATGTAAATACAGATATGTGTTTCAGGGAACAAATAAAACTGTAAACTCAATCTCATTACTGGATTTTCAGAGCAATATAAAAGAATTTGACTCATAGGCTTAAAAGAACTTTTTGAATTTAAAGGATCTTATGTCTTAATCTCCTAGGTGACTTTGAAAAATGTCTTTCTAAATCTTCATCCTCTCAATACTTCAGTGCAGGCTATCATGGAGTGCAAAAACACAAGTCTGTTTCAAATTAGTTCCAGCTGTGGGTACAGTTCTGGTGGAAAATGTATTTCATGCAGCAATACAAGTTTTTGTGCCAGAATATACAGAACAGATTCACAATTCTAACAAGAGATTTTGTATTTTACCAATAAAAATTAGAAAAGTACCCTAGTTCTACATGGAGTTGAAGGTGTATATACCATGTATAAAGCCATTACACCAACAGATTTGAGGAAAACAAAGAGGGATGGGAAGGATGAGAAAGATAGAGAGGGATGGGGAGACAGAGGAAAAAGCAATCTTAATTACCTTGTTTCAATGTCAATCAATACAACCATATAAGACCACAATAACTCCATCAGTTAGGACCCTTTTTTACCTTAATTCACACTCTGTATTACACTCCTCAAAGACACTTGGTACAGTGGGTATATGTTCACATCTTTGATCAGAGACTACCACATGATCACTTTTATGTATACATGTCATTCTTCTTCTTCGAATACCTTGAAAAAGCATCAAAAGAAGTAAATAAAGGGCTAAAATAAGACTGCCTTATGGATTCCATTCACCATTTAGGGACTGAGATACCCCATTAGCACAAATTGCTGTATACAGCAGATTCTGCACAAACATGCTCCTTTGTGCAGCTTACTACATTCCAGGTGGCGAACAATCTTCCCCAGCCACCTTTTCCACCTCTAAGCTGTCCTACAGTGGTCTCACAGGGTACCAAATTCTGGAGACCTACAAAAGTGCAACAGTCCATTTACTCCTCAGGCTAAGTATTCCAAATGCATCATGCATGTCCTGCTAATTAACATATTTCCTAAAACATATTTCCTAAACATATTTCCACCATGTTAACATAGACGTTGTGATCCTTTCCCTTAAAAAGGCAGAAAATATAGTCACAGGGTACCTAAAATACCTGAAGTTCTGGAAGAAATACCAGAGTTGACAGCTGTTCTGCTTCTCTAGCATATGAGCATGTACACAACCTGACTCAAAACCAGAAGAAACTCACCATCACATATTTTCAGGCTTTTCTAGCACCCGCTAATAGGAGCATACAAAAATCCATGTACATACACTTCTATATATACATATTACATAAATGCTGTGGCTTTATTTTTATAATGGAATGGCCTTGAGAGTAACCATTTACAATAATCAAATATATCTTTAAACAGCTTCGTCCCATGTAGCAGATAATCAAAAAAAGACAAATAAGTGAGTATGAAAGACTCCAGACAAATCAGTGATCACCTGGAAATGGCATAATGGAAGCCTAATGAATATTATTAGACACAAAATACCACTTTATAAGAATGTATTAGATTTGATTCACCCTTTTTTTAATAAACTACTCCTATGTCTCCAAATGTAGATTTGAATACAGAATTATACTGTGTAAGTACTAAAAGTAGCAAAAACAAAAATCAAAAGCTGTTCTGTCCTTAAAGGATCTGTGAACTTAAAGCTTACTGAGGGTAACAAGTTTCTTCCTTACAAGTAATGGTGAAATGTCAGAGAACTTAAGATAAGTCCCTTCCTTAATCCCATCAGGTTTTAGGTGAAAAAAATACTCCACAGTACCTTGGCACATCCTGCTGCAGTCTTGCCAGGGTCCATAAGGGTCCCATGTAAACAGATCACTTCCATCTTCTATCGGGACATTGAATGAATAACGCACATCAGGGTTGTACAAATTCCCTACACACAAAACCTTGATTGAGACAAAATGACAGCTGTTTTTCAGTGAGTTTGAACATAAAATTATGAACATAATGATCATGTAGGAAATTTTCAAACTTATGAAAAAAGTAACATGCACCTGTAAGGTTAGTTCTTCTTCAACTCTATCAGTGCTGTTAATTCGTTCTATTGTATTGTTTGAACCACTGTATTCGAAAATGGCTCCGTGTATATTGATTTCTTTCTTTGACATGCTTACAACAAAATTTCCATTCAAGATAAAATTTCCATGGGTATCTGATAAAGCTGTAAGTGAAATAAAATATTGGAAATCTATTTAGTTAAAAGGTTCTATCAATAAAACCTCACCAACATGTAGCTTTATTTTAGTCAATGTAAAAATTGTATCAAACAGTTCAAATTAATGAATTCAATCCTAATTATCAGTAGCTTTCACCTGAGCAGTGATCACGGATTTTCTAAGCCATGGATTTTCTCTGCATTATAGTAATTAAATAATATTTATTCAGCTGAAGGGCTGACTGCAGTCCTGACTTTTAAATTTGGCTATGTTCTGCTACTGCAGTAGGAAACAATAATTATTGGTATTTCTGCCCTATTCTACAAATCACATCCTTGTATTTGCTACACCTTCTTCTAATGAAGTGTGTTTTAAAAGTAAACTTGAAAATAAAAATAGGTTATTAAGCATTTGTGATAGTAATTTAATACAATTACCTATTTGCAATAATAAAGATTAATGACAAGTTAAGCATTTTTAAAGTAAGGTAACATTTGTAGTACAAGATGCTATTCAGGCATGACTACATTTAAAATGGAAGCTAATGTCAGGGGTCAAGGGTTGTTTCTGGGCAACAGGTGACAAGGAAAACATCTTGAGAATTCTGAAGTTTGTTGGCAAGGATGACAATGGAAGAAGAGACAGAAGGTAAATATGCTTCAATATTTTTTCAGGCACTTCAGATATAATGTAACTACCGTGAAATAGAGCAACCAAGATTTTTGGTAGCATGTACTTATGAATTCTTTGTTGCCTACACACACTTGCTATCTATCAGCATGTGACCACCTTTATACTCCTTATGTCCCAGACATAATAGAAAGAGAGACATATGAGACAACTGGTAAGTTTGTTCATGGTCAGATTGCTTTGTTCATAAATGACGTGTATGGTTCCAAGATTTAAAACAACAAATATCTGCATTATTCCTGAGTTCACTTGTGGCATTCCAACTAACACTGTGATAACGAAGTAAAAAATTGAGAAAATGATGCAAGGTGCTATAATTCTTATTCTCTGATGAATGAACACACTCACCTAAGAACTAGAAACCTTAACAACATCTCACTGATTTAAATACTAGTTTTCTTAAAATTAGTATCTAAAGAGAGACTCAGGTCAATGAATATAAAAAATTAGATATTTTCTCCAACATGTTTATCAGATTTCTCATACTATATATCCAGAGCAGATCTCTGTCAAAAGCACAAAACCTATCCGTCAGTGTTGTACACTGGAGGTTTTTACCAAGGTAGTTGTCATCTTCTGGTTTCCCTGAGTAGCTGTGCTGTTGAATATCAATGTTTGTTGCTCCTTTGGGAATATTTACTACAACATTGTAACCTGCAAATTAATTATATACAAAATTAGTCAACTATTAGTAAATATGAATATACATTTTTATTCACAAAACCCTACAGTGCACCAGAGACAACCAATACTGAATGCCTTCATATGTTAGGTGTTAAGTTCTGTGTTCAGATATGTGAATTCAATTCTTTACCAATAACATGAGCTCAATCTACTCAGAAAAATCCCTAGAGAGCAGAACTACTTTAGAAAGCAGTCAAGTATATCAAGAGGGACTCAGGAAACACTGTGACTGCTCAAAATTTAAACTTTTACAGAAATCGGGGTAAGTCACTTAACATGAAACTTCTCCATTCCCCGTTTATCTGACTGAGGTAGCTTTTCTTTCACAAGAGAATTTCAAGACAGCACACTAAAGAATGAGTCTTAAGTACTAAAATATTGCAGTGTTGCAGGCCATATGAATAGGTAGATACAGCTGTTAAACTAGCCATGCTTGAGCCACCTCCTTCTGCTTAAAATATTGAGTTCACTCCCTTCAAAATACAAATGTTTCACAAATGAGTCACCATTTCTTGTAACATCTCCAAGTAATACTATGGTAGCCTTGCCTTCAGGTAACAGAATAAGGTGAATCAAGATCTATTTTTTAAAAAGTCATGCCACACATAAAACTAAGTTAAAAAAATCCAAGCGTGTTTCCCACAGATACTAACCACAAATTCAAAAGGACACTTATGGCTGAGAAAAACTGAGTATGGCAAATATTGGAAACAAATAATAAACACAAACATGTAACCTGAGGTATTAATAAAAATTTTGATAATTTTTCCACCTATTTCACCGTGTTTAACAATATTTCTGTGGCTTTAGTTGATGCACCTCTGTGGGTAAAAAATTAAATGGCACTTATCCTTTTCATTTTGTACTGGGTTTGACTCGGATAGAGTTACTTCTCTTCATAGTACCTGGGAGGGGATGCATTTTGGATTTGTGCTGGAAAATGTTGATAATTCAGGGATGTTCTAGTTATTGCTGAGCAGAGGTTACAGAGTCAAGGCCTTTTCTGCCTCTCACCCCACTCCTTCAGTGAGGAGGCTGGGGGTGCACAAGGAGTTGTGCAGGGATACAGATGGACTCCAGCTGACCACAGGCATATTCCAGACCATATGGCCTCATGCTGGGCACATAAAACTGAGGAAAGAAGGAAGGTGGGGATGTTCAGAGTGATGGCATTTGTCTTCCCAATTCATGTCATCCATGACAGAGCCCTTCTTTCCTGGCTGGACACCTGCTTGCCCATGGGAAGTGATGAAGCTATTCTTGCTTTGCTTTGTGTGCACAGCTTTTGCTCTATCTATTCAACTCTCTTTATCTGAACCATCTGAATTTTCTCCCTTTTATTCTTCCAGTTCTCTCTCCCATCCCACTGGGAGGTAGTGAGTGAGTGACTGGCTGTGTGTTTCCAGCTGGGGTTAAGCCATGACAGATTTCATAATTCATTAACTTCCAAGCGCTTTTAATCTATTAAAACCATGCCATGCATTTAAATGAAGATTTAATCTAATTACAGGTCCATCACATTTACCAGCTGGGGGCAGCACTGCAATTGCAAATTGACAAGATGAATGCTCTGGATAAATACACGGTTTGTCAATCTTTCAACATACTGGGAAGAAAACCAAAACACAGTTTGAAAAGCCCCTCATCTCACACACTGAAGACCTTGTGGTAATAGAATGAAAGAAGACAAAATACAGCACGAAACTATAAACAAAATTGCATAGCATGTTGTCAAGGATACACAAAGAGAATAAATCACATATACAGACATTGAGAATGACCATTTTCCAGGAAAGCCTCAGATAATCTAATTTGATGCAATAATAATAGCCAACAAAGTAATATGTACATAATCAGATTACCATCTCCTAAAACGGAAGCCAAGTAAATTAGTATTTTGCTATAATGAATTTTTGATTATTTCTTCACTACTGCTTATACAGTTACTGACAACATCATAACTGCATGAATATAAGCACACACCACAGGCTGCTATTATCAATTCCAAATTCTGCTTTAGTAAATGGCTCATTTCAGTTTGAAAGGGAATCAAATGAAGATAAAAGAAAAAGATCAAGTGCACATCAGCATACTCAGCTTGTGATCCAAACTCAGAATTTTTTTTTGAAAATAGTATCTCCTCATACAATGCCTTCAGCCATTAGCCTAGGGATGACTTAGCCCTCCCACGGACACTGGGATCAGCTACATGATCACCTAAGTACAATTTCTTGTTTGCATGGCTGTCTTCCTACTTGAGTACATCCTGTGATAATCCCAAATGTTCAGCATACTGTTCATTGGTATAACTCAGTATTATCTCTTAAATGGCAGAATTCAAGATTTTGAATATAATTTACCACTCCACTAACTACAAAACAAAATAATAACTCAAGATTTTTCTCATGCCAAAACATGAGGACTTTTTTCTCCTCCAACTTCAATTCAAAGCAGGTAAGTCTGTCACCTGTGGGAAGTCATTAAGTAGGAGAGAGTGACAGTCTTGACCATATTTGCATAACGGTAGTTTCACATAATGGTCACTTGATTTGCAACAAATGTGTGTGTGACAAAGTTCATGCACTATCTACAAGCAACTTCTTAGGACAGACACAAGAAAAAATACATGTATTTGTATGGGAAGGGTAGCTGTATAATTTTTTGGTAATTTTTGATGGGTGTGTGCCCTCTGCCAGGAGAAAAGAAAATCCAACAGGATACTTATCTCTTCAGCAACAATCCCTTTATTCTATGAAGATCCTATTTGGTAGCTCTCTAGTATCATTTTCACTTCACCTGTGGTCTCTTTCAACCAGTGAAGTGGAATGAAGGACCCTCTAGGCTGATATTAACCTGGAGACTTCTGTCCTTGTGTTCTATGCTGAACTACTTAACTGCAGGGCTACACCCATGCAGTAGTCTCTCCATACTTCACAGAAAAGTCTGCATATAAAACTATCGGTAGCCCTATCAGAGAAACTAAATCAAAGAAATAAGAAATACCAGGGTTATTCAGAACTTTCTCATTTACTACCTGTCAGTGAGGAGGAAAAAAACACAAATATTGCTACCCCTGTTCTCTGGAAGGAGGAGGCTCACATTTCACAGGCTGTATTTTTTCACTCAAGGAGAAAAGGAACCTCATCAGCTGCTCACAACACAAACTTCTTGCTATCTTTTTACACAACCCAAATGAGACATGGGAATACGTCATTCAGCTGCAAAGCTTCAGACCAGAGAATGCAAAGTACAAAGCAGGAAGCATTCATCCTTTTAAAGTACCTTTACTCATAATTTCTTTCATTTTTGGCTTTGACCTTTGAGGAGATTGATTTTTTTTCACTTGAATGAGTTAGTATGTCATAGTGTTCGCCTCTGCATCCTTGAGAGGGAATGTGAAAATCTGAAAATCAACTGAAATGAACTGAAAATCAAAAATATTTTTTGTTGATAGAGGCCCTAAAGATCCTACACTGAAATCCTGCTTCCTTAAATGTAAAGAACAATTTCTAAGCCATAGTGAATTGTGCATTAAGATTTAAAAAAAGGCAAGACAAACATACCATAATGAGCACTGTTGAAAGTACCTGCAAGTGTCTTACATGAAGAATTATCACCACCACAGATTCCACATTTGTCTCTCCTTGCCTTCGAATTCAAAACATGATCACAGCCTGCTTGCTACAAAAAATAACAAAAATAAACAGTTCCTGTGTCACTCAGCCCAATGGAAAACAATGAAAATAGGTAATGTAAGCTTCCCACTACCCCAAAATGCTGTTGTTCACTGTATATATCTAGTCTTCCTTGGCAATTCATTAAAAGCCATCAATGGTTTTGGATTCTGCAATGCAAGGGCAAAATAGAATAGTCCATATGTCAATAACTGCATAAGAATACATAACAGTACATAAAGATTTTGTATTTTAAAAATTAACATAATTTATAAATTTTAATTTATATTTATATTAAAAGACTTGGAAGTCTAAAAACAGTATGTACATATACATGGCCATCAATTCATTTAAAGTCTGTCATTACTGAAAAGAAGCAAAGGAATAAACATAGACTGTGCTGGTTAAACTAACATAAGCACAATTTTTTTACATGTATCTTTACTTAAACTTCCAGGGTTTTTTTGAACTATGATAAACAGGATAATTCTTCGGTATTTCCTCTTTATTCAATCATATAAAAATAAGCTATATTTTCTCCTCATTCTGAATTTGCTCAGTTTCACTGCAATCAGCAAAACCTCAACAAGTCTTGACAAAAACGTCTTGAATTGTTAAAATAAATCTCCTTGCTTCTTCCAGCAAATCTCATGGCAATGCCACAGCTGCTACTAAGCAAAGAGTGCAGAATTGATTTAAGGGTCAGTTCCTCCTGATTTTACAGTAAAGTAATAATTACATAATGCATCTACCCTTGGATTTTCTACTATTTACTTCTTTGGTAGCAGAAATACAATGCTAATAATCACACAGCATGCTTCTTTCCTCTGTTTATGCTCATTTTGGATCTCACTGCTCACTTGAACAATATTAATGCTTTCATATTATATGAAACAAGTTTAACGAGGCAAGACTGTGGGTCTTCAGGTTCAACTATATGTTCTTAACTTAATTGCTTCCATTTCCAGATCTTTAATTTGATAGGTAATACAATTAGCTTAAGTGAACTCAGAACATAATATTATCAATAATGTGTATTTGTATTAATATTTAATATCTACTTTACCACCTGTTAAAATTGATTTTAATAATTAATAAAGTTTAGATTTAAATACCCTGCATAAGCCTTGAACACAAAGGTCATTGGTTTCTGCTCCACAGGGAGTACCATCAGCAACTCTGTCCTTCAGCTGATAGTAGGAAGTTGTTCCAGAAACTCGGCAAAAAAGTTTACAGCGATCTTTCATAGAAACTGGAAAGAAAATCCAAGAGGTTTCTTGTCTGTTTTAAAACTTTATTTAAAGTAGCATTTTCATAGTTTTAATTGAAAAGATGTGTAATTACTTACTACCACTGTATTTTGGAAGCCACCGAACAGCAGAGGTAAGACCGTTGATATTAAAGTGTTTGCCATCAAATTCAGAGCACTGTTGCTCCCGAAAATCTTTTTGGCCTTTTGGACATGAATCAGTATTACACGACCGAAATTTCATCCTACGACCAACACAGTACTTCCCTCCATTTTTTGGCCTAAAAAAAGGTAAATGTAAAACACACTAATTTTCTAAAATTGCTGTTTTCCATGAGAAGCAGCCTCAGCCACTGATCTAAAGAGGAAAATCTCACATAGCAATCTGTCAGCTGTGCAACTGACCTGCACACATATTCAGCTTCTACTGTGCATTCAGTTTTACTCAAAATAAATCCAATCCTCATAAAATACTGTTGCTGAGGTGGTAATCTCACTACAGATGTTTATTAATGCATTATTATTTTTATTTCTCTTACAGCTATAACTATTTTGCCTGGGTAAAAGCATTAATAATTTTAATGCTTTTGTCAATTTTGCTGAGATTACAGTCATATTTTTACACAAGCAGCACCTCCCCCAGTAATTTGAAATTATTATTTTAGAGAGTGACAAAGAAAGAAGACAATTAGGAGCGGGCACAGTCTTTTCTGTAGGTCTAATATTGGTTTCACTTTGGGGATCAAAAGAATAAAAAGGGAGAATTGTGAAAAATACCCCATTTACTCTAAAGTTTCAAATACATTTTAACAGTTATAAACCCAGACACAAAATAAGTCAGTATTAGTATGTTCTTGGGGAAGAAAAAAAGAATAAATCAATAGCATATTAATACTATCAATCACTGCAGACTGAAAGAGGCATTATCTAATGGCAATCTAGTCTACTGCCTCTTACTTATCAGAGAAAATAAAATAACCTGGGCCATTTGATTAAAGTTCATTTATCCTACTGATAATATCAGGCTGACATGACTTCCTAGAAAAACCCTGAAACTACTCAGGCATCAGCTGTGGTTCTGCTTTTGGACAAGTTAAAGTTCTCCTTGACTTTTATTACAGAAACGCACATGGAATTATTCAGTCAATGTACTTTTCTAGTTATAAAGGTAAGTTTTAAATGCCTCTGTTGTAACCACTGCTCTTTGGGGGCTGTTACTGGTGGCAATGCTGTGGAAAAGCCTTAAATCAAAGCAAATCAAGTGTTTCACTACAGAGATTAGTAGGCAATACATATATTTATTTTTGCAGTAAAAACTGCAAAGAAAGCATCTAACGTTTAAAGAAACCTCAACAGTTAGAGTAAACCTAGAAAAAAAGACCCTGCTAAACTAAGGTTTTAGAAACATGTGCAAGAATGGATAATATTGTTGAAAGATACGAGATATCTAAAAGTCCTCTGCATATTAGAGTCTGCAAACTTCTCTTTCCAAACATGGCTGAAACAAGCATTTTTTTGTTGGTGCTTCAAACTGATCTGCACAGCCCACAATACCTCTATTTTATTTTGAGCCAATCCATAAACTTTTAACATCTTCATTATGTAAATGTAAAATAATAAAACACATAACATAATATCATAATATGTTAATATAACATAATAAAAATGTAAAACAATAAAAAAACATACTCTGGTCGATTACACAGCCTGGTGGTGCTCTTGATTCCACCTCCACAAGTTCTTGAACATGAGGTGTAAGGTCCCCATGGTCCCCATTCTCCATCTACAGGACGCAGCTCCATTTCTCTACTCACACATATTCCATGGCGACAGTGCTGCACAGTTGACAAACAAAATAAAATTTATAAATCAAGCAAAAATTACTGTATATTTTAGACACAAAAAAGCCAAAATTTAAGTGCTCACTACTCTTATGTGGATATTTTCTAAAATGTTCGATTTCCTTTAAGATTACTTACCCAGTAGTCATGTTTTAAAAATGTTATCTAGAATTCTTTGATTGCTAGGAAATCTGGATATTGAATATTTATCTGTCTTGCCACTTTATCCAAACATCTCTAACACATCTTGAATTCCTGATACATTTTCATACATAAAGTCAAAAAATAGATTTACAACTGTCATTTTGGTACAATATTTTTCAGTTTAATTTTGAATTCCAGCTGATACAAAAAGTGAAAAGTTATAAGAAACCAACAAGAAATTCAGGGTGTTTTCAACATCTCAAAAGCTAACTATCTAGTGGGATTGTTTGGAAAAAGCAGACAAGCACTTAAGACCTTGATTATGTAAAGCTAGATGATGCTACAGATTCATTCTTGAACTCAGACTTTCACACCTATAAGAAAAGGTATAAAATATTTTAATTTATGTATATTTTATTATTTTTTGTTTACTACTAATTTAACAAAGCTATTATCATTAAAATGGAATTAATAGTTAAATTAAAAAAATAGTAAAGAAATAATAGTTCTTAGAGGAAGATACTACATTGCAATGCCTATTCTGTTACTTTAGATCTTATTCTTGGGGAAGAATGGCCAATTTCCACTAAAAAATTACATGAAGGAGGAATTTTCATTGTATCTGCCGGGATTTACATGATTAAGAAGACAAAGGCTGCAAGACTATTTTGTTGTAGTCATGTTAGTTATGAGACTTTACTACACTGTAACTGTAAACTTGTATTATTTATAGAAAGTAATTATCTTTTTTTCCCCCAGAAGCATCAATCTCTTACTTCTAAGTATTTACTATCCCCGTTCCTGACTGCAAATATGTCAGTCTTCTTCAATGGTTATTCAAGAAGTACATGACAAAAAAGTCTAAATTATAATCTTATGATTGGTGCATGTATGAGTTTTTCCAAAGAATCAACAGGAATTACCAGGACTAATCCCACTGATGATTTACAGAAGTTGGAATTCTAATTCAATTGTATCCTTTAGAAAATCCCAAGTAGTATGTTTGATCACAACATGGTGGAATAGTTTACATACTAATATAGAATATTTATGAGATACTATAATTTCAGCACTATATGTCCTGTTGAATTCTATGTGGAAAAATGTGTCAACTTCGTCCTTGACTTCAAACACCTTCTGAGGCAACAAAGACTGCCCTCATCTGCAGACAAGACACTGGCCAGGACTGGATACATGGGGTCAGTGCTCATGCATAACAGGGAGAATTCTTTATTTTCCATGCCTGTTTGCAGACTCAGGATTAGACTATCCATTAATTAGGTTTGTTGTCAGGAGGGATTCTGCTAGTCGTACTGGCAGGGAGTGGCTCATTCCATCTTTCCCTGCAGGAAATACAGTATATGCATCAGTCACTAGAGCAGGCTATATCAACTCAACTGCTTGTTATTCCTGAAGTTTAAGCTTTGCCTCTCTGCAAGACAAAACAGCCTCTAATTACTCTAGAAGGATTTTGATAAAAAAAGCCTCTGGTACATAAAACAATTTGAGAACCTCTGATACACAAAAGATTAAATATAAAAAACAAGTACTAAACCTCCTTTTTTTTACAATTAATTTAAATGTTGCACAGAATTTCTTAAGAGTTAATACAAATTTATTGTAGAAACTATCAAGAAACCAACTTTGCTGAACACACAAAAATTGTGCGCAGTCTTTCTGAATATAGCTGACTGGCACAAAAATCTCATTCGGTGGTTTTACCACTGCCTAAAATAACTCCTAGATACGTTTTCCCAATTAGTATATGTTTTTGTTATATTGATACTTATGTTCACATGCTATCAACCATTTTGTTCTCAAAATAGGAATCTGTCACAGAATCAGGTTCTCTTTTCAGGCTTCTGCTTGAGTTCCTAATCCAATTTGATGATAAAATTGCCTGCCTGCATAAATCCTTGTCACACCAACTCTTGCAATATCTTTCAAGCTCTGAGTGCCTTCCCCTAAGAATATGATCATTCCAGGTGATTCTCAAACCCAAAGCAAATGCAGAACAAAAGCTAGATCTTGGCATAGAACCGTGTAAACAATCCAGTCAACTGGCCAGATAATCACTTAACACTAAAACTAATGCTTTACCTTAAAACCAGAAAGCCACGATTATATCACTTCATATGAATTCTCACTGGAGTGCTTACTGTAATTTTGTATTTTTTTTTTTTAAGATGGCCTTCAGGTGCCTTTGCATCCAAGCCTTCTAGTACCTAACATCAAATTCCTAGCAATCAAAGGCACATAGTCCATCCATAAGGTAAATGAGGAACATTAACAACTTGCCTTTCCAAGAACTGTCCTTAGCATCTTAGGAAATAATTTTTCACACTACAGACTGAACAGTCTAAATCCTCCTTCACAAAATGAATACTGCATTCTAATACAGACAGTGACCTAGCATTTAGATCCTTCTTCCATCCAGAAAACCATTTACAATAACTTGAAGAGGGATTTCAATGAAAGAGTTGTAAAACAAAATTTTATACCCATAACAGTATAATTTTGATCCATAAAAATGCAAAGCATATGCTCACATCTGAGATTTTAATAGCTTATTCAACAAACTTGTCTCAGCTATTAGTCTGCTGCATTCCTACAGAAGCAACATGATGAAGTCACAGTAGAAAACTCCAGCACCAGATATAGTCCAGATGTTCCTCTGTGTTCATTTGAATCATTGTTTCACTGAGAATAGTATGATATTCAGAGCTTTCATAAATTTAAATATAATTGCTAACAATTTTTTTCTACATTTTTTATGGTAAATATAGCACATGCATCATGTAAAGTGGACATCACACGTATTTCCAAACATACAGATTGCAGCAAGTGGCAAGGCTGCTCTAGTCAAGGTCAATGGTTGGTTTAGTGTCAAAAAACCTAGAAATGCTTCAAATTTGGAATCAATAGACCTGTGGGTACCCAAATTTTTTTTTATTAATAATCTTCTTATAATAACCACTTTGAGTCTTTCCTATGGATTAGCCTATTACTTGATAAATTGATTTTGAAAGCTTCCAAATTATCTCTTACTGAACTTGCTAAAGCTTCAGGAAAGCAACCTTGAAAGAAATTATTGAAGTGTTGACAGGCGACGCTCAACTTTGACTGAATCTAGGAGAGTGGTAGATGCATGCAGAACAGGACTAGAGCTCCTCTGAAACCAAGCACTTCCCACACAGCCCACCAAGATGAGAAGAGGGACCTTAAGGCACATAAAAGGGGCTAAGCCCCTTTTATGTTAATAAAAATGAGCTTTTATGTTAATAAGCTTTTTATGTTAATGAGCTTTTATGTTAATAAAATGAGCATCTAAGGCAAAAGAAATGGAGCTTGAAAAGATATCTAACTGAAGGTGTTGCCACAGCACCTCAGGTCTTTATCTCTGTGGCATGGATTCTCAGATGAGTCTACATTTATTACTCAATGGCATTATCTACAAAACCCGCACTATCTCAATTTTTTCAATGTTTTCAATTTTTTCTTCCAAAAAATCTGCATACTTTATTTCTTCCTTAAAACTTCTAATTTTTCTGAAATTACAGCTCATAGAAAAATATTTCACAGAAATCCTAGTTTACAGAAAAAATTTATGGTTTGAGTCCATACTTTACTCTGTTCTTACAGTTCAAAAGATCTGCTGCTGCTTTCCAGATGGTGAACACATTCCCCTATTCCCAACTCTGATAAAATCCACCTGATTTTTTTATACTTACTTTACATATATACACATAAAATGATTTTTTCTTTCAGATTCCATATCTTCATGTATTACATTCATGAGGTAGTCAAGCTATGCAACAGTTTTTAACAGTAATCAATAAATGGGCACTACCTACAAGTGAAGAACAGCAAACACACTTCTTAATACCCTTCAATACTTCAGTACCCTTAGATGGGTATTTCTTTTACTGCTCAAAGCAATTCTTTTTTGCTCTGCATCCCCATTCTCAGTTGTCCCCGTATCCCTGTCTTTTATGCCAAAAGGACTAGGATGGAATCCTAATTTACCTGACAGCTATTCTGAATATTTTTAGATGCTAGCTGAATATACATTACATATCTACAGTGAATAGAATTAACATGTGTCTAAAACACAAAAAGGCACATGCTTTCCAATCCAACCATTACCTGTATCATGTGAATTCCTTCAGTGGTTTTTTTTCAATGTTTAAGTAGCAAACTGGCATTACGTAGAACACTGGGATATCCCCAGGACACGGAAAAGTCTGGGCCAGAATCATATAGCTACTTCCTTCCTGCTCAGGGAATCAAGAGAGTATGGGCACATTTCTATATTCCTCAGGAATCCAGGAAGTATCAGAGTGCAATGTTTTGGAGTGCCTCAAAAAACCAATAATAAACTACTTACACTATAGGGTATTTTTTTTGTTATTTTCATAGCAATAAAGGTTTGTTCTGAGAATGCCACTCCTGGAAGATAGGTGGTTTCAACAACTTTTCTTCTTTGGAGGTGGAGTTTTTTTTGACTCAGATATGCTTCACTAAATCCAATTGTTTGAGCAATACATACAGCAAGACCCATTATGACATGGCATTGAAATCTGAGCTTAAAAGGAGGATGCTGAAATAACAAATGCCTTAAATGGATCTTTTCTGTATTCATCACAGCAACAATGTCACAAATGCCAAATATATATCAGTTCAGCTTGCTGGAAAATATTAATTACAATTAATAGTCCCCACGTCTTATGCCAATTAACATCAGCACCAACTTGCAGTCTGAGCTTGAGAAGAGCTGTCCCTTAGTCAGGAACAGATGACAATTTGTCAGATTAATTAATTGCTGTTCTTTCTTACATCTTTCAGAGGTAATGACTGTAATTAGCTCCTTACTTCCTAGAGAAAAATGGTTCCACTGCACTAATTACATAAAATAGGTTTTTGTATTCTTATATAAAAGAAATCCTGTGATGTTGGCAAATTAGAGTCAATTTAACTGAAGATTACAAATGAAGTCCACATAAAAGATGAACTTCCTTTCTGATGAGTGACTCACTGAAAAATGGGTTAAACATTGTAACACCAGCAGCATGCATAGGCTATAATCAAGCAAAGCTTCCACGACAGCCTTCAAGTAGCTTTTTCTAATCTTGCAAGACAAGATTAGAAGAGGCCATTTGAGACAGTTTACCCACTAAATTTGTTATCCATTAAGAGACTATTTTCAAATTCCTCGCTAATATTGTCTTACCAAACATAGAATTTTTAAAGATTAAAGGTTAGTGGGGGAAATTCTGAAAAAAAAAATAAGTGAAATGTAGCAGCCTATTATACATAGAAATCAAATTAGAGTTTTTAATAATTTTTGAACATATAAAATTATTTTTAAAAAATTAACATTGCTCCCACAGCCCCTGAAACTGCCAAAGCACACTAGTATATAAAAGCAGATCAACATAAAAACCACCCACACTTAAGATAATCACTGTCATGTCTAACCATGTAAAAAATCTCAAAAATATTTATTATCACAATACCCTAAGAAGTAAAAAACACTTCTGTTTGCTGGTGGTGAAGTGAGACATGAAGAAGTCAAATACTAGACCAGTAAAGAACTTAAGCACCTAATTTCTGTTCACTTCCCAAACTACATACAAATCCAAAACTAAAAGCCTCAAATCTCCACTGAAAACTGGACACAACTAGCCTCCATCATTACTTCTGTTTCTATCAATGTTCTACAAGTGCCTTGACTATATCTACTAATTAGATATTTATGGCCCGTATGGACAGCCCAAGAAAGACTATACTGTCCAAGTTTACACATCAGGATCTTCATTCAAAACCTTGCAAATCAGGAAGCAGTGAGTGGCACCCTTATCACCCAAAAACTCTTTACCAAATAAACCAATGAGTGAATATAGGAAATGCAGTTTCCACTTCTTTTTTTTTTTTTAAATCTGTCAAAGCAGTCAATCCATACTTCAAGCAGCCAGGCAGTCTTACACACTAGGGTATAAATGAGAAGAGAGATCTTGTTTTTAGCACTGAACAGACCCAAGCATCCTGAATTATGTTACAATAGGCAAGAAAAAGAATGAACACAAATTATGTGTGCTTAAGGCACTTCCTGGAATGGGTAATGAGGTACTGACACATCATTTTATACTTTCTCTGAAACAGATACAACAGATACAAATAACCACTGAGACCAGATGCTAATCCAAAAGACTCCCTCTTTCCAAAAAAGCACACACCTGTACCTAAGTGACTCATACTTAATTTGTTCTCTTTCAATAAACAGCCTCAACAAGATGAACTGGGGGAAATACACTTTAGGGGTGTCATATTTCAGATAATTCTACTTTGGACACAAGTGATCAGGAAAAAAACAACTTATTATGCACGAGCTAAACATTGCAAACACAAGGAAAGATGTCAACTTCTCCCTAACTTTTGTCACCTATTTTTAACCAGTGTGGCGTGTGTACACTTTAATAATTACTCTGAACAGACAAACTGTGAGGTTTTATGTCACAAGATTACAGAACTAAGAGAAACCGCAGGTATGGTCAGTAACTTTGACACAATCAACATTCTATAGGCACAGTATTGCCACACAGCAAGCACTGATCTTTCTTACCTACATCCAAAAATGGAAGTACTGAGAAACAAAACAAGGCTTACCATTCCTACACCACAGACTGTTCCATCAGCCAAAGGCATGTGCTGAGTACGACAACCCTTGTGAACACCTTCTGTGCTTGTGCACCATAAGCGTTTGCATTGTTTCTAAAAAGAAAACCAGGTTACTTTTATTGCACTTGCAATACCATTTTAGACATTAGCTATGATTATTTTTATTTTCTCACACTGTGCAGACTTAGTGTTTGCTATTGTACTACTATTTTTCACAGCTAAAACCCCACAAAACCAAAAATAGATTTTGTTTAAAGCCAGGCAGGAATGTGGAATGCCTGAAATCGATCCCATTAGATTAATAGATAAATTCATTTTCTACTTCAGGAGAAAATTATATTTAAAAATATGTAAGAGGTTACAGTTAATACTACACAGCACAGTTTCCATAAAATCCCCCTGAAAAAGACTCTAAGTGAATTTAACAGGAATTAAATGTACTGACTAGAAAATTAATGAGAAAGCCTCATTTTCAAATTGCTAAAAGACTCTTAACAGACAAATAACCCTTATGGATTACAAAATTTACAAAGCAGTCTTCAGACCATTTTCAGGTGTTTGAAGCACCCTGTTCCTTTTCTTTAATATTTCCATAAATCCTGATGCCTCTTAAACAACTTTTTACCTCAATAAAAAGCTCCACTTAATTCAGTCTGAATCTTAAATGCTCTTCATTAAACAGCACCAATAAGACATACAATACTAGCACAGAAATTTTACAAGTTGGTCCAAAATCTAACTCTACATGAAATCCTGTCAGCAGTGAATAAAGTCAAAATGTTGTATTTGTGTTTATATTGCAATGGTCAGATTAAGTTTTCAAAATACAAACTAAAGTTTCAGTTCTAATCTGGTCAAGTTTTCTTTCCATATCTCAGTTTTGTATACAAAATATACACTCTCTCAGGCATGAAAGTATTTTTTGACTCTGACAAAATAGAGGGAATCTATATTTTGAAACAAACATTTGGAAAAATATTTTAAGTTGTAAGTCTCTAAAAAGTATTAAAAGAAGCAGAGAAGCAAGATGTGGTAAAGTAAGAAATGACCTATACTGTGAAAACATTTGCAGGAAGTGCTGAAATAAATCCCTTTCAGTTGTTGCAGGAAACCTTAGTTAATGCAGCTTTAGAGATCCTAAAGGAATTATCACATTCACACACATGGAAATCAAAATTAATGCAACCTACTATCTATAGCTATGGATTTCTCACATGTAAAATTGCGACACTGTCCACAGAACTCTTCCACTTCAAAACAGTGTAACCTGAAATTTTACTTATTTCAGGATAAAATTATTCCCAAACCAGTAATTTTCAGTAATTTTCAGTAATTTTTAGTATAGATTAAGCATGACTTTGTCTGGTTTTCACCTACCAGGTAAGGGCATACTTGCGACCCAATGCCAAACGTAAGTTCACATTGCTTGTTGACATCATACATGGACCCTGGCAGCTGAGAGGAAAGATCATATGTTCCTCCACTAGGTTTGTCTAGGAGGCACTCACCATAACCAGTACTGTTGTAAAACAGGAACAAAATGTGAAATAATCACTCAATTCATTGGGAACCTTCTCACTATTCACACAACACTTACACATGCATATCTCAGTGGAGTTATGGGTTTGCACGCTTACTTGCCTATATAATAACTTTAATTGAATTAATGAATAATGAAATGTACCAGGTCACTTGATTTTCCTTTTTTGTATTTTGCATTTAGATGCACCAAACAAAATTAAGTGGGTTTTTTTATCTTTCTTTTTTAAAAAAGGAAAAAAAATGGTACCGCCTAATTTATACTTGTCACTTATTTTTAACATAAAAACTTTAGAAAATAACGAGTGCCTACTCTAACCTACTAATATAATCCTAAGGGTATTTTCAATAAACAATACCACTACATTTAAAAAAAAAATCTTCTAGGGTCTGCTTGATCAGTGCAACTTTAATGAAGTCATAATTCACAGAAAAAGTTAAAACACACATATTTTTCTGGAGGACTGAAGCCCTGCAATTCAGTGGTTAAACCAAAGAACAAAGCAAAAACTATATTTAAGCAATACCTTTAAAATACTTCTCAGAAATAAATTAAATTGGTAAGGGGAAAAAAAAAAAACAAACCAAACCACAGCATTATATTGACACTCACTCAAGAAATTCAGTGATATATTTTTGACTGCATTTTGACCAGGTCCATGGACTTGTATGATAATTTAAAGTTGGAGCCATCACATGATATTGGTGTTTAATTCCAGCTTCTTTACATTTAAAACTATCATCATGAGGCACATTAAACCTAGAAAGCAAAACAGATAAACTCCAAAACAAATTCAGCAATAATTAACTGAAACTCTCTTTGATGTAGTAGCAAATGCTTGAGTTTTGAGTATGAAAATGTCTTAAAATTTAATGAGACTCAACACAAATATCTGACTTTTTGGCAATAGATATCTTTAAAATGCCTTACATAATTATGCCCTTATCTAAACATTCCTAGTTATATAATGGTGGGTACAGGAAGAATTTTACAATTACCATAATCTTTTAGTTTGCCACAAAATTTCCAGTGTTTTAGGAATGTGCCACTTTAAAGGAACAACCCATCTCCTCAACTGAATACAGAGGCCATGGCTGGTCTGTCCACAACATGCAACCCCAATACTCAGATCATAACTCCTACTGTTCAGTAACAAAAACTGCAGAGCACATCAATACCATCCTTCAAGCAACTAACACATCATCTTATTTTATTGTCTCAGTTCAAGTACCAAGACAAATAGCATGGGTCTATGTGGACTTGCAGGGACATGAAAATGAACAAGCTAGCTACTGAGCTTTGTAACATCATTGTTACCTACACTGTGGCATGCTCATGGAGCTAGAGTATAGCACCTCTCTGCCATCACTGATGAGGTATGCGTCATAAAATAAAATGCTGTCATCTCCTCTTATTTTTCAGTGTAAAGTATTTCTCTTTGTGTTACTCTACTGTATTCTGAAAGGATCAAACACAAGGAAGAATATTTCTGTGTTATATTAACCATTGTCTTTTCTTACAGGTAAATTCCTAAAGCCTCTAACAGGGCTAGGATACACTTAGAGTTAACAGGACTGTGTTGCACTACCTAGGGTTTGTCCAGTGTCCTAATCAGTTCATGTGACAAAAGGACAGAATTCATCTCTTTGGACAGTTTTTCCTAAAATTCAGGATATCAACCAAGTTATGAAATTCACGATTTTTTTACCTGGCTCACTGCAAGGGGGAAAAAATAATGAGTTTTCTAAAAGGACGTATCAGACTACACCCTCTTAGAAACGAAAAGCTCACTGCTGAAAATTGGTCATATTTAAAAAGAAATTAAGAAAAACAAAAATAAAATTACCTGCCAGGAAATAGGTACTTACACATGTCCAAGCTCATGTGCTATAGTAAAAGCAGCACTCAATCCATTTTCTTCACTTACAGAACAACTGCGCAGTGGGTCACACATTGTACCTAGCTCTGCTAAACCTGCAAAATTGAATCCTTAAATAAAAGCTTAAGAGAATGAATTTTCACCTATTGCCATGTATTACAGTGAATGCTATGGCACTCAAGTTGGAAGGGGTGCCTCAAGGATGCAGCAAATGTACACAAAACGAAAAATCACCTTGCACCAAAGTACAAGCCAGGAGAGAACAGCAACAAGAAACGCGAAACCACTATTTGTGTCTGCGTGGCTTGAATTTTGTATCTATTTTCTGACTTATTGTTAACAGATTTTTTTCTCCTCACACTGATATTCTCATATATAAAATCATACTGATGAAAAAGGGTAACTCACCAAGAGTATCACACTTCTCTCTAGCTCCGCAGATATCTTCCCTTGAAAGAAAATATTTATTTCAAATCATTACAGTACATAAAAGAATATTTTAAAAGTATTTCACTCTTGCTATACTAGTTACAGCAATCTGATTCCCAATTTTTAATGTTACAGGCCATTCGAACAATTTGTATTCTAGTGAAAGTAGTTTAAATTCACCAGACTAAGCCCACAGTACTGCTTTTCATCTAGCATGTAAAGAATAAAAATTTATTACATTCTTTCTCTACAATGCAGAAGGCAGATCAGGTATGAAATTATGCTGAAAAACATGCAGATTGCAGTATACTTGAAACTTGAACACTAGGAGGAAAATTAGTGAAAAACAAGAGGGAAAAAGAGACTATTCGAGTGAATGAACATCAGAACCCTCACTGAGGTGATTGGTGTACAGGAAGAAAACATACTAATATTTATATGCTTTCCATTTAAGCTTTTGATACTTCTGATTACATCAGGGCTATCAGGAGCTGTCTGTCACTGCATCCTTCAGCTGACTATTACATACAACACTCCTCCCCTATCACATGTATGTACTATAGCTAAAGATGTGATTTCCTTGCAACACTTTCAGGTCTAATTAATTTCTATTATCTTTAATGGAAGGATCATCAGATGCTTATCTATCAACCTAGCAATGTCAGAGTAATTGCTCACCTATTGATAATCAGTGTTTTCGAAGGGCAAGATAGTGTTATTCACTTATCACAATGTCAGTGGAATGGTTAAAAGATTGTATTGTAAAAACAAAACTGAAGGATTTGTCTCACCTAACTGAGTAACTGTGGCTATTTTAGATACTGTACCTAGTGATGAGAACAGCAGTATCGTGATGAGAAGGGTGAGTATCATCCAAAGTGTTTTGTGCTTGCTGCCATAAGCAAAAGTTACGAAGAGTGGTAGCTGCATTGAAAGTGATAACTGGTCCTTCCTAAGCAAGAAATGGCCAAAAAACATCAAATAAGAGCTTTAATAATCATGTGCTTGCACTTACTGCATTTTCATTTGTGCTGCTAATCTGCAAAGCAATGACTTGCACATGGAAAGAAAGTCAGCAGGACTCCACATAAGAATTCCCTCAGCAGATTTGTTTGAAGGGTCAGATCTGAATTTAGCTACAAGTCATCAGTCACAAGAACCCATTATTCTAAACAACGTATGTGAGCATCTACCATGTGTTAAATATTAGAAAAATATAGTGACAAGACATTTATGATAAATAAATATGAAATCCATGTATTTGAAAAGCAAAAGTACTTCTTCCAATCTTAAAATATTACAGCTGTTAGGGCTGAAAGCCTTCCATCAAAACCCTCTATAAGAATTGCCATTTTCATGCCATGTTTCCATGAGCATAACCACACTTCAGTTAGTTCTGACATAAGCTTCCACAGACTATCTGATTTATGTCAGTAAAGGTCAACTGGACACGCTAATACAGAGACAGGAAAATACAGGCATTAAATACAGGCCCTGAAGTTAACCTTGCATTTGACATAGTGTTTCCTATTTTAAAACAAAATTATATAGTTTAATAAAATATTTTATATTTAAACTAAAAAAATATATTTTTTAATTACAATGCAAGTTCATGCACTTTGTTTCTTATAAAACAATGAAACCTTTAAATATTTATTTTTCTTACCTGTTCATTGTGAATTACAATTAATTTGACAATAACTATATTTATAAGATTTCCAATAGTTGCATCTTTATAGATTGCTGCAACCTAAAGAGAATAAAAGAGGAGTATTAAACTCATCTGGTAAACTATCTCTCTTAATGAAACAAACAAATTACCAAAGAAAACCAAGCCACTATACAACAGGCATCTCATGCATCCAACTCTACCTTCTACCCAAGGACATGATGACAAAAGAAAGAGTTTCTCAGTTTTTAATACGCAAATATCTTCAATCCTATATTCATTTCCAAACAGACATCATGTTGAAATGCTAATGTAAAAAGTACACTTATCATACAGTTTATTGATATCAAAGAAAGGAAAAAAAGTAATGTTACTCTGACTGTGAGGCCAAAGTTTCTTTATATGGATGATTTGTAGAATCAATACCTGAAATATTAAGAGTTTCAAAAAGCAACTTTGAACAAATAAGTTTTTACCTTGCTTTCAAAGGGAGCTGGACTGACTTGTAAAACTGTATTGAAAATACACATGACACATACAAAAACATCTTTCCACAGTCACAAAATTCGTATTTATATACCCAACAAGCATTTTGATACATACTCTTGCAGACGGGTAGTAAAAACCATGAGTCAATTCTATACACCAAAGTGAACTACTTTGAAAGTTATTTTTCATAAAAGCAGTAAAAAAGTTTATACATTACAAGTAACAGCTTCAGATAACTCATCCCTGTGAATTCTGGCTTAAAGCAGTAGTCTAATGACAGCCTTATGTAAACAAGAGTTGCCATCAAACACGGAAATATTGCCTTTCCTCCTCCAAGCTTGTGCTAAGGCTGCAAGGCTACAAAAGTGATCAAGGAACTGATCCAGCGGCAAAATTGGGGGTTTTTAATCACATTATACTGGTCGATATGCCCTCATTTCTGGTGCAGTCTCCAACAAAAGAGCTGACTGAGGCAAAGGGGAATAAGAACAGACTTATTTCAGAAGACATTTGAGCCACTTGAACTGGCTCAAATTGCTTGTGAAACCACAGCCTTGTAGTATATAAATTCTATTTACCTGAGGTCAAGTAACAGTGCTAAACCTTAGAACTGACAGAGCACTGGCTCCCAGCTCATGCCCAACCTTTCTCTAAACTAGAGAGAACACAATATGCAGCACTGTCCCTCATTTCTTTGTTGATAAACAAACTGGAAGAAGAGGATTCAATAAGAGTAGGGAGGACCCAGAGCTTCAGAACCCATGTGGAGAAGATATTTCAGAGCAGTACAGCTATTGTTTGCTTCTTTCCATAAGGACTCCTTTCTTGCTTACTAACCAGCAAGCATCCAATTATTCTTAGGTGGGAATAAAGAACCTCTCTCAAATACCCACTGAAGTGCTGAATCCACTGGCCATGGACAAACTCAGAAGCCTTTATAAATGGCATCCACAATGCTCAAACAAAATTTAGGCAGAACTTGAGTGGAATAAACTACCATTTTTCTAACAGCAAAATTACTTTACCACCATCAAGCTCATAATGTGCTCTTATACTTTGAGATCTTAGAAAGGATATGTGTTCTTATACTTTGATAAACTTAGAAAGGATATTTCTGGATATTTATCCTCCCCACAGTCAAGGCATGTTCTTTTCTGCTACTGGATCATTTTCTGCCTCAGCGGAGCTGTACCTGCCATTCCAAGAAAACTCACTTTTGGACTGCTTTCCACACCCTGACTAACAAGGTTGTAGCTTTGACCTTGTCAGGGCTTTTCAAAATTGTTGTTTGTTAATTTGCTGGTTTGGTGGGGTGGTTTTGTTTTTTTTTTTCTTTTTCTTTTCTACCACATTTGTATTCTTATATTCTTAGTAAAAAGCTGTTATTCCTACTCCCAAATCGTTGCCTGAGAGCCATTAATTGCAAANTCCAGTTTATTTTGTAAATTAATAAAGTGAAAAATTCATAGATTTTTAACTTTCTTTAAAAAACAAACACATAAATTCAAAACTACCATACACTAACTCTGTGTTTCTAAAATTACTTCAACAATAATACCTACTGTAAAAAAATAGCACCAGAAAAAATTTTCTCTCAACCTTTCACCCACCTCTTTAAATCTATCCCACCAGCTCTTAAAAAATTCAAATTTCCTCTGAATGCTAATGATATCATACAATAGCTAGTGTTGTTTATAAGCCTATTCTATTTAGTATTTAAAAATAAAAAAAAAATAACCTGAGTAAGCACCCTAATAAATACCCCAAACAATAAAAATACTACCCAAAAACCCGCCCCTGCCCCACAACCTGCTTCAAAAATAAACTACCCAATTTAAATAAAAACTCTAATAAAAAAAATGCATAAAATGCTAAAAAAGTACACTTCCCCAGCTAGTAAAAAACCCTCCCCCTGCCCTGACAAAAAAAAAATCTAATATGGAACCTGTAGACATTACAACTGTCCAGGTTCCAGCTGAACCACAAAAGCAGTCACAACCAGTGGCAGTCGCCCCTCTAAAAACAAAAAAATCCAAAATAAAAACAACAAACCCAAATAATAAAAATAAAAAAAAAACCCTCTCAAAATACAAAAAAATCACAAGTTCAAATCATCACTGAATCCCTGTCATATAAAAATCTCCATAATCTACAAAAAAATATTGTACGACAGAGACGTGAAGCTTACACAGCCTAGCTGCTTCGAGTCTAAAATCTAATACAAGTGTGCAACTAAATAGTGGTAAAGCAAAAAATTTAAAACCCTTAACCCAAAACTCAAAAATAAATCAAGTATTTATGAAAAAGCCTAAACCCCTTTCCCTCTAGCAGCAACTTTTAACAAGTGTTAAAAAAAAATTTATCCACAAAAAAAAAATACAAGAACACCACCATAAAATGCACTAAAAAACTCTAAAAAAAAAAATCCAACAGCTGAGAGAAGTGGCAATACTAGAAGTACTTTTTAAAAAAAGTAAACAGCATAATAATAACCCTGACAAAGTTAAATGCACAGGGCAGATGTTATAGAATCTAACAAATCTAAAGCCATCTCAATATACCACATTCATTGCAACAATTAATGTTGAAAACAACCAAAAGACAGTAAAGTCTGTTGCCAATAAGCTTAAAAATTAAAAAACTCAAAAAAACTTAAAAAAACTCAAAAAAAAAAAAAATAAAAAAGGAGATGAAAAAGAACATTTCCAACATAGCACCAATACAAATCACAAGTCCCAAAAATAAAACCCAACAACCCCCAACTAAAAAAAAAAATACACCCCAAAAACTAACCTGTAGTTTTATCTGCGTAACCATAAAAAAAACATAGAAGTGTAAAATAGAAAACCCACTTCTGTCCTGGCAGCACAGGTGCGTGAGCTCAAGGAGAGGAATGCTCACCAAGGAGGTGCCACTAAAATAAAAGTAGCCGCAACCTCCTATGCCCAGGCTGCCAGTAGTCAAAATGCTAAAACTTCTAGTATGTATACTCAAAAAAAAAATAATCAGTGTTAGAAAGGCCCTGCCTCCAGCCAAGTAAAGAAGAAGAACAATCAAATCTATTAGACTGTGTGGGTCCGATGGCCTGGCACATCAGACCCACAAGAATACACGGCTTTAATTGACACTGGCTCCCAATGTACCCTGATGCCATCAGGGTATGTGGGAGCAGAACCCATTTCTATTTCTAGAGTAACAAAAAAGTCCCAAAAGCTGACTGTATTAGAAGCCGAAGTAAGTTTGACTAAAAATAAGTAGCAAAAACACCCCATCGTGACTGGCCCAGAGGCCCCGTGCATCCTCAGCATAGACTATCTCAGAAATAGACATTTCAAAAACCCAAAAAGATATCGTTGGGCTTTTGGAGTAGCTGCTGTAGAAACAAAAAACATCAGACAGCTGAACACCTTGCCTAGTCTCTCAAACGACCCCTCTGCTGTAGAACTGCTAAGAGTTGAAAAACAACAAGTGCCAATCGCCACAGCAACAGCACACCGTCGGCAATACCGCACTGACAGAGACTCTGTGACTCCCATACATGAGATGATTCGTAAACTGGAGAGCCAAGGGGTGGTCAGTAAAGCTCATTCACCTTTCAACAACCCTATATGGCCAGTGCGTAAGCCCAGTAAAGAATAGAGACTGACAGTAAATTACCGTAGTCTGAATAAAGTCACGCCACCACTGAGCGCTGCCGTGCCAAACATGTTAGAGCTTCAGTACAAGCTGGAGTCCAAGGCAGCAAAGTGGTACGCGACCATCAATATTGCCAATGCCTTCTTCTCCATTCCTTTGGCAGCAGAGTGCAGGCCCCAGTTCGCTTTCACCTGGAGGGGCGTGCAGTACACCTGGAACCGACTGCCCCAGGGGTGGAAGCACAGCCCCACCATCTGCCATGGACTGATCCAGGCTGCACTGGAGAAGAGTGAAGCTCCTAAACATCTACAGTACATTGACGACATCATCGTATGTAAGAACACAGCAAAAAAAGTCTTCAAAAAAGAAAAAAAAAATATCCAAATACTGCTGAAAACCAGTTTTGCCATTAAGCAAAGTAAAGTTAAAAAACCTGCTAAAAAAATCCAGTTTCTAAAAATCAAATGGCAAGATAGACGTCGCCAAATCCCCACAGAAGTCATCAATAAAATCACCGCCATGTCTCCACCCACCAACAAAAAAAAAACCACAAGCTTTCCTAGAGGCCATAGACTTTTAAAAAATGCACATTCCCAAGTACAGCCAAATTGTGAGCCCTCTGTACCTAGTTACCCGCAAAAAGAACAATTTCCACTAGAGCCCAAAACAACAACATGCCTTTGCCCAAATCAAGCAAAAAATCGCTCATGCAGTAGCCCTTGGCCCAGTCAAGACAGGACCAGAAATAAAAAATGTGCTCTACTCCGCAGCCAAGAACCACAGTCTGTCCTAAAGCCTTTGGCAAAAGGTGCCTGGTGAGACTCGAGGCCGGCCACTAAAATTCTAAAGCCAAAGCTACAAAAAGTCCAAAGCCAATTACACTCCCACAAAAAAAAAAATCTTAGCCGCCTACGAAGAAGTTCAAGCCGCCTCAGAAGTAATTGGCACTGAAGCACAACTTCTCCTAGCACCCCAACTACCAGTGCTGGGGTGAATGTTTAAAAAAAAAGTTCCCTCTACCCACCATGCCACTAACGCCACATAGAGCAAATAAATCACCCTCATCACCCAGCGCGCCCGTATTAAAAACCCGAATCGCCCTGAGATTCTAAAAGTAATCACCAACTAGCCAGAAGCTGAAAATTTCAGTCTCACCAATAAAAAAAAAACAAGAGCAAGTAACCCGGGCTGAAGAAGCTCCACCGTATAACCAACTGCCAACAGGAAAAACATGCTACGCTCTTTTCACTGACAGTTCCTGTCGCATCGTAAGAATAAACCAGAAGTAAAAAGCAGCCGTGTAGAGCCCCACAAAACAAGTTGCACAAGCCACTAAAAAAAAAAGTAAGTCAAGCCAGTTTGCCGAACTCAAAACTGTTCAATTAGCCCTAAACATTGCTGAAAGAAAAAAGTGGCCAAAGCTCTACCTCTACACTAATTCGTAGATAGTAGCTAATGCCCTGTAGGGCTAGCTAAAAAAGTAAAAAAAAGCCAACTGGCAACGTAAAAAAAAACCAATCTAGGCTGCTAATAAGTAAAAAAACAACACTACCAAAGTAAGAAGACTACCCGTAAAAGTCCGTCATGTAAATGCCCATGTTCCCAAAAATCAGACTAATGAAGAGCACCAAAACAACAAGCAAGTAAATCAAACCGCGAAGATAGAAGTGTCCAAAATAGACTTGGATTGTCTATTTTGACAATATATATAAAGAAAAGTTGTTCCTAGCTCAGTAAGCTCATGATGCCTCAGGTCATCAAGGCAAAGATGCCACCTATAAGTAAGCCCAAAACCAAAAAGTAAACCTAACCATAAACAGTACTTCTCAAGTCATCCACGACTGTGAGACATGTGCTGCCATCAAGCAGACGAAGCAAGTAAAGCCCCTCTGGTACAGTAAACGATAATCCAAATATAAGTATGAAGAAGCCTGGCAGATTGACTACATCACCCTGCCCCAAACCCGCCAAAACAAGCGCTATGTGCTAACCATAGTAAAAGCCACCACCAGGTGGCTAAAAACCTACCCTGTGCCTCATGCCACTGCCCAAAACACCATCCTGAGCCTTAAAAAACAAGTCCTGTAGAGACATGGCACCCCTAAAAAAATCAAGTCAAACAACAAAACCCATTTCAAAAACAGCCTTATAAACACCTGAGCTAAAGAACACAGCGTTAAATAAATCTATCACATCCCTTATCATGCACCAACTGCCAAAAAAATTAAACAATACAATAAACTACTTAAAACCACCCTAAAAACACTTAGCAAAAAAACTTTCAAAAACTAAAAAATAAACTTAACAAAAGCCACCTAAATAGTCAACACGCAAAGCTCTGTCAATCGAGCTAGTCCTGCCCAGTCTACCCCCTTGCACACAGTAAACAGAAATAAAGTCCCTGTGGTACACATAAAAAATATTTTAAAAAAAACTGTCTAAATTAACCCCACCTCAGACAAAAGTGAGCCCACCCGTAAAATCGTTTTTGCTCAAAAACCTGGTTACACTTAGTAAGTAATGCAAAAAAATAAAAAAACCAATTGTGTACCACAGGAAAACCTAATCCTAAATAAAAACTGAGTGTAAGGCTTCATGCTGTATAGTAGAGTTTATTGATTTAAATATGACACAAATAATAATAAAATAAGGGGTAGATATTGTCCTGGGTTATAGTCTATTCAATTTCATCTGCTAAAAAACAGTTGGGGGCGGGTGCCTTTTAATAATGGGCCAACGGTCAGTATCAGGTAGAGCATTGTTCTTATCTTTAATAGGCCATTAACACTCTTCCCAAGCGTCTCCCCTTCCCAACACATACCTACATCCTAGCGTACCTATTGTGTAATGCTCCACCCCGTGAGAGGAGCCAACCATTTTTACCTGGATAAAGCTGAAACTTTAAACGAGCACAGGATCTTGCTTCATCCGATTACAGGAAGAAGGCTGGACCCTTCTCACCACCTCAGGACCCCTTTCTTTTCTGCTACTAAATCATTTTCTGCCTCAGCGGAGCTGTACCTGCCATTCCAAGAAAACTCACTTTTAGACTGCTTTCCACACCCTGACTAACAAAGTTATAGCTTTGACCCTGTCAGGGCTTTTCAAAATTGTTGTTTGTTAATTTGCTAGTTTAGTGAAGTAGTTTTGTTTTTTTTTTTTTTTTTTTTTTTTCTACCACATTTGNAAAGCTGTTATTCCTACTCCCAAATCTTTGCCTGAGAGCCGTTAATTGCAAAATTAGAACTTAGTGAGAGGTGAAGAGTTTACATCCTCTATTCTAAAAAGAACCCCAGTTTCCCTGGCAGATACCTGTCTTTCTAAACCAAGACATGCTGTCTTATAATAACACAATTATCACATCCATCTCAACTCGTGTAATTAACAGAGAGCAAATTCAATCAATGGTCAATTGAGAAGGAGAAGGGATGAACTGTCCTGCAGAGATGACTATCTAGAGATAGGTATTTAAACATATATTTTCATACAAGACAGGAAGAGCAGCTATTTCACTTCTTCATCCCCTTACTATGGAAGGAGATGTCTAATTTTCAGATGTATGAGGCTAAGGCAGATTAATTTCAGCCCAGCTCTTTCAAGTTTTTATTTCTCTTCAGCAAAGAAGAAACAGAGTATGGGTTCATATGGCATTCCAAAATCATGTCAGACAGGAATGTGAAATGAGATCTGTGAGGATCTTTGGCTTATTCCGATAATTGGAAGACACTTGTTCCAAGGATTGATTCTAATACAATTTAAGCTCATATAAGAGGCACTTACAACTGAGAATTTGTTACAGCATAAATTTATACAAGATTACATGTGTATAGCATTAACACAGACTTCTTCCATTGGGCATGGTTGTTGCACTTGGCCTTGCAGACCTTCATGAGATTCACACAGGCCCACTCCTCAAGCCTCTCAAGGTCACTCCAGACAGCATCCCTTCTCTCAAGCAACTCAACTGAATCACTGAACTTGGTGTCATCTGAAAACCTGCTAAGGGTGTGCACAATCACACTGTCAGTGTCATTGAAGAAGATATTAAAAAGTGTTGGTTCTAATATGGACTCTTGAGGGACACCAGTCATTACTGGCTTCTGTTTGGACATTTAGCCATTGATGATAACTCTTTGGACTGGCCATCGAGTCAATTCCTTATCCATCTAACAATCCATGTGTCAAATCCATGTCTTTCCAATTTACTGGCCAGATTGTAGTGGGGGGCTGTATCAAAGGTTTTCCAGATGACCAGGCAGAGCTCTTTTCTTGTCCCTGCTGCAGTTACTCCATCACAGAACCCCAGTAGACTAGCCAGAAACATCTCTTAATTAACTTGTAAATCAGTCTAGTTAATGCCTGGTTTTGGAACAGAAAGCTCTGAAACCCAGCCATTTCACTGGCTGTAAAGTAAAAAGCATGCAGGTCATCTGAAGGAGTGACACAACTAACAAAAACCAATACATGAGTTGTCCAGTACTCTAAGGCCATATATATCAGGTAGAATAGGCAAAGGGATTGAGAACTAAATGGGAGAGTTAACTAAGTTCAGCTGAAACCAAATAATGCCTGAGTACCTAAACTGTGACTTTTAATCTTCAGTACAAAATTAGCCTTAAATTAGCCTTAGCATTTCCCAAATGCCTCCTCTGCTATAGTAGAGACAATTTCTGCTCCTGGGCGATTAGAACGATCCAGGCAAGGAGTCGAGGGTGGAGACTTCTTGTAACTAAAACTTATCAGTCCTTGTTCATGGTTGTAATAGTACTCATACCGTAGTTGATGGATGTTCCCTCATACACACTAATAGTTCCTTGAAAAAAATCTTTTACTTCTGTGCAAGTGCTTTCTGTCAAGGTTATCCTGCTAACAAAATCTGGAAACATAGAGGAGGCAAAGAAACCAACACAAAACACAGTCAAGAGTCCTTCTTCCTGTCTGTTGACCCAATGTCCATTTAAAATATTTGAGCAAAACTGTATCTTCGAAACACAAAACTAGTTACTCATACCTCAGAGGAGATGCATTAGACTGAGTAAGTATATAAGAGAAAAAATACCTCACTGCATTCCTGAAGAGAATCTGTTGCAAGACTTTCAACACTGTATCTATGCACCATTTGAATTATGTATTGGTTATCTCTCTGGATAATAGCTGAGGACTGAAATAATGTCATGTAGATGCCAGAGGTCAGCAGTTCCTGCCAAAATCTGAAACATACCTGGTTCCATTATGAGAGTAAGTAAGTTCATGCTAAATGTAAAGTAACACTACTCTCATTAACCCTATGTTTGAGTCAAACTATGGATCCTTTGCCTCATGAGCACTTTCATGACCTCCAAACATTCAGTTATTACCACTGCTTTCAAAAGATCAAAGAGCAACATTTTATGCTGATAACAGGATGTCCTTACCAGTAAAGTTGAGTATACATTCTCAGCATGGTTGAACACATGTGAAGAGAAAAGTCCTGAAAACCGATAACCACAAATCAAACTTGAAGATTTACCTAAGGAACTAGGCAGAGTAAAATAATCCACTGAGACTTGATATAATGATGCAGGGAACTACCAAAGCTCTGGAACATAAGATTCTTATTTTTAGTGGAAAAAAAATTGAGATTAAGTACTGACTACTCTTCATGAAAGAAGATTATGAAAGGGGATAGGAATTTAAGAGACTACACCATTTCTTTACAATTTCCAGATTTACTTGCTTTACAGTGATCTAAATACAGGCTTCAGAGAAGTAGGAGGTAATAGCCAAGATAAAGTGAAATTAGTTTGAAAAGATTTTTCAAACTCTTAAAACCAGCCTCTGCACCAGAGGCAACAAAGAATGGAAAAAAATATATATATATAAATGAAACCAGTCACACTGTAGTGGAAGGATCACAGCTCCTGTTTTCATGGAATTTTGAAAGATTAAGTCAGAGAGTTGCAGCTGCCAGTTGACTGGAAGCAACTTGGTCACAAAGTTTAGTTCCTCGTAACAACCCTGCTGCAACTGTCCAGGAAAGCGTGATTTTCATGAATAGTGGCAAAATGCCCTATTTAGAAAAGGTGCTCATAAACAAGTAAACATACCTAGAGGCTGGAAAGTAAGTAAATGATATACCCAAATCCAATTAGACATATCTCGTTCAGCTCTTTTTTTCCTTCATTTTTTCCCCCCTAAACATTGCACCACAAGAACTCTTTTTCTTTCCTCTTGTCTGTAACACCAAAAAAATTACAAACATTCACATTCCCTGAAAGAAACACAGTATCACTTCATAGCTTGTATGTCTTTTGCAGGTTCCAAAATCTCTTATGTACCACTGTAGTGCTGAAAACATGTAAGATATCCAGGATCTGGGAGATTTCTCCTACACCTTTTCCAGTGTCATACCGATTCCATCATATATTTATTAAGACCCAAAATTTGTCTGAAGTCATGAGATATATGAGCAGTTACTGCTTCAGCAAAAGAAAAAGAGCTGTGTTATTTCTGTTGGTGCTATTCCTATTCTGTTGCATGCATATTTCTGTACAAAACTGGCTTCCATGATTGGACCTAATGGCAGAAAAGATGTCACATGCAAACTTCCACAAGTATGCCTATGCCTCCTTTTTTACCCTTACCATTTTTTTCCCCTGTAAGCTTTAGGTCATCTACTGCTCCCTCACCCAAGTCCTCTTCGATCTACTATTCCCTGAGTTAACCAAGTAGAAGTTCCACATGTCACCTAGTGGAGTGCTTTAGTGGAGGCAAAAGGCAAAAATACATGTCTTTCAAAGACCGAGTTGCCTTTTGTGCCAGTTTTGGCTAGGGTAGAACTAATTGTCTTGGTAGCTGGTATGGGGGCTATGTTTTAGATTTGTGCTGGCCACAGGGTTGATAACACAGAGATGTTTTTGTTATTGCTGAGCAGAGTTTACACAGAGCCAAGGTCTTTCCTGCTTCTTGTATTGGCTGGGAGGAGGCTGGGGGTGCCTGGGGGCTGGGAGGAGACACAGCCAGGACAGGTGACCCAAACTGACCAAGGGAGATTCCAGACCATGTGACATCATGCTCAGTGTATACAGTGGGGGAAAGGAGGAGGAAGAGGGGCACATTTGGAGTGATGGAGTTTGTCTTCCCCAGTAACCATTACATGCTCTCCTGGAGATGGCTGAACCCTTGCCTGCCCATGGGAAGCAGTGAATTAATTCTTTGTTTTCCCTATTAAACCGTGTTTATCTCAACCCACGAGTTTCTAGCTTCTACCTTTCTCTCCCTGATCCTGGTGGTGGGGGAGTAAGCAAGTGGGGGTCTTAGTTGCCAGCTGGGGACACCCTATCAGGAATGTCTGTGTTCTGCCTTACTTCTAACTTGTAACTGAGATGGGTGTAAAGACATCCCCTTAATATTGCAATAACTCAGAAGATGGTAACAGTCATGATCATCACCATCTGCAACTCTTCAGTGAAAATACATACCACAGTTATAATCAGATCATATCACATGCCATCATGTACAGCACAATGTCAATGCATCCTTCCTTTCAGAATCTAAAAGAAACTACATTAAAAGATCATTTCCCAAGACACAGCCATAGACAGGCTTCTCTAGCTGTTAGAAGCTACTCATGTGTTTCTCTAACACATGAGTGTTGCTTGGCAACAGGTCTCCTTATTTTCCTTGCCCCTATTCTTATTATATGAGATGGGTCCCAAGCAGTTTAAAGCAAGCTTTTGTTAAAATTGAACAGTACCAAGACTTCACCTTAGGAACACTTCTTGAATGATTACTACTGAAGAGAAAGTCAGGGAGACAAGTCTAATCATTAAATATCTAATCAACAACAACCACCACCTAGACAAAAAGAGTAGGAAATAGTACTAACAGAAGTGAAGTGTAAAGACAGGCAAGTACGTGCCCGCCTACATGCTGCAAAATAGAATCACTGCAGTAGGGAAAGACCCTTAAAATCACTGACTTCAACCAAACTCTGCCAAGTCCACTATGAAACTCTATCCTTAAGCACCACATCTGCACATCTTTTACTTACCTCCAGCGACGGTGACTCTATTTCCCAGGGCAGCCTGTGACAATGCTTCACAACCCTATCCATGATATAATTTTTTCTAAACTTTCCTGGTGCAGCTTGAAACCAATTTCTCTGGTCCTTCACTTGTTGCTTAGGAGACAAAACTGACCCCCAACTCACTACAATCTCCTGACAGGTAGTTGTACACAGTGGTAAGGTTCCCCATAGCTCCCTTTTTCCACGTTAAACACCCCCAGCAGGTCCCTCAGCCACTCCTCATATGACTTGTGCTCCAGATCCTTCATCAGCCTTGTTGCCTTTCTCTGGCCATGCTCCAGCCCCTCAATGTCTTGGAGTGAGGGGCCCAGACCTGGACACAGCGCTCAAGGTGTGGCCTCATCAGTACTGAGTACAAGGGAACAATCACTGTCCTGGTGTTGCTGGCCACGCTATTTCTCATACAAGACAGGATGCCATTGGCCTTCTTGGCTACCTGGGCACACTAATACCTCTGTATTAGTTGGTGGACCTCAAGATGTAGCGAGGAATCATTATGACATTTAACATACAGGCACCCTGGGGTTGCAACGCAAGGACAGTCACAATTAAAATAGTAGGATTTACACCCCTGCAGATGTCAAGATACATGTCAAGATAAGTAAGAAGGCCAGCTTACAGAATTTATATGAATGATACTTTGAAAATAATTATTTCCAGCTATGTATGTTTATTGGTGCATAAACAAATACACACTTTCATTTTAACCACGCCAAATGCACAAGATCATGGGGTTTTATATACACAGAAGAAACATAACAAGGTATAGTCTTGGCTTACGCCAAGAAAAATATGCCTTGTCCTGGCCTTCTAGATTTTACTGGATGAGAGATAAAAAGCACTGAACATTCCTGTAGCTTTAATACTAATACAATAATCTGACTGAGAAAGGGACAAAATAGACCACTGAGGTTCTAAGAAACAGAAACAAGGAACAATATATTCACCTCTAAATTTTGACTGTAACTATACTCATTGCCTTTCAGAGGACAGCCATACAAATTAAATTATTAACCTACAAACTATTTAGGTCTACTGCCTATTTTTAAATGATGACTATAGGCAAAATCAGTAATGTCAAACATTCTTAAAGCCAGGATGCCTCTGTGCTTTCCCAGTGTGTATGAACTGCAAAGAAAGTATAAAAACTGTCTTTAAATATACCCTATATATATTAAGATAAAATAATTTATCTGGTTTTAAAGATGGGGCACATTGGTGTACACACTCCATCCATATAGAAAATACTTCATGATCAATACTGATGATGACAATGGAAAAAAATGGATAAACAAGACTAACTGGAAAAATCTTTTGCTGTTAAGACTTACTACTCATTACCTTTCCCTTCATACACCAGTAAAAGACGGTAGCCATAAAACTTGACTAAAGTTTTTGTCTTAATGAAAATCAAAAGCACCTGCTTTTAACACCGTATTATAATAATGCTGTTTCACTATGATCCAACATCACTTAATGGTTTCATAGTCTCACTGCAAGTTAAATGATCTAAATTGATGATGTCCCAACCCTCTCCTTGAATGCATGGCTGCCCCCCTCCCATGCCCCACTTTTGCACTCACATGACTTGGCAGTCAGCCAAGTTCACAATCCCGACTGGCCATCACAGCCCTACCACAGGTGGTTTTACATGTCAGGATTTCTTTTCAGAAAGGCAAGATTACAAAGTTTTTGCTGCAAGCACACGAACAACAGACCAAGTAGGTTTTTTACTAAACAAACTATATAAGCAGTACAGTACTTAAAAGGAGGTTCTTGATTCAGAAAATGAGGATAGTACCTCAAAATGTTTCATGGAACTAAATTTCAGGTGGTTTTGAATTTTATAGTAAACTCCAGTGTCTTAATGAATTATTTCAGTTGCTAAGATCAAGCCTTCATGTTCAGGGCTTTGAACTTTCAGAACATAGTCTAAGATAAAGTCCTCCACTTACTAAATCTATTAAGATAGTGCCTACTGCCTGCTCTGCTGGTACAATGCTTGGAGGAACAAGAAGAAACAGTGCAAGTTAAGCAATTACAGTATTCTTATTGCTTTATTGCTGCACATTAAATAATGCCACTCTTTGTGCTGAAATACAATGAAGTTTTTCATAAAATCCTATGGCAAAGGTACTACTTCTATCTTGAAGTACATATTTCATTCAGAATGTGTAAGTATTTCCAATATATAATGTAAGCAATGTGAATACTCATATTGCCAACATTTATGCAGTTTTAAAGACATGAGAAAATGCATTCCAGTTCCAGTGGGATTACTTGCATGCTGAGAGCTAAGCCTTTTCAGGTTGAATTGGATGAGTGACAAGACACTTATAACCCTAAAAATATTTTGCAGTATATTTCAGTTCTTATTTTCCACTCATAAAACAGCAGTAAGTTTACTTTGGTGGCTTTGTGGATGCTAAAAAAAGCCCCAAAGAAAATAAAAGAAAAATGGGCCAGAATTTCAAAGGTTCTTCGGGGAGCTAGATGTCTAAGTTTCATTAAAATTTAATGCGATTTATATGCTTAAAGTTTTTAGGTTTCTTTAAAATCCAAGCCAGAACTGAATAACCTTAAAAGTTTCGGAATTATTACAAGAGTAAAGTATAATGCTTGATTTACTTAAAATGCCAGCAACCTGAAAATTTCCTATAACAGAAGTTGTTTGAAGACACAAGCAACAGTAAAATTTAATAATCAAAGATAACTGTATAATGGCAGAAAGGAAGAAATTTAAAGGTTTCATTTCTTTCCTTTAGAGGCAATCAAATAAGACTAAAAATGGTTCTATTTCAAACACTAAGAGGCTGCGGGTCAAGAAATGACCCATCAGCATAATGATAAATTCTAATGCAGATTACATAGCAAAGAATGGTAGTCATTTGTTTTCCTATCCTTCACTTCTTTTTTACTAGTTTACTGAAAAATAAATGTTATGAGAAGAAGTGACTGAAGGCTGTATATTCATACACATATTTGTTAGACAAATCATATATATGTCAGGAAAGGGTTGGATCAGATGACTTCCAATTGTTCCGTGATTCCAAGGCATTGCTGAAATGCTTCAAGGAGAAGGGATATAAGCTGGGATAGGTATTCTGTGGGGGAAATGGAGGCAGGGGAAGGGAGAGTGCATGGAATTAACTGTACTGTAAAGAAATTCTTTTACAATTAAGATCTGAATTTGTATTTTTTACATCTGCATTTATAAAAGCTCAAACATTACTAGAGATAACATCTTAAAAATTTTTGTTTCAAGATTACCTTTTGCATACACCTATGTGGAATAGAGCTGCCAACAGATGCAAGCAATAGATCTTACCACCTACAGTGGTATTCAGAGATATTAAACTCACATTAAAGATGCAGTGGCTTATTGAAAGCTATTACCCCAAACCAGCAATAAGTATAAAACCGTAGTTTTACAGTACAGATAGGAAAGCACAAGAAAGAAGTGACAAGTTTTTTAGAAATGAACTGGTATTCTTTCACTCATACAGTATATGTTAAATACTAGATCTTAAAAACAGTTCACATATAGGTTCTCGTTGAAAGCAATTATACTATGCTTATTCACCTAGAAGTTCAATGGTGCAAGTAAAAAGACAAATATTGAACTGTAAGGAATAGTACTTAAATATACAACACCTACAGATGCAGGAATAATGTTTTCTTCTTAAAAAAATCCGGAGTTACATTACCTATAATCACAAGACCTCATGAAAAAGATATAATAAATGTTCCATTTCATCTTATTGTAAAGTTCTGTAAAAAACAGCTTCTATTTTAAAGTGATGTCTTTAGCACTTTTTTTCTTAGTACACCTTTTTAATAAAAGGAAGTAACTGTAATAAAATGGCATCTTATGCATCAATTGCTTTGAAAGGAATTCCAAACTGAGTCTGTACTACAGGAGAAAAAACAACCTTCAGTATGGATTTTTTTGGTAATACATGAACTTTCATGCCTTCACAGCGCGAAAAGTAGAAAAATTCAGAAGACACAGTAATATATGCTAATATCCCTAAAAACATTATTTTTCTCATAAACTAATTAAAGGAAACTCCATGTTACTCCATTGTAATAGATGGCAGCACCTCTACTGTCATCAGCTGGAGATGTGGATATTAGAGTGAGCAGAATTTAGCTCAGCTGTCTAATTGCCTGTTACCCAGCATCCCTTCACACATTACAAGTTATCAGAATGCACAACTGGCAGATAGAGCACATGATTTACAGGAGATTTGCACAGCTTGGTGAAACAGCTGAGGCCACATCAGATGTCCTACAACATCTTAAATGGCATGGGGCACTTCTATGAAGCACATTAATTAATCACAGTGACGACTGGAGTGCTATTCTGTTCATCCAAAAGTAGATGTCTGTAACTGGTCAAGTTTATAGCCATCTAAAAAGCAGATGTCTTATAGATACTTATGTGATAGATGCTTTAATTTGCTAGCCCCCAAGCTAGATGCAGTTTCATATAAATTAAGCTTCTTGAACAGATGTAAAGACAGAAATCTAGAAATAATTACAATGCAGGATATGTTAGCATGCCCTTTCCTAACAGATGGTTAGGAAACTGATGGTTTCTGATGGTTAACTGATGGTTCAACTGAAGTCATGGTAAAACTTTCGATTTTAGAGCTTACTGTACTATATTCTGAATCAATACAAGTAGTGACTTTTGGTTCAAGACAGAATTGACCACATAAAGATCACAAATAAATGATACCAACTCAAAGCCTGACCCATATTAATCTGAAGTTTCTTGAGAAATTGAAAAAGTAGGGTTACTATAACCAAGCTTTTTTTTTTCCCACAATGGTATTTTAACGTCTGCTGTAATTAATCTGTACTTTTCACTCCCCGAAGCTTAAGAATTCTTCTAAAGCAACAGAAAATCAGGAAATGGGTCCCATCATTTCATCTATACACCCTACACTGCATTAAACTGAAAAGATCCATAATCTTAAATTCTGATCCAGCTTTTTTATTTATGTTTATGCAATCTCTTTTTATTCTAGAAAATTTGATCAAATCAGAGGACAGGAAAGTTGCAGAAAAGAAAACAGAACAGAAATAATTAAAATTCCTCATACTTAAGAACTTACTTACTATTGACATCAGCGTTAGAACATAGTGCTGTAAATTCTGCCCATGGTGACGAACCATTTTGGTGTCAGCTGTGACCATCACTTCTACGTATCTTGGATAGGAAAGAAAACGTTTTTTTCTGGAACGAGGACTGCCACCATCCTCTACAGAGAGGTTATTTAAAGCATACTCTAAACTGAGAGACTTCTGTAAAATGTTGCTCTCTTCATTTAAGCTGCTGAAGGTTGGATGTAATAAAGTGCTCTTCTTTAACTCTTTCTCTGTAAAGTAAAAAAATTATTTACTGTTGAATGTTTGAATGCAGTTGCTAAATAGTAAAAAGGCAAAAGGCTGCCCAAAATAGAAAAACTTATATTTATGATCTTTTTCCCAAGTGAAACTGTGCAAGAATTAAAAAAAAAAAAAAAAGAAACAGAAGACTGTAATAGGAACATCAAATGAGATGTCTTGTATATTTTTATTTAGTTCTATCATAAATGGATTATTTGCTACAAATTAGTTAAGAGACAGCAATATTACGCAGTTCCTAGAATGCAGTACAATCCAGACAGGAAGGCTGGAAGGAGATAAGCACTATAGCTTAATCGGTATAACAAATGACACAAGTTAGTTAAACAAAACACATTTTTACACGCAAACTTTTGGCACCAGCAGAACAAATAAAAAACTAGGTCCAACTCCTGAATTCAAGTCCCTACTGACTTTCAAATTTATATTTGAATTATATTTAAATAAATATGGAGTATAACTACATAAGCAAGTACACATCAAAAACCTTAAGTGACCTCTTTAACAGTTTTGTAAATATTCATTATGTAGAATCAGGGTCTAAAAGAAATACACAATCTACTCAGATATCTCCAAACTAAGTACTGTAATACTTCCAATTACACTGTATAGTCCAGCCACCACAGGCTTCTGATGCCTGATACAGAAAACCCAATGCCTTTACCAGAGTCATCTTAGTTCACATAGAAAAATACTTAAGAGAGAAGCATATCTGAACTCTCACTATCCCCTAGAACTTAAGCAGGTAACTGGAGATTCCAGCTCCTTTAGAAGAAACCTTCACTGTTGTCGCCCTAGGTTTTCTTGCTTTAGAATGCTTGTAACTTAGTATTGCATTCTCAGGCAGCTTCATGTAAACAATGTGCATTTTTAGAATGTTTATATATTTCTCCTCTGGGAGGAGAAATGTGATTGATGGTGATGTTCACCATCCAAGTTAAAGAGGTGACGACCTGTGTAGCCAATCTCTTGACCTTTGTACAAATGTATATAAATAGAGTCAGATTTTGAATAAAGAGGAAGAAGGAAAAAGTTTCCCTGAACCTCTGCTGTGCCTGCTCGTCCTTTGTAACCCTGTCCATGCCTTCATCTAGTGATCTTTCATCTAATTCGCCCATCACACTGTCTTTCTGGAAACTAGATGTCTCTCTTAAAAAGTAGCAGCCAAAGGATATGTCTCCTAGTCATTTTGTTCTAATGACTTACTGACTACAGCACTGACCCAAAAATTCAGTGATAACACTTCTGTCACCCTCAACTTGAGAGGATTTAAATTTACACATTCCATTATTCAAGGGAAGAGTTCTCATGTGTAAACTTTAAGCTACTTTTGAAAGATCCATAGTCTGTCTTGCTTAAACACAATATGGCCAGAAAGAAAAACAGTAGGACAACAGCGAGCACTTTACTGAGTAATTGTTTAAAAATCAATCACAAAATAAAGCTATTCTAATTGTGAAACCATTAGCACTAACAATAACAAGCAGGGACTGGCTCTGAAAAGGGACCAGTCCAAGAGTAACCAAATACCCTCTATGTGTTCAGACTGGCTGAGTTGGATGTGCTGAAGAGAATTGGCTGAAGCAATTTCATATACACAATCTTTACTAGGACACAGTAGGTGTCTGAGATTCCAGAGTACTGGCAAAATGGGAAATAACACTTATATTTAAAGAGATAGTTTAAAGATTATCTAAATTTATGGACCAAACAAATCAAGAACAAATCAAATTAATTTTGTTTACAAACACCAGAAATCAAGAAGTGGATAAGTAATAGCTATCAGATTTATCCAAAACATATTCTGGCAAACGCTGATGAGCTTCCACGCATTAAGGAAACAGACCTTATGGACTGAGGAAATGCAATAAATATCCTTTCCTGACCTGAGTAAGGTATATATCAGGGCTATAAAAATGTTTTTCATTGGCAAGTTAGTTTTAGAAGAAAACAGTGCAAAGTGGAGAAACAATTTGGTAGACAATTTTAGAATCATCATGGCCCAATCTCAAACTAAAAATATGTGTTGAATGTTATGTTCCTCCATATCCTCTGTCAAGGTCCCCTTATTAAAGAAAGAGAAACTCTCATGGTTCCAAGAAGTTGTTCCTCTGTGAAGAAAGGATATGAGTATGAATGGATATGAATAACCAAGTAAGACTAGCATTAAATGAGAAACATCTCTTCTTTAGAAGAACTGAAGCTTAAAAGCTTTTCTTCATAAACATTTCTGCAACTTCACTCCCCCCAAAATGACACTAAGCCCCAGCTCACAATCTTACATAATTGTTCCAAAACAGGAAAAAAGAGGAAAATTACTATGTTCCTAATGCTTGAAGCCTTTTTGTCACACTAACTTGTTTAGATTGAAGAAAAAGACACAAAACAAACTGAAAGACCACTAATCTGGTCCAGCACATACTAGTCATCATTTTAAAAAGAGGCATAGGAATAAGAACATTTGCTTGACGTTATGATTACTTTCTGGCCTTAGTATCTACGGAAAAGCAGAATTCTCAAAATGATGTTTCCAAACATAAAATATATTATAAATATTTTCCAAAATTAATAACACTAGTCTGCCAAGCTTTTTTTTTTTAAATCTTTATACTTTCAACCCTCTACATAGATATTCCCCAAGAAGAGTTCCTGTAAAAGTTTCCTGTTCTGCTCAGGAACTGATCAGGGAGCTGGTCTTCCCTACTCATCCTTCAGCACATAGAGATGGCCTTCCCCTGCACCTGTAAAATTTATTTCTTAAATTATGTCCAGCCTTCCTGGACCTCTTTGTTATTAAGGACTGTTTCCCAAAGGACACTTTGAACCAGCGCCCTGAACAGGCCAAATTCTACACTCCAAAAGTCCAAGACAGAGATTCTGTTGACCCCCTTCCTTTAACCTTACATAAAATTAAATATTATAAATATGTAGTGTGAATAAATTATTAAAATACTCATAAGGATTTACATTATATCATTTACACTATTACACTATAATATTATAATAAATTAATGGGTAATATTAGATACTTCCATCATTAAGGAAGACAGACGTCATGTATTATCTGCTAGACTTGCAGTAAGTTCATTATCTTTATTATTATCATTATTATGTGAATATAAGCAACAACTCCTGTGGATCTACAGGAGTGTTTACACTGGGACAATGTAGGTGTAAAAGCAAACCCACACTGAAGTTCTTGCAATATCATGGATTTTTTTTATGCACATTCTTTCCTACTTTTGAATTTGCCACCGTCACAAGCAAAAGGAACAGCTGACAAGCCTATGTGAAAGAAATGTGTAGGTTCTAATGGGACACTGTGGAGAAAAATTATTTATGAAATAAAATCTTGTGCTTTTTTCCTTTAGAACATCTGAACACATTTGAAAAAGGCGCAATGAAATTTAAAGGATGACTATACCTGAAACTTCACAAGGTTTATGGGATTTCTGATACTCTTTTTTAAGTTCATCTTGCCTGTATATAAGATGTGGTTTGTTATGTTCATCTTCATGTTCACCTCCATCTGCGTTCATCAGAGGTTCTAAAATGTACTCACCATCATGTGCCTTGAAGGTGCCCAACTGAAAGTAAGAGAAATAATCGAATTATTTTCCATTGAAAATACTGACATAAAAATAATTCTCGTTGAAATAAAAGCTATTTATGATAATATTTTGAAGTTAATGATCATACACACGCACATGAGACGGGGAAAACTCCAGTGAAACCTGGAAGGTAAGGCAAGAGAAGTTTGCTTTCAGGAACTTGCCCCACCAGAGTAACTCAGACTACCTTGTGTATTAACAATGTTAACAGGACTAGTTAACAGGACCAGTTGGGAACTGTGCAAAGGAGAGCAGAGGCCATCAAGAACTTCAGAATTTGACTGTTGTCCAAATTCTGGACTGATTTGTTGCCTTCTGTCCTTAACACAATTTATATAATATTCTTCTTCTAAAATTGCATTTTCCTCATAGATTAGAAACAGTGTTAACATGATATTCTTTTTGAAGATTTTTGACTGGAACACCAGAAATTCAAAGTTGACACCATGAAAGTGTTTTTCTCCTTGATTCCCCCAACACACCCCCAACCCCAGCCACCACAGATACACATGGGTAACTACGTAATGAGAACCACAGCAATGTGATTACTAACAAAAGCACTGGCACATACACAAAGAACAAAAATTAAGCTCCTTTCCCCCAGCCCCCTGCCCCATAATCCTTTCAATTATGAAATCCTAAAGCAGGCTCTCTTCTTTCTCACTGCACTTCTAACCACATTCATAATTTCCTACAGCTCAAGCACTCCACCTCAGGAGACTATGTGGAGGAAAAAAGATGTAAGAATTTCATCAAATTATTTTCAAACTTTTTAGCAAGTTCCTCACTTCAGCCAATTAAACCCATCAAGTGATGCACCCTGATAAATGTTTTGCCAGTAAGGCATAAGATTGACGAATACGACAACAGAAATAATCTACATAATATGGTTTAAGAGATTAAATGTTCATGCCAACCTTGAAACTCAAGGTTATAGAGAGAGTGGCAGAGCAGGATAAATGAGAGCAGAAGCAAGAAGAGCACCTTTTCAAACAACCTACTAAATCTTTTAAAAACTGCTGCAGACTACTTCAGCATCCAGGGTATTGTGCTGGAATTACAATATCCCCTTGAATTTGGGATTCTTCTAAGCAGTTATCAGTTGTTGATCTGTAACAGTCTATTAGCCTGACACAAGCCTGAAGCCCATCTGCAAGCTTCCCTGATACATAACATTATTAGAGCTATTGTCAACACCCTGTGGATGAATCCTCTGCACCAACTTTGTCACAGAATGAAAAAAAAACCAACAGCTAAATAGTATTTTCATTCCAAGACTGTTTAAATCTAACTCACAGAAGCACTTTTCCCCCTCAGTTTCATTTAAATTCTTTGCAAGTAGTCTTCATGCTGGATCCTTTATACATTCAGTTTAGCCTTCTCACATCCAATGTTTCCAGGGCATGTAATTTGTAGAGGACAGCAGATCGAGTGTACCAAGAACAGCCTGGAAAGGGCTTCAGGAAAACAGACATGCCACAGCTTGTCAGCTAGTCTTAAGGTAGAACCTTTTGGATAAATGACAGGGACAGACAAGAGCCTGTCACTCAGGGAAAAAACATCAATTCTTCTTGTTAAGATTCATGTTTTATTACATATATTATTAAAGTCCCAATTAACAAAACATCATAAATCTGGCCCCATACTATTTGTCAACACTAACATGCTAATTAATTCTTTTCTCCTGATATATCAAAACCCATATTTCTACACGATACATTTTTGAAGTATGTTCTTCTAGATATAAGCAAGAACTTTATTGTTCCTGCTTTATTTCCCACAAACATTTTACCTTCCTCCTATTCTTTCAAACAGGTGGAGCAGATAATCTGGGTGTGTTTCATCAAGGGCTGTTCCAAAAAACAGACATTCAGATTTTACAAAGGAAGGGTTCCAGTTACAACACACATAAGACTATAAGAACAATACCCCAGAACTAATAAGGAAAGAGTTTGTACTACATTCTAAACTAAACTTACCAGAATATCAGACTTCCACTGGAAAAGATTAACTGCAAGAACAAGGCTATATTCTTTTTCTATGATTTTATTCTAAAAAACCCCAAAAGCCCTGTATGTTTTTGACTGAGTCTCCTCACTTCAAAACTTCAGAGTAACAGACCACAAATTTACAGGCAAAAAAGTTAGGACAGACAACTGGAAGGGCAGAAACCTCTATTATGATTCATGGCCTCAGAATTATTCTTTGCTTTTTTTATTAAATCAAAAGACTAACACAAGATGGTACAGTCATGTCCTTAAGACTGGAGAGTCCACCTTTACAGATGCTTGGGACAACCATTTTAGAAAAATGGAATCAAGCTTCCTTTTGCTCACTCTTTGGCCCACTGATTCTCACACAGTATCCCAGGATCAATGATATGTTTAGATACAGAAGAAATAGCTGAGCAAAAATCTATAATGCAAAAAGCTTTCATTCTTTCTACAACGAATTCTCTCCTCTTCAACAATGTACGAGTAAAGAAGCAATTGCTACCACTGAGTACTTATGAAGCCCTCCTACCAGCAGCCTATGACAAATTTTTGCACATCTATCTCAATTGAAAAGAACTCACTATGTTGTAGGTGAGAAAGAGCAAAATTTAAGAGAAGCAAACAGTGCTCTATCTTGAGGAAGGCATTTGATATTTGTCATTCAAAGCCAAAGGAGACACTGAACCTGTAGTGACACATTCCAATCCTTTAAATCCGCTATGAAAACACATGGTTAGCTCCTCATTTTCCTAACAGGCATCTACAGAAATGCAGTCACCAGTTACACTGTCTGTTTACAGTACTCCAGTCAGGAAAATTATACTTCACGTGGTGACAGATTCTGCTGATACAAATGGAGTTATTGCTGCATCTTGGACACCCAAGGAAAAGAGTTGTGAGATCCAAACAAAGAATACTTTTGGTAAAATTAAATAAAGTCACTTAGATGTACAGAGGCTGGTTGCTAAAACAGGAGCCCAAGCATTTGCAGGAAATTAAATCAGAAACGAACTGGATTTATTTATTTATTGTCTACAGATGCCTCTCAAACCATCTAACAAGAAATCTGCCTGAAACATTCTATTTCTGTTCTTCAGATAAAGAGATAAAAGTACATTTAAAAGATCTCTTCAGTAGAAGTAGAGTACAAAATTGAAAACAGTCTCTTGCACATAATAAATAAGTGGTCCAAAGGAGGAGTGCTATCCAGAACTATGCATATGCATAGATTTGAGAAAATTTATAAGAAAGCCCACATGAGAATGATAATTTATATTTTAGATTTAAAATATTATGGATTATCTCAATCAAGGCTCAGGGGATCAACACAGATGCTCACTATATGGTATGACTTAGTGGTTTAAAGTGGCTTAAAACTGTATAGTCTTAACTAACATTAACTCTAATGCAAGAGTTATAGAAGTAAATCTTGCAAAATTATGCTTAAAGAATGTACCATCCCCATATACAAATTACAGCTTTGTCTATAAAGTTTGCAGAACACATGGAAAACATAAGGGATATATAGCAGATTTCAGAAATGAGGAATTAATATGTCCAACAGCACAACTGGAACGGTTTCATAAAAACTCTAAAAGAACAACAGAAGTTCTGGAAAACTTCACTCTAAACTGGCAGACTCCCTCCCAGGTAAGCTCCACTCCTGTGCTCAAGTACTTCTCATGCCCTTTAAGTATGGCTTCTTAACTCACTTAAAAACCTGAAAGAGCACTTTAACAGACAAAGTAAATTTAAATCCCTTCCTTTTATATTCTTCTCTTTCCCTCTACTATCCCTCCCCTTTTGTTTATTCAAAGCTCTTGAATCATGAAAGAATCCCTCCCCATTTTTCTTCCTGCTTCACTGTCACAGTATTTTATGATGAAAGACTTCAGAAGCATTGTCTAATTAAAGAAAAAAGTAGTATAGTGATCATAGTACACTGCCAACATCTGGAAAAATATTTCTACTGGAAGATAATTCAGCTAGAAACACAGTAAGATAGAAGTTCAAGCTAATGTATTAAGATCAGAGCTAATATAACAGAAATAAGAAAATAGTAATAAAATCATAAATAATAACACAAGGTAAGCAGCAGGGAAGAAGAATCTAGCAATAAATGTTTTTTGCACGAATATGGTTTTAGAAGTGATTGAAAGCAACATTACTTTTGAAGTTCTTAGAGAATAAAATGCCTAAAGTTTGTTACAGGAATCCGATTACATCTTACAAATTCTGTGGAAGATTGCAAGAGCTGAGCATAATCACACCATTAAAAGTATTGATGGGGCATTCATCTATGGTTGGAAGTGTCCTGGTCTGCAAAGACACCTAATCATTGCTTAGATAAAATTTCTTAATTCCAGATTGAAATTTAAGTTCTATGTAAATGCTTAAAGAGATTTTACCTAGTTTTATGTTTAGACCACAGCTTACCAATAACCATATGATAAACTTAGCACTGGATCCAGTGTCCTTACTGCCAAGCTACTTTCACTCAGGAACAAAGAACATACAGGAGAAAGATTACTCTTGCAGGAAGTATAGGCACTAGGTACCCTGAGGATTCCTCTGTGAAGCTATTCTAGGCTATTCTGGCTGAAGACTGGTGAAAATTGTATTTCAGGAGTTTCTAAATAAAATTTGTAGCAAAAACAGAGGGGCTAAATAGCAGACAATTTGTGAGAATGTTAAAAAAAAATCTCAAAACCACCTGGAAAGAGTGAAAGTTCACGGAAATTAACAAGATTCAGTGGAGCGGAATGAAAAGAGAGCAGTCATTTATTTACTTTTACCTTTATATACAATTCACAGTGAACAAGCTAGACAAGTCAACTAAAAATATGCATAACAACTTTTGTAAAATAGATATATAAATGGAGATGCCAACAGAGAAAAGCAGTTACCTTGCAATACCTGTTGAAATTAGCAAAACAAAATGTATATGTACAAGAAGGGATTTTCGTGTTTGTTTGGGGACAACTTTGGAAGGGAGTGGATTGTTGGCTTTTATTTTTGAGTTTTAAGGGATTTGGTTTTAATACCTAAACTGTTCCGACAGAACACAGACCTAGGGGATCCATACACTTTATCTTGGAGAAAACTACATCATGTTATCTTGCCTGTCTCAGAAAATGTCAAGCAAATTTGCATTTACAATTTATCTCAGTTTAAAGAGAACTTCCTAGTTTTGATGTTTTTAAGTAAATGCAGAACCACCTTTTTCTCTCACTGGAAGATGAATAACTCCATGCAGTCCTTTTGACCTCATAAGCACCATCACAGGCAGCTATCACTCAAGAGCAGACAAGCTATGGTTATTTTCACCTTAGTCAGCCACACAGTAAGCTACCTTGAGTACTTCTGTCAATATGTGCATTCCCAGAAGGTATTAACTGTTCTCAGTGTCTGCCTTTGCTACCTTAATCTTGACATTTTCTACATGAGGATACATCTGAAACAGAATGAGAACTGAGACTATTGCAGATACACTATCTCATGTGGGAAGCCCATCTACTCCCCAAGAGTACAAAGTTTCCTGTTGATTGTCACTTGGGACTGGAAGCATTAAGTTCAGACAAAAAAAGAAAACCCACACACACAACCCCCTCCTCCAAACACACACCTATTTGCATTACACCAGTAATTTAGTTTAGTGACAGCAAAGGGCCATACATTGTATACTCTGCCCCTCCCCTGACACAGAAACTTCTGTGTACTTCCTCTTTAATGAACATGTGTGTGTACATATAAAGTAAATCAAAGTTCCTTTGGCTGCCCAGAGCATACCAGCAAATTCACCTGCATCACATAGATCCAAACAATAAAAGCAGCAGGTGAGAACAAGCTGCAGCCACCAAAACAATTTATTTAGCAAACATATGGGCAAAGAATGTTCCCAAGTAGCCACCAAGGAAAGGCCACCAGACACAGGACCTGGGCAGAAGGCAGGCCAGCGATGGCTGAGCACCCTTGACATAAAATGTTACATAGGCACATCTAGTCTGTTGAAAGGACAATTCCTGCAGAATTTTGCTGGTGAACAGGCAGACACATACTCAGGTCCTCCTGCTTTTCTAAAACATTTTCTGTGACAGACCTTCAGCTGCACAATCCACAACTCCACTTATCTTCTCAGTTTACAACTGCAATTACCACCCATATTTGCTGATCTGTGCTGGCCCACGTGTGAAGGTATAGCATCTGTGGAAATATTTCCAGGAAAAGCTGAGATGAAAAGAGCCTGAGGAAAACATACCGGAGAAGTTTCAGGATTTTTAAAACAGCTGTAAAGGGGACCTAAACTGTCGCACTATTTTATAACAAGCCAAAAAGAAAGAGCATTTTATCTTAAACTTGCAAAGTAAAACCACTTTACTTAAAATCACTTTGTGCTGATCAGAGACAGAGAAAATGCTCAAGGTTATAATGAAAGCACTGAAACTCTTCCTGTTTTGCAGATCCAGAGCAGAAGTCTCAGCTTATATATGTGTATAACACAAGAAACCAGAACTACTAAGTGGAAGTCTTCACATCACCCAGCCAGTAGCAGTAAGACTTTGTTTGCTCAAGCAAGCATTAATTGCCTTGAGTTGACTTTTTAATAGGATTGTTTTCCTAGCTTATAATGGAATTGGCACATTAAGATAAAAAACTGTGAAATCCAGTATGTGCCTTATGGATGCTCATAGCATTATAAATGTAACCCAAAAGCTGAAATTATCCTGTCTTCCAGATTTAGAAAGTAACTTTTTTGAAGTGACAGCTTAGAAGTTAAAGCATTAAATTACATCAAGGTAAGCATATTTTTCAGCTACAAGTGTTAAAGTTTCTCTGAAGAAACAATGCAGTTTCACTCACTGAGGATGTTAAGGAGCACAAAACCTGGGGCAAATATCTGGCGTTTGTTACCTGCACTAGATCTCCACAAGAAACTAGATGCTTGCTATGCTAGCAGTAGCTTCTAGCAAGTTTTTGGGCTTTGGATTGTTTTAACCAAACAATTAAAAATCACAGTTTTTTAAGACAAATTCCAGGACTGCTTATTTTTCCTTAAAAGCAGCCACTTTACCCCATTCATAGCACCAGACAGAGCTGTTTTCAAAACCTCTCAGAAAGGTGATTCGCTGACCCGTATTAATAAAAAATAAACACAACCTCCTGTACTGAGGATTGTGAGGATCCATGCTTAGGTTCATACTCCTGCCATTCTCCAGACAGTGTCTGATGTGCAGTAAGGGAGCATTACCAAAGGGCTTCCTTGACCTGCTGAAGAAGAAACCTGTCACTCTCCAAAGCTACATTAAAACAATGTGGTCCTGCCGTTCTGGACTGCAGGAAGCTGACAGCTGGAAAATCCATGCAAGAAGAGATTCATGCGTACTTTTCTATTCCTAAGTTCTGCCAGTCAGTGAGCATGTGAAATTGCCCTACACACTAGAGACCAGACACCCAAAAGAATGTATTTTTTTCCTTCTTTCTTCCCCTTACCTCTCTCACAGGTGTCACATAAAACACCTTTGGCATTTATGCATTCTTCTAGCTCAGAAAAACTGATTTTAACAGTCCTCAGCATCAGCCAACACCCTCCTAAACCCTGAAAAAACCCCCCAGGTTTCTCAAAAGACTACACAAACTGTTTCTATAGTATTCATTCAGGATGATGAAAACAAACAAACAAACAAGCCCAAACAAAAAAACTCATTTCTTTAGATGGGTCCTGCTAGGAACTGAAGGTGCATTCTAATTAAAATAAGGGAGCTATCATCATTTATAAGACACTTCATTCACTGGTATTAGCTTGAATTTGTAATTAAACTCATAAGTCACATGTTCTCAAAAGTTAATTTATTTTAAATTGTTTGGGGTTTTACCTCTTTGATTTTGCTGTCTGCATAACATTTGAAAGGGTCTCTTTAGTCTAATTGCATCCAGGGACATCCTCAGCAGTCCCGTTCGCTATGTTTGTAGGAAGCTATAACTGACTAATGCAGCAAAAGTAAAAAAGATGGAACTTAAGGAAGAAAAGTGAAATAAAGCATGAAATCTCAAAAATTACTCTAAAGAAATAAGAAATATGCCTGTATGGGATCAGATGTTCAGCTAGGCACCCAGGCCATCACTCGAAATGACCTTCTGCCTTTGATGGATCCCAAAGTTCCCTAATTATACACTCCCTCCTTGCAATTACTACAGACTCCCTGCCGACCTCCTAACCTCCCCGTGCCATTTGTACCCCCGAACCCCAGGCATGCTCTGAAATGTAACACAACAAAACTGCATACAGGGTGTCAGGATCCATTAAGCAATGTTCCATGCATACTCTGGGCTGTAGGTGCTCGTAACACATGAAGGAAAAGGCTTAGCAGAGGGTGAAATGGCAAAGCAGAGTGGAGGGGGACAACACACTCAACCTGAGAAGGCAAAGAAAGAAAAGAAGGAATTTGAAGAGGAATGAAGCTGTGAATGAATGCAGTCAAACCTTGGGGATAGATGCCTACAGGATAAAGTGAACACAAGTACCTGGTTTCACTTCATATGACTCAGGCACATATCCAGAGCAATTTTTAAAATTCCATTGTTACACTTCCTGTACCTTTATAACTAAGTACAAGTCATTTTTTCCTTCCTAGCTTTTGCAGCATTGGTCAAATATAAGCAATTCCCCTATATTTGAAAAGCTGGAAGATAAAATTATACCTAGTAGTTCAAAGCAGTATCTTAACTTCCATACACTAAACTCAAGTTCAGTGATACTATAAAGAGAAAGGATTTTACTAAAAATAAATATAATGCAAGGCTACTGAGTCACTAGCCTGGTTTCTACTCTCTTGCTCCCAATAAATAGTATCTTACCTCAGCAACAGTCAGACTTCAAATGTTCGGATGTACTCATGAAGTACGGCACTGTTCATTAAAAGAGCAATAACTGACTAATGTATTTCTGCAGGTACATTTACTGAATGCACAAACCTATGAAATTTTAAAAACTTTGAGGACAAAAACATCTTTTTGCTAATTTTTGAGGGTAGTTCCATCTAGGAACAGGGAATGCATTCAGGGAGGACAAGATCTCACAGCACAATTCTACCTGGTCTGTAGTTTCCTCTTTACACATTCATTCTTCTCTAAACTCCAAAAGAGTTTTCTCCTTTGGCAGTCACACGAGGCAGAAAACATTTGCTTTGAATCTATGAGGATGAGGAAGAACATTAGCTTGAAGGTTCTGAGTCAGACTGGAGGACACTGTGCAGCTACAGGCAACCAGCTGGCTATGACCACCAAACAATCTCTCCCTGGAAAAATATATCCCACAGAAGTGCAACAGCATCCATGGAGGCTCTGCTTCCACTTCTGAAAATCACCACCACCGAGGGGAAAGCAGACACAACACTGGCTATGCTACATACCTTCCGAGGTTGTATCTGCGTGGGCAGGAAGTGAAATGAGAGGTGAGAGAAAGCCCTGAGAGCAGCGAGACAGAAAGGTCTTTGCTGGTGGCTCAGACTGGGCACTCTGTGAGCCAGGCAATGACTGAGGGCATGAACTGGAAGCTGCAGTGAAAAGTTCACAAGGCTCATCAGAAGAGGCAAAGGCCCAACTTAAAGGCACTCAGGGATTTCTGACCATACACATACATGATGATACATGAATGTATCAGTAAGGAGGAGGCAGGGAGAAATAAGAAGTGAGACTTTCAGCTTGATGCAGGCAAGAAGATGGTTTTCTGATGAAGAATTTGAGAACTGATAAGTGAGGTAGTTGAGACAACTCTCAACAGTAGTAAGTACATTTTGCAGAAAGGTTATTTTCAATGCACATGGTCCCTTCAAGTATTGCAAAGCAACAGTCTACAGATATAGAATTCAAACAGGCAGCAAAGGTTATAAAAGTAGAAATTCTTTGAACTTCTTGTATATATTCTGTATAAAGTATGCCACTATTCTCAATGACATGGCATTTGAGCATCTATTAAAACATGGAAGAAATAAACTAAAACCAACCATATTTGTGAAACCGCGTCTTTCCCTCTCTTAGTAAACATATTAAGGTATTTAGTATAGTTTTGAATTGGGTTTTGGACAATGTAGTCAAGAACCAATGACAGTTGTTTGTAAAGCAAGATATATAGACAAAACTGTATAGGATGAATACATAATTACTCTTTTCAAATGCTTGCTTCTCCACTAATTTTCAAGGACTATCCAAAGTCCACACACCTCAACCCAGAGACAAGGTAGTATATATCCAAATATCCAAGAAACACAAGAAAGAGATGTGTCCCTCAAACAGCAGTTATTTCTGGTTCTCTCTTCTATCCTGTGTATGACCTTCTTTTAATACACACTAAACAGTCTTAAATACATCCAACCAATTGCATTCTATTTTGTGTAGGCTACTAGAAAGAGCCTAGTATATGAAGCTGGATTTTCTTGAGGTCCCAAAAATAAGAGTCTTGCACCTTTAGTTTCCTGAGTGACTGCAAAAAAAAATGGAACAACGCCAAGTTAAATTCACAGTAATATTTACGATGCTGTATTTCTACAGCGTGCATGTCACACAACTTGTCCTTGGCATTTCAACAGGTAGTGATGTGGTAAAGCACAAGGTACCTTCATGTTTCTAGGCACAAAACTATAAAATTTAGCAACACAGTACAACTGTTTTCAAAGACAGTTGAGTGATACTACTTCCCCATTACCACTTTGGAAGACATAATAAATGCTATCAAGGGATAAGTACAGAATATATATCATTGCAGTTTTGATTTGTCTACTCAATTCAATACTTAAGAAGTGTTTCACAGACACACTTCCACTGAAGTTAGGCAATTTCCTATTCCCTTTTAGCAGAAATGTGTTTAGAGAGCACTGCTGCACACTTTTTAGGATATGACAGTATTGTTGAAAGCTGAGGAAGAAACTGATCAACACCAGCTCTTCTCTCACCATCTCAACTACCATTACTCCTCACTCACAACCACAGTATCTGTTAAGCCACAAACATAATTGATGCCAACAGGCAGCATCATTTTATCAAGTCAATAGCTTCCTGTGTTTCTAAGGCATGCTTTTTCCTCTGTTATAATGCTCTTGGTGTCAGGAGTTACATCAACCAACTGTATTACTGGGCAGCAACAGATCCTTTGAAAGTGGCATTTGTATATCCCACCAGAGAAGTATCATCATGACTGCACACTGCTGATGCCAAGACATTTCATGACCAACTACTTGGAATGATGCCCAAGAATTTCCAGCTTAACTCTCCAGCAAAGGCATCCCACTACATCTCTTTCAGCGAGGAGAATATGAATGGAGACAGGAAGCAGTGACCAACATGCTTACCAAACCACCACAGATGCTGAAGACAGCCATGTGCGTCTCCTGGGCATTGACATGCCCCCGATAGAAACAGTGGCGCAAGTCAGGGGACGACTGCTCCTGCGGGGCCCCGACGTGCACCACCGTGTACTGAGCAGCAACGAAGCCTGCATCAGCACTCAGGTTGAGCTGGAAGACCTGCCCGTATGCTCTGAGCTGGTAATGTGTTCGGAAAGCAGCGGGCTCCAGCGGTGCCTCCAAGCTCCTTTTCCTCCTTCTGAAGTGATGCGTGTGCGGGAAAACCTCTCCAAACTCATTCACTCGGACAGGTGTGATGATTTCATAAGAGGAGAGCTGCTTCACCAAGGTCTCTGCAACAGAAGGCAATAGGCTCAGCCTGACACAGCCGCAGCAACCCCTCGCTGGCATCTGCACGGCTCCTGGCACGGCACTCGTGGCGCCAGCCCGGGGTCCGGTGACAGCCGGGGGGCGGGGGGCTGCCGCCAGCACTCCCGGCGAGACCCCGCGGCGGCGGCCGCCCGAGCCCGCTGCTGGCCGCCCCCGGGAGCGAGCGCTCCCTCCTCCCGCCCGCCGGGGAGCGGCGGCTGCCCCGGAGGGCACGGCGCCCGCCGCAGGGCCAGGACCCCCGGGCCGGTCGCCGCCTTTGTTGCCGCTCGCTTACCTTGTCCCGGGTGGAAGCGGACTCCCCACGCCGCGGTGACGAGCAGGGAGAGGGGGCACAGCAGAGCCGCCAGCCGCCTCGCCCCCCGCATGGCTCGCTCCGCGGCGGCCGTGCCCGCAGCGCCCCCGGGCCGCCGCTGCCTCAGCGCCCGCCGGCCGCCCGGGCCGGCCCCGCACCGCGCCGCTGCTCCATGCGCCCCGCGCCCCTCCTCGCGTCCCGCCGCCTCAGCGGCCCCGCACACGCCCGGGGGAAGCTGCCCCGCGCCCGCGCTCCCTCTCCTCCCGCCCCTCGCCTCCTCTCCCCCAGCTCGCTCTCTGCCGCCGGGGTGGGCGAGGGCGGCCCTTCCCTTCCCGTCCCTGCCTCCGCCTCCCGTGCCGCTGCCCCCGCGGCCGGCGGGGCGGCGCGGAGATGCCCGCTGCCCTCAGGGGGGGCCATCTCCGCGCTGCACGGCGCCCCCGGGGCACGCACAGGCCGCCCAGAGGCGGAGGGCAGCCCCCGCTCCGCGGCGCGGTCGGGGGCGGCCCGGGGGTCTCGGCCCCGTCCCGCCGCCCCCCGCCCCGGGTGCAGGCGGCGTTACCGCACGCGAGACGTGTCGCTCCAGCCAAAATACGGGTTTCTGAGAAGCCTGGCAACGCCGCATTCCCACCGGGAGCGGCAGAGGCCGTGTCAGTGGTGTCAGTGTCCCACAGATTGAGATCACCCAAGCGCAGCCCCCGCCGATCACCTGCCCCGCACCGCAGCTCTCGGGGGAAGCCGTTTCCCCACGCAGCTTCGAAGGAAGGGGATGTCCGGGCACAGCCTGACACCACGGTGTCGACAGCCAGGAATTGTTCTAGCTCCAGGTCCCCTGCTTAGGTTGATCTCTCTGGGCAAGGTCTTCATAAAGCTGCTTGTCCCAGCCCGGCATCCCTCGCTTGTAGTGTGTGGATTATCTGTTTTACATAAATATTTTTTTCCTGAAATGAGGGAATCGGCTAATCAGGCCTTGCGTGAAGCTGTGTAGTACTGAAGCAGCCTTCACTGCTAGAATAAAATCATACATCCCTTGTCAAGGGTCCCGGATTGTAGAAGGAATACCTGGATTGTGCCAATGTATATTGATATCTAGCATAATCTTGAGAATATTGAGTCTTGTTGGGACCATATTTCTTCTTGAATACTCAAGAAGACAGAAGCTGTCGGATATTAAACTGTTTTCTCTATGTGGGGTCACTGATAAGCACTGTTATATGGAAAGAAAAAAATGTGTTTGAAATCTGAAGAGTTCTGCAAAGTGAAAGCAAACAAAAAGCTTATGTCTCCAAATGCCATGAATATCAGAGAAATCCAACATGAAGCAAGAATTTCAAACTATTTCTTTTAAACTGCATACACCAGAGAAGACTGCTCATGATAGGTAAACAGAACTCCTGCTCTTGGAATTGGGTTTGAGAAAGGAGGTGGGAAGAGGTGCATTCTGCCAACCACAGAAGCATGAAGGTGTAAGATCCATTTCAGTACCCTGAGATGTCCTGCTGCAGAACACACATGGGCAAAGTAGAGTAGAGCAAAAGTAGAGTGAAGTTTAAGGATGAGTGCTTTGATTTTATTGGCATAAAATGTACAAACAATAGCAAGACATTAAATTGAGAGGAGCAATTGTTGTACATGCCTTCAATTTCTCCAGTAAATCAGAATTTGCCTGTTTCTTGGGTTTTACTTGTTGAAGCAGTTATCAGAGTGCAGCAAGTTATCTCCTTCCTAGTTAACTTAAATGGTTGGCAGTGATGAAGCAAATGGGCACTACTTCATTAAATGGAAGCAAATAGCCACTGATTCAGATGTGATGTTTCACTTGTTTATGATTTGCAACATTTTTGTAAAAATAAACAGAAGTACTAAGCACTGGGAAAATCAAAGGTTCTGTGATCCCAATTTGAGCACAAACCTTTGTTGTGGACCACTTCAAAGCAAATATTACTCAACTTTTTTAACAATGTATGTATTTTTAGTATTTTAGGAAAATGTTTGCTTCAAATGCAAATATTTTAAAAGCAATAAAATTACTTCTTTTAAATCTCATTTTAATGTGTTTAAATTTCCCTGTATTCTTTGTGAGAATGGAACCCCAGCTCTTCTATGGTAAACATTGAAGGTCTATTTCTCCCTTGAAGATCTACTGTTTAGAGCAATCTAAAATTGACAACCTTCATTAAGACTGACTCATGTTCCAGTGGCTCCTGTTAGTGCCATGGACAAAAACCAGTGCCAGCTAAGGCACATTTTTTTTTCCAAATTTTCAACTGAAACAAGAAGTAAATTTCCAAACATGAATCTGGCGATTTAGGCAGTGTGAAGCCTGACATTTGAACACCTTTTTATCCTTAGCAGCCATTATTCCTTCAAAAACTGCTGAAGCTCTACAGGTATTAGGCACAAGTTTGATTTTCAAATGCAAGATGGGTTAGCTGTGCAGGAGCAAAGGACAATAGGGCAGAGGATTAAGGCATTTCTAGCAGTGTTCATGTTACCTGAATGGCTTAGGGCAATAGGCTGCGGTCATTCATTTGACCTCTATCCATATGGCATCAGTTTGAATCTTGTGAGGAGCAAATATAACCCTGTATATCAAAGCAAGAGGTACATTTCTATTAAAAAGAAATACAAGAACATGAGAAAATTCAGAAATCACGGAAATAGTATGTTTGCTACAACTCTTAGAGGTAGAAGGGTAGAGACAGGCATAAGGATGAAATGAAGAATTATGGAAGTTGCTCAAAGAAGCAGAACTGCAAAAAAACCATAATGAAATATTAAAAACTAAATTAAAAAATAAAGAGGGGTAAGTACGGAAACAAGAACACAGAGAGGTTGTGCAGTGTCCATCCTTCTATATACTCAAAACTCGTCTGGTCAGGAAGCCCTGAGCAACCTGAATTAACTTTTAAATTAGTCCTGCTTTGAGCAGGAGATTGGCCTAGGTGACCTCCACAGCCTCCTTCCAGCCCAAGTCATTCTATGATCCTATGAAACAAAAATTTAAAAAAAGGTTCTTGGAGAAAGCTGAAAACACTGAAGTGGAGAGGAAAAAGGAAAGGAAAATACCTATTAAAAGGACAGAGATGTATGGGGAAAATCAGGAGAAAATAGTCTTCAGCTACAAAGAAACAGAAAGAGAAAGGAGATATGACTGAAAATATTTAGTATTATTTGTCAAGGCTAGAAGTTATACACTGGTAAAGTTCCAGCTACGGCAGTGGAACTGTGCTGGTTTACATCTGCAAATGCAGTCCTCAGAGATGTAATGCATTCTGACTTCATTAAATCTGCATTGACATTAAAGCTTGCTATTGAATAGTTGTCTTTAAAATGCCTCCTACATTAGTGAAATAAATCCATCTATTTACAGTATTTATTCTTTTCACTTATCTCTCCCAGTTGATATGTTTGGAGTGAAGTATGTTGCACCAGCTACTTTGCAAGTCAATGAAATAGAAGGATAGTCTGTCCTCTGTGGGGTTTCTCTAGGATTTCATGGACAAAATGAATTGCAATTAGGTCATGATTACTCAAATATTTTTATTTTGCACTTAAAATGCTGCAGTAGATAAGGTTTACCAGATAAAACAGTAGAACTTGTAAAAACGCATACTGAAAAACTAATAAATTTCTTCCTTAGAACCACAGACTAGCTATTACATCCTTTCACCTGTTTTTGGCTCCATTTTTTTATTTAATTGGTCTTTTGTAAGTGGTTTTGGCTGAAAATCACAGTGGAAAATAGAGTTGGAAATGTCAGTCATTCAGAAAAGGTAAAGACAACATTTCACAAGTAAGTGAAATTGTTAAAAGAAAGACTTATGAACTAATTTTACTTTAAAAAGAAGACTGTATGAAATATACATTTTACTTCTTTATTATTATATTTTGGCATTTTTCTCTCTTGTGGAATGCAATTTTAATCAGACCTTCAGGTTCTTATTTACTGTTCTTGACAGGACTGTAAGTACTTTGCACAAATCTGCCTAGTTTGCAATCATTTCTCTTATTCATCCACTTATCTCACACCCTGAGATATTAATTTTATATATATATATGCACACCATGGAGCCACCTGACCTCCAGGACAAGGACAAAAGTGGCCCAAGGCCCTGTTGTCCAAGACTACTGTTGTAAGGAGCAGGCTGAGCCTTGCAGTGAGCCTGGCTCGCTGCCTGTTCCATAGCCCTTCCCATCTGTGCCCACCATGCCTCCTGCACAATTCCATCTGCAGTGAGCCATGGGAGCTGAGCTTGTTGGAGGGAGGTGTCTGGCTGGGTTAGTCAGTGTTCTCTGTGTGTTGGCCGCTGGGCTGTTCCTGAATGCCCAGACATGTGATTTTGGTACATACTACTGCAGAAAAAAAAGGATAAATTTTCACCACCGTATGTACACATTTCTGTTACTATCTGCATTCACACTATAGTAGTTTTTCAACAGCGGTGACTCACTCTAAGTTTAATGTCTGTAAATTTACTTTTTCCTTAATCAAAAGTAACAGAAGTTTCCTAACTTTTATATTATTTAACATGAAGTTGTCAAGTTTTATCCTGTGACATAGAGGTTTTCATAGACAGCAAAAGTTATCGAATACCATGCCATGTAATTTAAACTTGCTTCACTTAGTTTTATTGAGATCGTTTTATATTAATCATTTTGTAGCATTGTCTATTAAATACTAACTTACGGGTAAAAAGTATTATTTGCAAACAGATGCATACCAGGCAGCAATAAGTACGAATTTAAGAAACTAATGTTTGATTAATATTATTTCTTTACAAGTGAAGACAAGCACTTTGATACCATCACAAATTCCCCGAGATGGAAAGCCAAGAGGCATATGCCAGCTACAAATTATTACGCTGAGCCTTGTGCAAGCAAGTACCAAGGATGTACTGGGGCTCAGTGATCCAGGACAGAAGAAGACTGATTTGTGCCTTCTGCTAACCCTGGGTCAGGAATCCTGGCTCTGTCTTTGTGCTCCATCAGTACAGAGCACCTGTTGAATTGGATGAGAAAATTTCAAGGAGAGGCAAATATCGGTCACGTAGAGAAGCATGCACAAGAAAAAAACGACCTCTAACCTGACATGTACAAGTGATTTCATACAAGTAATTCAGAAAAATAAGAATTACTGTAGTGTGAGGCCAAAGACATGCACTCACTGGCAAAAAGCATGCTTCTTTTTCTTTTTTTTTTTCTTTTTTTCTTTTTTTTTTTAAGTTACAAGCACAGTGCAGCTGTTACTCTGGCTGGAGAGAAAGTGAAGAGACATAGGGTCCAATTCATCTCTCATATCAACACTGTTAGTTATGCCATGGATAGTTTGGCTCACATAGCATTCTCCTAGCTACCAGCCTTTTTCAGAGTCCCACTCTGGTTAGTACCTAAAATTACTCTACAAGAGAATATAAATTTAACATTCCAAGACACTAACAGCAGTCATAGAATTGGGCATCAAATTATTAATAGCAAGTGAAATGATTCCTAATTGTGCTCAGTGTTTGTCCAGTGGTACACTGTGCTATTTAGAAATGCTGGCTTTTTCAGGAATTAGACTCCTCAAACCCAGAGATTTGCATTAAAACATATGTCCATGGGGTGAACTGGAAAAAGACTAGGAAGATCCAGAGGTATCTGAACTCCAAACACTCTGCTAGGTGTGGTTCTATAGCGTGATGGAAAGGATTACTTAGAGCTCAACATGAGACATCCTCATATCCCATTACTGAGTTTCGAAAGGATATGTGAGCTTGTTTTGCATTAATTTCATTGTTCTGACATTATAGTTATATGACACAAATGTGAAAACATCACAAACTCATGGATCATTACAGTATCTTACTTGACCAAATACTGTTATTCATTGTTAGAATATTATTCATGTGTTAGAACTCATAATTCTGACTACAAAATTGCTGAAGACAAAAGGAGAAGAAAATAATGTACAGTACTAACAGGCTTTCCTGGAGAGAGTATATGCTTTATGTCCTGCAGGAAACTTCTAGAAAAAGAGTTGTCAGCTCTCTGCCAGCTGAAAGTCAGTAAATTAGCATACCAGAAACTACCATCTTCATTCTGGGTTTTTCTCTGGGTTTCTCTGGGTTTTTAAAAATGGAATCTTTTTTTTCTTCCTTCAGACACTATTTTTCCCAGCTGGGATATTCACAAGAAAAATACTGAACTGATCACCAAGACATTGGACGCATGAGGGCTTCCATGGCAAAGCAATACAAAGCTGTGTGTAAGGAGCTACGTTGTGTTTCCATCTTTGGTAATTTTGAAGGATTATCTCTGGATAGCCAAATTGAAAATGCTGACATTGCAGAAAGTTGTGATGCCATATCTACACAAGGAGATTACAGAGAAATTGTTATTTTGATAAATAAATAAAAACTCAGGAGATTTTTTCATCTGAATTTAGTTTTGGATTTACAAAAAAAATTAAGGAGTGTTGTTTTATCCCATCCAGCAATTACAGAATTCGTAAAGGAGAAAATCCATGTTTAATTCTATTTCTTCCAAAGGAAATTTGATCTTGTGTTTTCATTAACTGTTTGAGTTAGAGTAAACTGGGCATGCTTGTTACTTGTTTTCTTAATGATGTTCCTCATACACAAAAAATTCACCATTTCACTATCAGAAGATCTGTATAACAGATATATACTGTATAGCCGTTAGATCTGCTTTCTGTTGCATTGTTTCATGTCTCATTAAGACACCAAAAAGAAATGAATGCAAGGATCCCACATAGTTCTTCTTGAGGTCTCTAAGTCAGAGTTATTGGGCAAAACTCTTTCATGAGCTTGAAAGAAATGGCATCAAGCTGAAAGCTTTTCCATTTCTTTTATAACCACTAGTCAAACATTTTGAGGACAAAAATATTTAGATTAAGTTTGAACAAAGGAACTAAAATAAAAAATTGGTTCGGCCACTGAACGAAAGGGTAATAACTTTATATAATGCCAAGCAGGACCTAAAATATATGTCTTGAGTACTTACTGTCCTAAACAGATTTGAAGTTCATACTGCTGAATGGACAGGTCACCAAGTTCATACTGCTGAATGGACAGGTCACCAAGTCATTTATGAGTGTGTGGCAATACAAGGATACTTTCCTCAGTGCTTTAAAAACTGATTTAATAAGTTTGCAGTGCTTTCCTGAGATGCCACTCTTTCTCTTTGTGTAAGACCCATAAAGCGGCTTCCAGCCAGTGAGAGGTACAAAACTGAGGTATTAGTCTAGAACCATTATTGAGAGAGAACTTGTGTGTTTTCTCTGACCTGGGATGGGAAGTTTAATGTTACTAGCAAAATTCAAATAATTATTATTAACAACCCAAAGACTTTCCTGCCAAGCAAAAGGTGTTGTGTTGCAGACTCCATTTGCTAAACACTGAAGTAAAATCATCTGGTCATTTGATTTCAGACCCTGGAGAGTCACAAGATGGACAATGTTAAAATGCCAGTAATTTAAACAAAAAGACTCTGAATTTGAGTCAACAAGACAGTTTAATTCCCTCTTTTTTCTTCCCAAGACTAATTCTCTCTTTTTTAAAGCATTTTCATTTCTAAAACCAGAGAAGTATTACACTTCTCTACTCAATAATGCATTCACTACTAAAGGATGAGTTCTACTGTAACTTTAACATGTTTCCCACAAAGTGCATAAACTCTCTCATTACACTTTGAGGCAATAACGAGCACTTTTATTTGGCACTTAATAAAATTGTAAGACTGTTCCATAGGCACAGAAGAACCTGGAGGCCTCAAAGGGACTTAAGTGGTTCTCAGACCTCTGAGGGGAATATGTGTACTTTGCTCACATGCACATTTCCTCCTGAAAAGTGCTGCTATAAAGCAAGAAACTGTAGATAAGTGAGTTACCTAGAAATTAGCCATTCTTTAAAACTGGCAACATCAAATCAGGGCTTGCAGGGAGAAATTACACATGGCTCTGTCACGTTTGCATTCCTTTGAAACTATTCAGACAAAAATACTTATGGTAATTTCTGAATGGCTGCCTCTTTCTCTTTCTAGAAGGCATGGACAATCTACATCCTAATTTGTACATAATGAGATGTTATTACAGTTACTATGCCATCTTCCATGGCTTGGCATGTTATTGGTAATTAACCCTATACAAACCAAGCACAAATTGAGTAAAAAAGGTAAAAGATCTACAGTAAATTCAGTCTTTTAATGTAGTATGGAACCAAACTGAATTATAAGTAAGAAAAGTATAATTCTTAAAACCAGAGTCACCAGGTTCCAATTTTTTAAATTCATAATTGCAGAATTTGTAACTAATTAAAATTAGCAGAATATTCCAGAGGAAATGCCTAAATTAAAACACAGGCTACAGAAACAGCTACAATGTTGTCACCAGAATGTCAAAACATCAGCTGGATTCCATCTCTATTCTATACAGCAGGTGGTAGAAGAAAATCATCTGATACAATGATCCCAAGTTAGCAGGTGGTGGCATCAGTCAGGCTTTTCATAAAAAGCAAATTGTCCTCATCAGGAAGTTTAACAGAGAAAAATACAATTCCACTCTGGCTTGTATTTCACTAAGTCATTTCAGAAATAATTTAACTAGCTATGGTGGCTCAAAAATATACAAGTAATCTTTAAATTCATAAAGTTGTCACTGTACGTATCAGTGTTGTTTAGCTACTTTGCTTAAGGGTTTTTCCTAATATTGAAACAATTATTTGCTCTTTAAAATTAGTATAAAGGCTGCCTAATGACCATTGCCCTGTGATTGTTCTCTCATTAGACTTAGTGGATCTGTGTGTACACACTATCTGTGCCTGCAAATTTCTCTGCTCTCAGATTGCCATGAAGGACCATGCTGGTAACTATCCTCTTCCTACATATATTGCAACAAGGTAATTTTCTTTAAAATATCCAATCATATTTCATCAATGAAGTAATGTCAACTGGTCTGTAATCTTCATTTTATAAACAATCTTTTTACTTATGCTATTTTATTGTTTATATTTATATTTGTTTAGACTTTTTTCTCCTTTCTTGCAGTTCATATACTTATCTATTCAGTAAACATACAAATAAAAAGATTTTTAAAATGCAATAGATACACTTCTATGAGTCTCTCTCTATTTTTTCCAAAAAATATTACTTTGTTTTCAATAATGAATTTCTTTTAAAGTTCTGTTTTTAAAGGATTTTGCTGATAAATGTACTCTTATTGTTTTTTTAGCAAGTACACACACACACACACACGTTTTTCTAATAGTTGACTCAAGGCTATACACTATGTTTAGTATTTGATTTTCTTTTACTCATAAATCATGGCTATTAGTTACAGTCATTCTGATTTTTGAAACATTTTGCATCTAATTTTCTTAAAAGCATACTATGGAGAATTATGCTCTCTATTTGCTAAAAGATAATTTTTGATAACATATGGAAGCATTTTCTAGAGATTTTAGCACTCTTCTTGGACACAGATAGCTTACATTAGTGAATACCCTAACAATATGCTCTTGTCTTCACTCAATAATGAATTATATAATATTTCAGGTGTAGACTGAAAAACGACTCACTCAGGAATATGGCAGGCACATTATCTATCTGAAAGTAGAAATTAAACTGTGTTGCTTGCATAATACTACTATTATTACTGCATCTTATTGAAATTTGGAAAATAGTTATCTCCTTCCACATTTAGAGAACATCCAGAACTAAACTTTTCTGTGAATTGCACTATACCTGCCTAGTGAGTTCAGCAACCTTTGTCTGATATCATTTTCATTTACAGACAGATATCTGATACGTGGCAGAGGAGCACTTAAATATAATTATATGTAACCTTATTACAGTGTCTTAGAGATGGAAACTATTAGCTGCCAAGACTGACTGTGATGGACTGTTAGACAATCAGAAATCTACCTCACTTGGGTCATTCCTTCTAGCAAGCAATAAAATAGCTAGAATGTGATCTCTGTAACCATGGGAAAACATCTACAGGGCAGCAGATACATCCTTGAACTACTAAATCTGTATATATTGGTAAGATCTCTTATGGCATGGTAATTATCATTAAAACTGTTTATCATACACATAGCAGTATATTATTATGGATCATGTTGCTTCAGCTTTCCTTAGCTTATTCCCTGTAGTTTTCCATTTTCTGTTATGAAATCTTTCAGTTTCTGAAAATGGCTCTGCCTATACATTGGCAAGTTGCAATCACCTCTTTTTAATATACCCATTTGCATACCCATTTATATATCCATGTATATATCCATGTATATCCATTTTTAATATCTTAATGGTTTTAGACTTGTGTAACACATCAAAATATAAAATAAATTTTAAAAAGCTTTATGAAAAAATAAATTATGTGAAATTTCTTTTTAAACAGGAGTATTTCCTAGGTAGCATTATTGTATTAAATACTCTGAACTTCAGTTAATGTACTTGTTATATAAGTGGGTGTTATAAAAATGGAGGTTGCAGCAGAAAGTTTCAAATTTGAATGAAACAGAAAGGTCCTAAAATTAGAGAACTGGATAGTGGTGTCCTTTTACTAGCAGTCTAAAAGTAAAAGTAGACCAAATGTCATGTATCCAACATGGGTTCTTGCCAGCAAAATAGCCTGGCAGGAGATTAGAGGGATCAGCAGTTACCCCAGTGACCTGACAGAAGGCTGGTAAGGTGGATTGGCATCAGGGTGGAGGTGAAAATCAGGCACAGAGCCACTGGCCATCCCTGTCAGAGACAAGAGGGCAGGAGGCCAGGCAGGATGACAGCATACTGTTCTTGCCCTTATTAGAAGGCAGAGCAGGCTGAATGCAGTGAATATTTCTTTCCAAATTCTCTGATACCTGAAATCAATGTTTCACTTTTTTTTCTCATTTGGAGCTCCCTTGATTTGCTGTAGAGAAATATGCAGAAAGGTAAGTTCCTTGTGGTGAAATCCTTTGTGCAAAGTGAAGGAGCAGTGAACACGCATCAAAGAAAACACTGAGTTGTCTTTGCCCTGAAAAACTCCTGCTGGTACTTTGAAAGTTCTCTCTTTATATATCAAGATAGAGGAGTGGCATGCAACTGTCTGTACTGGGAGCAGTTAATTCCAACAGTTATGCCAAACTGAAGGACTTTGTTCTCCTCTCAAACATCCTCCTGTATACAGAAAAATGGAGGGGGAAAACACTCATGCTGGGGGATTTCCAGTCTGGTGCCACCAAAGAGAGCAGCAGCCAGAAGGAGAGCAGTATGGCATGTTCCTCTTGGTGCACAGAAAGGCATGACAGACAGTAAGCTGTAGTGCCAACTAAAAGCTGTGACAGTGAGCAACAGCCCTAGATTGTGCCAGAAGGCACAATCAAGTGACTTGTTTAATCAAGTCAGTTTTAGGTTGGTGCATAGCATCATGACTCACAGCACTGCTAAAGAACATGCTTACATTTTCCTCAGATACTTTACAGCACTTCTAGAATAATGACAGCAGACTTTTCTCGACATCTAGGAAGAAATATTGATGAGGTGATCTTCATGTAGAGTGAATAAGTATATTTTCCTACATCACTGTTGGGTTTTTTAAATTATAGACTTTCAATCAATCAATCAAGAGAGCTTTACCATATAAAATAGACATTAAACAGCTGCTTTATTAATATCTGTTTTTACCTAGTCTTTTTAGTGCAGGGAAGGGATTGTCTTATTTTTGGTAGTGGTTCATCTGTATCAAAATCTGGTCCGCAAGTCAAGACTGCTTCTTTTGGTATGTGCCAAAAAGCACTTTGATAGGAGAAGATGAAATATGAGACTTGGAGATGAAACATTGTATCATCCGTCCACTAACCAATGCAAAAGCGAGACTGATTGAATGTGAGTCATCAAGTTACAGTGGGCAGTGGGGCTGGACTGTGAGGAGTCCCCACCTCATTCAGGTGGTCTGTTGGAGGCTCAGGCACTGTGTCTTTCTCTTAGTAGCCCAGGCTGTGCTCACTTTTTGTCTCCTCTAAAGGTTACAACCACCAAACTGGACAGATGTATCCCATTTCACTCTCTGCTTGCCCTCTCACAGAGCAAGAGGGGCTATAAATAGGTATTACTGTAAGCCTCACCCCTTGCTCTGTGCTTTGGGTAGTGGGACAGATCCACACAAGGAACCACACAAAAGGAAATTTTATGGGCTCAGTGCTGCTCCTGGCACAGGAGGAGCAGTTCTACAACTAACATCATGGACTATGGGATGGAATTAAGTGGGAAAGAATCCTAGAAATACTTGCATGTTTTTCGGAGTGATAATGTGGTTTTGCTTGAACAGAATTAGTATCGAATTTACCAGTTTACATAAGTAGGAGTAGTTTCACAGAAGCAGTAAATTTTGATAGTTGTTTAAAAATTAACTCTGTTACTGACTGAATATCACTGAAATATCAGCAAAGTATTTGAGCACAAAATTCACCAAGTGCACCAGAGTGCATGAGGGGTTTAGACTCCCAAGTTCCCAGATACTTCTGGTTCAACTGATCACATCTGAGATTCTGTTTACGTTGAAACCTACCAATCTCAGCAGGATTTGGGGATGAATTTTTCTGTGAAAGCCACAGCACCTTGCAATTTAAAGTGGGAACATTAGTGATGATGCTTATCCATGTTAAAGTCATGTAAGAGCTTAAAATACTTTTCAGATCTAATTAAACTTTTTGGGAGCAAGAGCCACCACTATAGCTATGTATTAAAACAGTGTACAAATGTTGCACAGGGCTTGTACAAACCTGTGCCTATGAACAAATGAAAAGCTTTTAAGATCACAGAGGAGTGTTTGAAGTCAAAAATTAGCCATGACTATGTACACAATAACCTGTCACTTCTTTTACGCTTTTGTAAAATAAAACACTGTCAAGAAGAAAGTGTCCTGAAGAAACACCAGAACATAACTTTACACTTGCTTAAAATGTACTTCCACAGCTGCTAAAACTTGATTTTTGAAGCATATCTCTTATTTTAAAAGATTTATTTGTCGTCATTTTGTATTGACACAAAAAAGCATGTGCAAGACACAAAATTACTTACAGCAAAAAAGCTTTTTCAAACTTATTTTGCGTTGTTAGTAAAACAGATGCTAGAAGGAATTATCTAGTATCCTTTTAGGAAAAGTGAGGATGGCGTACTTGCAATTTAATCAGCACAGAAACTGCAAAGAAATAAAGAAAATTCTATTTGGCAAAAGCCTGCAAAGGATCTAGCTTGTGTATTGTGGAAGCCTAATGCAATCTGAATTTTCAGAGGTTTCTAATTTGCCAAAATCTGGGAGAATGCAAAGGCCAACCCACTATGGTATATCAAATTTCTTTGCTCCAAGAAAGTTTCTTTTAGGTGAGCAGCTCTTCATCAGCAGGTGCAAAACAACTTATTGTTTTCATAATCAAAATATCAGAGATGGCTACAATGTTTAATTTGAAATTTTTCAAATGTAATCAGCCCAAAGTCTGGTAAAGTTAAGAATAATGACAACAGGATCCTGCAAAGTTTACCTTGTACAGTCTCAATAGAAGGTCTACCTACCACAGCTATATACATTACTAGAAAGTAAGTAAATAAATATTTGATACTTTGGAACATTAGACTGACAGAAGCTCTAGGGAAAATGACAAAAAAAAAAGACATGACTGTCTGTATTTTTTTCTTAAACTTGTGCTAGCTGGTTCTTTTCCGCTTCTAATGAAAGGACATAAAAGTCAGACCTGTCTCTCTTTTCATCTTCACTAACCAAAAGACTGATTTGATCTGTCAAGAACAAGACACTGAAAAGCTTTGTATATTAGTCTGACTGCTAAGACTGACCTTCCTCTGCTAAGGCCTCACCAAAGCAACAGAGTAGATGTAGGATATATGGGGAAAAAAGACCACGCTAGTTAATTATTAAAGTTATTATAGCTAAACTTATGTTGTTCTAGCTTGTGATGTGCAAACAGCTTTTTAATGCAAGCCAAAAAAAGCCCCAATAAGTCTTGTTTTCTCTTGCAAGGGAATATACTTCTTTATGAAAAAGATAACTGAATTTCGATCTTAAGCCATCTTTAATAAAGCAGCAGTTCATTATGGCAGTTCCTGCGCATGCATACTAGAAGCCAAGTGCCAAAAACTCCTGCTCAATCAATTTCTTTAACAGCTGAAAGATTTTTTTTTAAATTATTTTATTTTATTTTTTATTTCTGATAACATCTGAATGGCACGCCTTCGTAATTCCTTGTTGAGGTAGATAGGGCTTGCAGTCCAAGATAGTCAGGAAGAGGCATAAGGTATAAAGTAGCATCTAAACTGTAACTGTAGCATCCCCTGAGAGTAAATAAATTACCCAGTTACAACAGTAATCACTTCATATTTATATATCAAGTTCCATCTAGAGACTCCAAAATGATTCAGTAAATTAATCATCACAACTTTCCTGATGAACAGGGGTCATTGCCCTTATTTCAGAGATCAAAACACTGTAACACTTCATGATTTAAATTACTTGCTTAGCTTCACTCAAGAAACCTATAGCAGAGCCATGAAATGTGTTTAGATACGAGGACTTCACATTTTAAGCTGTCAGTTCAAAGTCTTACACTTTCAATGCAACATGGTTTTGCATTTGATCTTTGTCCAGAACTCCAAACCTAATTTAAACTCCCATTTTGAAGCCTTACCATTTGTATGCTATGTGGCCTGCAGGAAAACTGTTCACATAGTTGGGGACTTTGTTTGAACATAAGAGGAACATACCTTTCCCGCAAATGTCTTTAGCTAAATCATCAACACCTTGTTATTATATGATTTCCTACAGTATGCATGGATCTCAGAAATGGTGTTAAAGTGAAGAGGGAGTGAGGTATGTGCCTTTACATTCTTTAGAGATGTATTAGCTTGTACTTCCAGCCTGAGCAAGACCACTTTCACACCCTCTTTGAATGCATTACAGGTTATGTGGAGCATGGATGATGGGAAGGAATATGCTTCAGTGAGATCCAAAACCCTGATTTTTATGGTTGTAATTCTGTGTTCCAGTATGACGGGTCCAAAGTTAGTTACTCCTTCCAAATGTGGAAGATAAAAAAACTGTAGCAAGACTGTTCTTTTAATTCTGAAGTGTTTCTTTTGAGAAATACCCAAGACTAGTCAAATTGTCATGCTCTCTAGGCACACAGAGGGATCATAGTGTGCTGCTTTGTTTTTCTTTCCTGAGTAACAATGTGTTTCAGTTTGCTTAGAAATAGGCATATGTAAAAGAAGTATTCTTCAGTTATCAGACCGTGGAATGTTGTGCTTTATTTAGTGACTTTCAGAACAAATATGAGTTTCCAGTCCTGAAGTATCATTGCCTGAATTCTGTTACCATAAAATCATATAATGGCTTGGTTTGGAAGGGACTTTAAAGATAACCTAGTTTCAATCCCCCTGTCATGGGCAGGAACACCTTTCAGTGGACCAGGTTGCTCAGAGTTCTGTCCAGCCTGGCCTTGTACACTTCCAGGTATGGGGCATCCACAACTTCTCTGGGCAATCTGTGCCTCACCATGTTCATGGTAAAGAATTTTCCCCTAATAACTAATCTAAAGCTACTCTCTTTCAGTTTGAAGCCATTGACCCCTTGCCCTGTCACAAGTTGCTCTTGTAAATAGTCTCCCTCTTTCTTGTGGCGTCCCTTCAGGTACTGGAAGGCTGCAATTAGGTCACCCCAAAGCCTTCTCTTCTCTGCGTAGCTGTTATTTTTTCTGATTACCTGCCCCTTTAGGAAAGGGAAAACCTTAAGAGACTGAGAAACTGAGGACTGAAATGATGGAGACTAAAACACTGGGAAAATACTTGGAACTCTGATAGAATTGCCAAGTTTTTCTAAGGACAACAGACTTGCCTATATAAGCATGAGATACCTTGCCACACCTTTTCTACACCATTATTTTAAGTGACTGAAAGGGAGACACTGGCATATGTTCATTTTTCCCCTCCTCGTCATGAGGCAACCATATAAGAGAGATTGTGCTGCCCACATTATGGCAGCAGAAATATTTGGCTATTCTTTGGAATAGCCAAAGAATACTACATTGAATGGAAGGTAATGATCCCACTCCAACAGCACTTAAGAGATATCTTGTCCTGGCAATGTTTGCAGCAGGAACCAGGAACAGTGAATAAGCTCAGGAAGTTGCCATACTGAAGATGTTTGTATGCATTTAATTCACTCTCAATTTTTATGAAAAAAAAAAAAAAAAGTAGTTCTGGAAATTGTGTCAGAAGCTGATAGCGATAGATTTGTACATCACTGAGTAAACAGACAAAACCATTTCCTAAATTTTTCCTACATGCAGACACTGAAAACTGATGAACCAATCTTCACAGGTGACTAGAGAATCTGCTTACTATATCCCATTAAAAATACCCCAGCCAGCAAAAATTTTATGCATGACTACATACATACATACATGCATATATACACCACACACAGGTGAAACCAGACCTAGGCCTTCTTTCATAGGGCCTTCTTGGCAAGATTCTGAAGAATGGCTGCTGGGATTACACACTAACATAAACAGATATGCAAAAATAAGTGTCAGAGAATTTCACCATTTTACATGTGTTTCTCTCCTGTCTGATTTGGGTTTCCTCTAAAAGACAAGCTCTCCCAAGTCAACTGACAGAAGTGAAGCGTTGCTAGCTGTAATTCTAAGTAGAAGACAGGTTTAGTTCTGCATACTATTTGTATGAATTTTGAGATTTCTCTGGGATGTGGTCTTTGGAAGAATTCAAACTCTCCAGTAGCTTCTCCTGGGTAGAAATTACTTCAATGCCAACATTGAGCAAGATCCTGAACTGCCCCTTGGGTCCCTACACTGCGCAGTGCAGTGGATGCATGGATGGCTGATGCCATTGGAAGATTACTCACTGGCAGGAACTGATACATCATCCCTTCCTTCGGGAACAGAGATTTGCTACTAGAGATTAATAACATAGAAATATAAGATGCCTGCCTGCTACAACTCTCTCTTCAAACTTAGCAGGATCCCCGAGAGGCCTTTGGCACTGCCTCTTGCAGGTATCTCTGATGAAACCACACAGAAGACCGTTTCTAGGCTCAGCACAACAGCCCTGATGCTCTCTGGGGGTCTCCTTGCTTAGAATGATAACATTTGACAGTCATTGAACTTCCTTTTTCCCCACAAAATGCAAGGAAGGGGAAATCCCAACATCCTGCAACTGAAAGAAAATAGTGAAGTAATTCCAACATGCTCATGAGCACCAAAAGGCTCCTTGTCTTCCTACCCCACAGTTCTTGTTATCCCTCTTTATGAGATGAAACTATGGGCCCTCTGTGGGCCCTACTATTTTGAATGAAATTTGTCTACAAGCATAACGCTTTATTGTTATGCACAAAAAATTTCACCATGGCCATACAGAACAAGAACTCGTAACATTGCATGCCCTTTCTGGCTGACAGTTGCTGGCAGAACAGAACTATTTGCAATCTTTTCCGCAGCTGCAAAGTAGCCTTTGTGTATTCATTTCTCCAAGACGTAATGCTACTCAAAATGCAGAATTCATTTTTAATTTAAATGATTGATCTTTTGGACCATTAATTTGACTGTAAAAATATCCCATCAGTTAGCTAAGCAATAAGATATAACAGGCTTATCCACCATTTCAGGAGCTAATTTTCAGATTGTTTCAATTTATTCTGTACATGTGCTGCAAAAGCATGCATGACATTTAAGTGATTTCAAGCGGCATTAAATTTTTTGGCCATAACCTACGGAATTGTGTGCAAGCCAGAAAGGTTGTGATTTATTGGGAGAAAATTTGGGCCAGAAATATTTCTTGAAAACTGGAACATTTCAGTTTGAGACTGAGATTCCCTGCCTTCCTATTATTCCAGAATTGCAACATTTGGGAATTCAAAGTGCCTGACGTAATGTTCAACACAATGTGGCTTAGAAATTTTGCACGTGAAAAAGCTCTCCAAACATCAGCCTCTTTACTTTTGGATGGACTAATGCCATCCAGAGGCATGAATCAATTATTGAACATCATTATTAATGTTAATTACTTGTAACCAACACCTTAGAGACAGAAAGTGTTTGAAGAAAAAAATCAGGCTTTTCAGCCAATCAGAAAGCAAGTAGAAATGATGGAATGTGTTCGGTATATGGAATTTTCATTCCAACAGAAAATGGCTAAAAAGGCAATGATAAGATTAAGGTGGTTAGCCATTGAGATTTCACCAGCTCACATAACTTAAGTAGAAAGAGCCTATGAAAGCTATTTCAATCACGTGCCAATAAGCTTCAAGTCATACATACCACACGTATCTTTTTATTCCTTTACATTTAAGTGTTGACTTTAACGATAGCTGCACACTACCCTATGTGTAATGTGTGCTGCTGAAACTTTAGCTTGGGGAGAAGGACTTACTGAGTTGAATTCCTGTCAAAACAGAAGAAAATTTTCTAAAGTAATAAGAAAGAGAAAATACAGCTTTGCCTTGGACAGGTATTGGAATCCCATTCAAGGCACTCAGCTATCATGACTTGATATATTTCCATGTAAGCTCAGCAACAATAATATGCTGTGAGTACTTTCTTGGACTGTATCAGACAAAAGGTGATTTTATCATCTCCTTCAGGTTGTATTTTTAGCCGTCTATTTCGAAAAAGAACAGAATATCAAAAGTTTACAGAATTTTCCATACTTATCATCTCTTCTCACTCAGATTGGAAGTTTGTTTGCACTTTCTGATTAACCAAAAGGACAGCAACAGAGCTTATAATATTCTTATCTTTCTGCTTGTGAAACAAAGCTCACCTTTTGCTATTTAGTAATGTATTTACAGAAACTGCTTCTTCACCCTCACAATGTACCCCTGGCCTCTTCTTGTGCAGTCCAGTCAGCTGTGACAATTGCTTTTGAAATCTCTTCACTCTAAAAGATTGTCCAGCAATTTGTCTGTTCTTCCAGAAGCAGACCCCACACAGATATAAAGGGGCTGAAAAGATGAAGTGAGCCTTCCACAGGCTTTTTCTACTGGGTCAATTCAGCAATTATTGATTTCATTGACCTTTTCAAGAATATGATAAACTTTACTTCTCCTTCCTAACCTACAATATAATGTGTCATTAAAGTAGCTTTCCTTGAAGAAGTATTTCAAATACACTAAACTGACACTAAAACCCAGCAAAGATATCACAAACACGGGTTGAAATTAAAGCTAAAACACTCTACAGATGTTCAACTAAATAACAGCTGCTGTTACCAAGAAGGTCATCCTTTTTATTTGATACTTCTAAATTAAGGGTGAATAATTTGGGAAAAAATATCTTAAAGTTGAATTTATACTCCATTTTGGTACTGACATTTGGCATATAACCATAGCTCAATCCCAGGAGTGCAAAATACAATCCCAACAGTCTAGGGTAATCTAAAACTCACTTTAAGGGTTTCAGCTCAAATGGGGAGTCATCCATCCACCTTTTGAGCAGGAACCAGGGGCATGAGGGTGCCTGGAGATGGGTGGATGTGGGGGCGTTTACTCTTGCTGTCAACACTCAACGTGTTTGGCAGAGATGCTGATTTCCAGAGTTGAGAACTGGGCTGACACCCCATGCTGAAGGAAGCTGAGGACTTTGTAAGAAAGATAAACACAGAAAGAATATAACCAAACCTCCTTCAGACATTCACAATGACAGAGGTGTCAAGCAGTGCCAGGCTCAGTTTGGGCTGTTGCAATCAATCTCAGCTGAAGCTGAACTGCTTATAGCACCTAGGGCCACACATTTTAAAGTACCCTGTTCTGTCTAACTGGTGTCTCTCCTGCAAAGGCCATGCATGCACCCCTTTTGTTGTGTAGGGGGCTCTTTAAATCTCTGAAGTATGTGTATGGTTAAATGCTTGGATGATTTTAGTCCATGATAGTATCTCGCTTTTAAGGTTGTTGGCCTAAGGCACAAGTTTCAGTTGGAAAATAGTTTGCAAATGAACTATTTGGGTAACAATAATCCTATGTACAAAAATAAACACGTAAGAACGTTTTCTGCAAAGCTTCTATGAGCATTAGTTTTTCTTACAGGTTAAAGATAATATTAGGGGCGAATTGAGAGTTCAGAATTTAAATGGTTGACATATAGTGTTCAATACATATAGCAAAACTTTATTTTAAACTATTGATTGTAAAAGTTTGAGGGAAAGAGTACTTTTGTTTCACCTGTTTGCCTTTTCCATATTCCTTGTAATAGCAACATTTAGGTATAGGAAGTGTACACAGCTATGATAATGACATGGTGCAAACCTGTGGAAACAAATAAACTAAGATTGCTGAAAAACTCTTTTAGCATGCTTTGTGGAGCCTTGATAATGGTAGCAAAGGCTCCTAAACAAGGGTAAACTTTCTTTTACCCTTTCTGTCTGATTAGTACAATGCTTAGTTATAAGGAGATGAGTTAAGGGGTCTTTTGTCACGTTAGCCTTCATAATATCTACCTCTCCAAGGTTGAGTAAAACCTTTGAGATTTTCCAAAGGCAGTTTTGATGCCTTAATTGCTTTTTTTTCCTGGGCTAATTAACATCAGTTTGTAAAAATCTCTTGCAAGACATTGTAAAACATCATTTGTTAAAGAGATTGTGGGACTTGCTCTTGACAAATGTGAAGTGACATTCTGCTTATGTCTTTTGTAAGATTATATAAAGGAGCTGGTTCATCTACCAGAAAAAGAAAAAAATCTCACCAGGAACCAGTGAAAAAGACAATACTCATCATACAGAGTCGCAGGGCTAAGTAAATGGTTCACACGTCTTGCTCACATGAGATGAAAGGGAATGAATCTAAGTTCATTTTACATTTGATCACAGACAAGGAATTCTCCAGATCAAAGTGTGCCATAATAATGAAGACTAACTAAATGCAACTAGATCCAAAAACATCTGTCAGGGGCTTGATGTCTAAAAATGGCAATCCTTTATATGAATGTATTATTACATAACCACATGAGAACCGAAAGTCTCTTGAAGTCTTATTTTGTTTTTGTGTATTGTGGTTAAGAAAATTCAACTAACATAACCTCCACAAATGCATCTAATACATTGAGAGAAAGCAGAATTAGATACAATGATGAGTTTTCAACCTCTATTCTCTTTGTGTCTGATCAGGCACTACTTTTAAAAAGGCTAATGGCAGAAATGCTGATGACCTAAATAAAATATATCAGCAGCATAGGAAATGAGTTTGATGACTGTAATCCAATTTTCAGCGGAGAAGGGTGCACATCGCACATCACACATCACAAAAACCTTCTCCACAATTAGCACTAATTGGCAACTTTTTTGGCAGTCTCTTTAGAGAGGCCAAAAACTGAATGAACATGGAGATTAAATTGTCCTTTTGTTCCTAGAAGTACTCTGTTTGAACAGCAGCTGAAACTTACTGGTACAGCAATGTGGAAAAAAAATGTGGCATTTCTGACTGTGCTGTACCTGTCCTGGAGATTGTCAGAATTCATTCTTCAGGGCTATCAGAGCAACTTGTATATACTAGTAGAGTTATAGCAGAAAAGTGAAAACATTTTTTAACCCTCTAGGTGAAAATACTTAAAATGTGTATAATATTTAAAGTTATAGTGAAAAAAGTGTGGAAACCTAGTGTGTGCAGAAGTGAACAAAAATGGGCTTGCCTCTTTTGATGTGTGGGCATGTATGTGCTGAAGGAAGTGTTATTTCCTTCCATCATTCCTCTGTGTTCACTCATTCACTAGTGCAGTAAACTTTACTTTAGTGTAGTAAACTGTCTGGATGCTCAGAAAAAAATTGATGCTCTTTCCAAACTTTATTTAACTTGCCGAATTGCAGTCTGAGGTTGATCACACAGCTGGACACACACTGTTCCACACAGAAGAAGGCATGTTTTGCTGCAGCCAGCCTTGCTCCTGAAAAGCTTTTGGAAGTTGTCAGGGCAAGAGCAGTTCTTGGCTCTGCAGTAGTTGGGACTTGTACTGGCACAGAAGAGCCCTTCATGTTTCTGGTTGAGTGAAGCTACAGTGCAACAGACACTTTGATCCATTACCCTGCAATCCAGTTTGCAAAGAAAATCAGGGGGCAGAGCAGAGTCCCTTTTCTGATAGGTTACCAAATCTGACTCTTGGCTGTAGCTGTCTTTGCTGTTGCCATTTCCAAGAAACTGTCCTTCTTGTCCCCAGCTTTCATTATTCTGCTTGTGGTGCTCTGCTCTGCTTGTGGTGATGTCACTTTCAGTTCTGCTAGTATTATTTTGATTTATTCTAGAGTCTAACAGAACAGAATTTAACAGTCTAACCTAACAGAATTTAGACTGGTATGTATCATAGTACTAATTTCTGGAAACAGTTCTCAGTACTACTCCCTGAGAACAGTTTATTTTCATGGTGCTTACTGAACTCACAGCTGTCACGTCATTCAGTTTTGACAGCTCAGCCTTCATTCCTCTGACAGATTTAGATTATCTTCTGTTCTTGTCTGAAATTATTCAGCTCTAACAACATATACAAAGGAGGTGACCAACACTATTTATGCTTCTACCGCAAGACTTTATTGCCATCAAAAGATAGAGATAAGGCCAGCCAAAATTATATCACCAGACATCCTATTTCTTGCTGTCGGTGTTATCATTGCATTTTTTTTGGAAGAAAAAACCCCTTCTGAAACAGATTTTAAAGCATGGGAGATGATGGTATGGCAGAAGCAAATGATTGTGTCTTTCAAGTCAGATGTACAGCTCTTCTTGTGGTATTCACTTTTCTCAGTTGTTTGATATCCACTTACACACTATGGAGAAATATATGTAAATATCATTGTAGACCAGAATCAATGAGATGGCAAGCTAGCAAGTGCTATTGATAGCAAGAGACTATTATTAATGTTTGCCCATGGATATGATAACAGTGGGCTATAACTTGAAAGACAGCAGCTCTCTGAACAGGGTACAGATCTTTTACATGAAGCAAAATGCAACAATGTTTGATCTATGCTGACAGCTTTCCTTTTTACTCTTTTATGTTCTCAGGCATCTTTTAATTATTCTGTTTCAAGGCCTTATTTTTTTTTAATCAGAGATAGTCTTCTTTATTTGTATTTTATACCAACTCTTTCAAAAAAAAGTGAAAAAGTATGTACTGCTGACTACAATGAAATGGCAAAATGCGCTGCACACAGTAACAAAAGTTTCCATGCATTTCACCCTAGTTGGTTTTCAAATACTGATCCAATTCTTCTCAAAGCTGTTCACATCCAGCACCCCCTTGCTTCATGTTTACTACAGATAATGTAAATTCGTGCCAATCAGTTCTTCATCCTGAGTAGGTCTGCTACAGTGAAGCAGAGCCAAACTATGAGCGAAGAATGGCATTGCAGATGAGACGCCTGAAACAGTTTCCAAATTTTAAACTCCAAGTATGACTGAAATGCAAGTTTTTTAAAAGTGTATGGTTGTATTTCTTAGTGACTGAGCAAGGTTTTTTATTAAGTACACGCTGTTTTGATTTAACACAAATTGTTAACTAAATTCTTTATTGTTGCACAAATGAGTATTACATATATTAAAACTCCATGCAAGTATGAAAAAATACTTTCACGAACACAGCTTTGCATGCTAACAACAGTTGCCAAACTTCTGGAGATTTGGGTCATTCCATTTGACAGACGTTGCAGTATATTTTTAGTGTCTTCAGATGGTAAATTACTCCATTTATTATTAAAAAATGAGATGAGCTGTTATTTAAAGCAGATTATTTTCTTAAATCAAAATGATCTGGCTTATTAAATTTCCAGATCAATTAAAAATGTAAGGAAAAGAAAAAAAAGTAAGAATTCCTTTCCCTTTCTTTCAATAATTTTAACTCAAATCACACTAAGACCTACTCTGTACTCTATGGCAGTTAATTAATTCTCCTTATATAATGCACCCATAAGAGAACACAAGGATGAAAAATTCTGTTTTCATTAATTCACCGGGGATTTTGTCTTTTCAGCAAGGCCAGAATTTGACCTAAAATATTTCCTGGTAGAGAGATTATTAATTTTTTTTTTCAGGGAGGTTACACTGAGGAATTACATGGTTTTCCATATGTTGTACTCTGTGTGCATTGGTTGCCATGCTCCACAACCTCCCCACTCCTAGAGGAGCAATCAGGGCCAGCTGTGAAGAGGAGGGTGAGTGGACCCAAGGATGCAGCTTGTGATCTGACAAGATCACAAATAAAAGTCTTCTTCCAGACATCTCTGTGCCCAACAGTGCCCAAGGAAACAAATCCAAGGCAATTGCGTTTTTCACCCAGTGCTCTCAAAACCTGAAGGCAGAAATGTCCTGGTGAATTAAAAGGGATCAGGCTGGATCTTGACACAAAATGAACAAGTATGATCCATCCTGAGGATCACTCTGGAACACACCTGTTACAGCCACCTTCCAAATTGACAGTTTGAGGGAGGTTTTGTTTGGTTGGAAATCTCCTGTGTCTTGTTGATCATCAGGAGAGGCTTTATTGAGACCATCCTGTTAAAGGGCTGACTGAAGAACAATGCCAAGACTCCCAGTCATTTTCTGCTATTCCAACTATCTTGCTTTCAGCTTTGCTCTGAAAAATTCCTTCTCCAGTCCTTCTCTCTCTCCTTCACGTCTATTTCATCCTCAACTACTGGTTCTGTCTCACAGTTTGTTCCCAAACTCCCTTATCCCAGCACAAGAACCTAGACTCTACCATCTACCATTCAGGTCCAGAAAATCCCTATTTCCAATTAATTCTCTGTTTATATTTCTATAAATAGATGATTAGTGGAATTTTTGCCTCCACATATCTGTAATTTGGCATTTTTGAAACAGTAGCCTCGTGAATGAGATGCCAGAATACACAATGTTGCACTTACCAGCAAGCATGTGTGGAAAATTTGATGGATATTGCCAGCAAAACACAACATTAGGTCCTTATCTGTAGTATTGCTGAGGTATGTCCTTTCCAAAGACATAAAAATAATGACTATTTCAAACACCAAAACAACATAACATCAGGAAGTAATTAGAATGTGCATTATCAGTGTCACATCTCTGCCTAATATTCAATTTATATTTTCTGCAATCGCAAGCATGTCATTGAACTTTCAAAAAAGTAAAACTAACAATAAAAACAACAGAGTCCAAATAAATCAAGGAAATTATATATGATGTACTGAACTTGATGTTCATTCTGGGCTCCCAGCTTCTAGATAGCTCCTATGCTTGTTCAGTTCATGGTTTTATCCTCAATATGTTTCACATTACCATCTAAGCTTCCATTGAAAGCAAAAAATGAGACCTAATTCATAGCGAACTCAAAGAGACACCATACAATATAAACATCAGAATCTACTTTTATTCTGGCTGAATTTCTGTAGAGTCAGATGGCAAGTCAGATAAAAGGGAATTCCAGTTTCTGGAAATTGTTTAGGCTGGCTCTTTATTATGGGGTCTTTGAAGGGCTTTGATAGATATACAGATATTCTCCTATTTATCTGTTACAGCGCACTTCACAGAGCAAACAAGTCATTCATTTTGTGGTCTTTTTCTTGACTTTCATGATGTGGTTCTCTATGTTTACTCTTAAGGTGAGCTAAAAATTTTATAAGATAAAATCTGAAGTGGCATCTGTTAGTGCTGAAAATACAAACTGTGCTGTTCTGTTTGTGACTTGGGGCATGTAAGGAGCATTTTGGGTCATGCAGTCATAGTTCTTGCTGGTGTCCTTAAGTCTCCTTTGTATCTTAATTAATTTTTTTTTCCAGTGTGATCCATAATTGTTAAATGTATCATGCTGGTCCTGGACACCCTACCATCCTGGGTCTCCCTCCCTACAGGGTGTCCAGGTTAGACACAAGACTGGGACTCTTAGAGTGACTTGAAGGGAAGGAATGTAGAAGCCTGGAGTTTTAGGCTCTTTCTTTTCCTAAAAGAGAAGAAAGATAAAAGATGATCACTTAGAAAAATGCCTTCAGCATTTTTGCAGCATTCTTGTGGTTCAGTATTTTGCAGGTGATACCCTGATGTTCTTCAGCTTTTCCGTAAATACCAATCTGCATTTCTTTCATCAGCTTGGAATATATCCACAATCCTCTCTAGGAAGAGGAGGAAGAAAATCCAGTTTCACTTATATGTCTACCACAAACAAAAGATCCTTCTAGGTGTGAGGAGAAGAAGGGTCACATCCTCCTTTGAATCTCTAGTATGGTAAGTGGGAGAATGAAGGAAAGTCCATGGAGTTCTCTTTCTTGGGCAGGATCCTCTCCTACTGTGTGAATAAAAATAAGTGTTTCAAGTCCAGCTTCTTCAGGCACACCTTTAGTCAGACTCTAGACCCCCATTATCTCATATTATAGGAGGATACACTGGGGGACATTTTGGCTTTATCTTGGCATCTGTCTGCCCCATGGGCTTTTCTAGACCTTTCTTAAATCTTTTTAATCCTGGCAACTACATTTTTTCTTGGCCTTTCGCCTTTTATTGCCAGTGTTGATAACTTGCCTCTAGCCAAGCAGCTCCCACCATGAGAGATGGTGTTTTGCTTAGTCTGCAGGTCAGACTGATCTCAGTCATGACTCTGTAAAGGACGACACTAGTTTAATGAAGGTTAAAGTTCACACCATCATCTTCTTAGACTGTTCTTCCAGAGCTTATATTCAGCTATTCTGACTCCACTCCTTCCAAGTGAGACTTCTCTCAATTCAGAGACAGTCGAAGGCTATCATTTCAGGCATGGCCTCTTCAATTTATTTTTATTTAAAGGAAAAAGAGAAACATTTACTCATAAAATTTGACCATATTTTAGCTGTGATAGAATTTCAAACTGAATATTTTACAAAAGTTAGCAAAGCAGTATGTTCTGTATATCCTCAGCATAAACAGGATTCAGAAAAAAAATCAGACAGAATTAAGTTTGTTCACTGTTTACCTACCCAAGTATTTTCTTTACAGAACATTTATGGAGGTACAGTTGAGTTCTATGACATGAGCACCTCAAAAATAGATCTGACATAATATCTCCTGTTGCAGAAATATTCACCAGTGTCAAATGCTTGGTCGTGACACAAAAAATTTTGCTGAGTCAAGTTGATTCAATCACTGTGAGTGTTCAGAAATAATTTTTAACATCATGTTATAATTTGCATTTTAGCAATTAAAACATTGTATTTTAATTTATACTTTTCCCCTTAAAATCTGACTTTGTAAACCTTCAGCCTCTGTTCAAGTTTGTAGCCTGCCTCTAGTTGCTGTTTCTTCCAGACAGAAAGGAACTCAGAGAATGAAATTGCCTGACTGTCCTACAGCCAAGTCATTAATAGATTTCATGACTATGGGAAAATGAATTTACTCAGGTATGATGGAACAAGACTGAACAGATGTAAGGACAGAGTAAGAACAAGAAATTCTTTAATTTAGGTAAAAATCACTTTTTCAAAATCCTCTTTCAGTACAACAAAGCTGCAAACAGAATTATTTTTAATCTTAAGAAAGATTAAATTCATAATAACTGTAGAGACGAAAATAGAGGATTCCAGTCATACATTTAATTAATTATGACACAAATTCTCTTGTTCTCTAGATAATAATAGAATAAATAAAATTCTATCCATGCCCACAGCTGGATTTGTCTACCAATCTTATTTAAAATATAAATATATTGTCTTTCAGAGAAGGATTTATACACTCTGCTACCCTCAGCTTTTTAAGTGCTTCTATTACTAAATATAAGAATAGGTTTTTATCATTTTCCTAATGGTCTACTTTATTAGTTTCTTTTTTTAAAAATATATATATATTATAAGATGGAAGATCCCTCACTTGAAGATCTTACAGTTAATGGATGTGATTTGTCCCTTTGCTGAAAACAGTCAAATCATCCCTCCAAGCAGGCTCTGGAGAACAGCTGATTTCATCTTCTCTTACAGTAATAGAATTTGACATATACTGAATAAAACTTTTAATAGTCACATCTGAGGTATTTCAGGTGCTTATCCTTGGCAAAATAGTCAGCCCACTGGTAAGTGAAATCTGCAACCCTACTGGAAAACTCCACTTTTGACAAATGGAATCAAAATGCCTGCTATGCATGTTGCCTTTTTTGGTTCATTTCTTTTTAAATTCTTGTCTTGTTGCCCAATAAAGTTGCTCTGAGGGCTGGCCTTCAAGCTGATGGTGTTCTTTACAGCTCCAGCTGCAGTTTTGTGGCAGTGTTTCAGCATTGTAGAAGATAAAAAGAGTCCTCTGATTCAAGCATGTGGAAAGGACATACACAATGTAAACCCACAACATATCTACTGCTCACCAAAGGGGGTTGCCACATGATAGCAGCAGTCTGCCAAATCCTCTGAACTTTTGGCATCTAATAACAGGGACACTGCAATAAAAGAAAACCAAGGAAGGAAATTATTAGGGAGCTGGGAAAAGGGGAAAAGATGACTTATGTCACTTTTTTGGGGCATTCTCTCTAACCCACTTCATTAATGCGATGATGATTGGATCGATAGAAGCTTAGCTCAGAGTACATCTGTTGGACAACAGCTGCTCTTTATTTATCTCTGTTCCATGTATAAAGAGAAGTTAACACTTTCTACACTCCAGCCTCTCACCCCAGTCCCAGAGGCTGGAATTTTCTTTCCCACTGTTTTGCTTCAATTAGAAAGGGTATGCTCAAGTGTTGCCTTTGTTCCCACTTCAGAGGGATGGTCTCTAGGACCTGCAGCAACCTCCAGCAAGAAAGACAAATTGAGCATAGTAACCCTCAGGGCACGATTGATCCCAAAAGCAAAACATGGGAAAAGCACACATGAAAATCTTTTATGAGTAGTGTTTTTAAATAATGTGAAGAAAAAAGTAGCTTATATATTCAAATATGAGTGTATATCACCAGCTGAGTGAGAATTGATTCATAAATGTTTATCTAATAAGTGCATATTAGATTGTTTTACATAATTTTAAAACATTAGATTGTTTTAACATAACTAACAGAAATTGTCAAACTTGGGTTTATTTTTTGTCTTTTTACAATTGTTTTTCAAAAAAAATAGACCTCTAGGGATGATGAAAGTAACACCACAAAGTAAGGTTTGAACAAACCTCATCTCTTTATGACACTAATCCCAAAGTAGGACAGAAAATTGTTATTAGCAGCACTGACTCAACTGACCTTGCTGAATTCTGCTTTTAGTTTATATGGCCACATATCCCATGGATTCCAGGAGAGTCATCTGACTTTTCTGACTTTTTAAATTTGAAAAGTGTTACATGGAAGGCTGCTGATGTTAATGGAATCAGCTCAGACTTATTTAAGTATTGGCAGAATGTGCTGTTATAAATAAAAGGTTTTCATCATGTCAAATGAAACTGATCTCTAAATACCTCAGAACACATGGTTCAACCTCCTTTATTCATTTGTATTAATTTTGTATTTGTATTAATTTTCATGTTGTTCTGCTCTCCCTTTAGCTCATTCTTTTTGTTCCTGTCTTTTTCATGTTGCTCCACTCCTGAACATTAGTGTTAATTTTTTCTCTATTTTTTCTCTTTCTCCAGTTCTTTTTGTTTTTTCAAAAGAATGTTTCAAAAAAAAAAAAAAAGATTTTCACCTCGTTGTTTTTTCTCTTATTTAAAAATCTTCTTCCACCTTACCAGGTGAAATTCTTTTCCCAGAGCTTTTCTTTTGTCAAAATGACTGTTTCTGCCTCAGCTGCAATATCATGAGCAAGCATTTCCCACTGGACCAGAGTTAACATTTCACAGCATTTTATTTTTTGAGAGTGAAGTCTTAGGAAAGAAAGGACAATGTCTGTTGTTGAGAGGAAGGCATATTATCTATCAAACCTCCCTGCATTCTCTCACGCACTACTTCTAGCAGGACTGTCCTTGACCAGTTAAACTCAATTCTATAATGAAGGCAAGCAGCAGAAGTGTTTGAACTTCAGTAACTTCACTCTCTTAATTGTCTAGAAATATTTTGAGTTATGCCTTATGCTCTATCTTAGATGAGAGACAGTCAGATGGAATTAATTTATATGATTTATCATTTTGTGAATAGTGTCAAAGAAAACTGATTAACTGTAGTATTCCTTTGATTCTCCATAAGGAAAAATGTAGATAGCAACAGGCATATCACCAGGCAGTTGTGAAATATTTATAAATCACCAGAAAAGACAGAAAATAAAATTATTTTGACAAGTACTTGTGAAAAATTCATTCCAACACGGAAGATTGGGACCAAGGCTTATTCAGGTTAATGGAAGAAATTATCAACTAACAGCTGCACAAAAACATCAGAAAGGGATTCAATATACGTGTCATCTTATGGCACAAGAACAAGACCTTAGCAAAGTAAAGTAGATATTTGTAAATATTTTGCCATAAACAAAGCTCTGCCAAAATGAAAATAATTACTGAATTATTTTGGTTACCCATCAGAGGCAGTAGTGCATTTTCAGAGAGCTGGACATGGATTACCTATGGCAAGAGGCAAGCTCATTTCAGCCAAGTAATTCTCCTACATTTCCAGAAATTGCATCCTGGAAAACAAATATCTAATTTCAGCAACCACTCTCCAGTGGTGTATTTGGTGTTAAGCCAACTTTCCGACTTCAGAAAAGCAAAGGGCCACAGATTTTACTGATGAACTTTGACAGTTCCCAAAGGTTCACTCTGTAAAGTTCTCAGCCACAAGGATGGTTTTCTGGAGCATTGCTTTCCTGGTACCCTTTAACAATACTACAAGTGTCTTTGTGCATCATATTCGAAAATGTTATATCCATTAAAGTTTATGCCCATGGCTTATTATTTGTATTTTTTGAGAAGTAAGAATCCTCCCTGAATCAGTGTTTCCCATCCACCCTTCAGTCATGGTAGGCACCACAAATTCACATGATAAACCCTTCATTTTTCACCAATGCAGTCCTATTTGAAAAGAAAAGGCAAAGAATAGAAAGGTACTACCATAATTTTTTACCAATAGCACCAGAGAGATTTTAAGTAGAAGTCTTCACCAAAAGGTTTATTTTAAGAGGCCAAGGCTAAGTAGGACCCTATCACCTTGGAGCTCCTCCATAGGGAATATAGGCTGTGGATAAATAAGTTCTGTCACAAGGCAGCTCATCTGATCTATTCTAACTGTCTGTGTAATGAGAAAATGAATCTGTACCTATAAAGAGTGTCCAGTTCAGAGTAGCATTCTGACAGTGACTCACTCAGATTTAAAAGTCAATCTTTTGATCTCTGTTAGGACCCATTACTCTTGTCACTGGTCACTTGACAAGGCTGTACAGCACATCTAAATCAGAGCCACAAACTGAAAACAAATTTCTGATGTGTCATGCCCAAGGCTGAACTGTGAGGGCAAACTCTGAATGGCAATTTCTAAAGATAAGTTATATTCTCTGGGCTAGAAAAAGTGAATATCTAAATAGGATAAGGATAAGGAATTTCTTCCTGATTTGTATCTTCCCGTTTGAGAAAGCTCTTTTCCTTTTGTCAGGCTGGCATGTGCATTTCTTCTTTTGTGCCAAGTAAGAATTTTCAGAGTTCAGAACATAAATGAAAGGTCACAGAAGTATAGTTTGCTTGCACTAAATCTTCAAAGGAAAGAGGCTGCTAATCACCACAGATGAAGCCTAGCATAGCAGAAAAGCTTGAAACAGCTTCTTCAGAGAATGTTTTAACAATCAGACCATTTTGGGGAGGGGGGGAGAAAAGTAAGCACACAATTGCAACCTTTATCTAATAATTACTGCCAGCAGCTGCAATACCGCTTTTCCTCAGAGGCGTGATTTATCAAGAGTTAAAGGCAGTATCAGAGGAAAAAGAGCATTAATATTACTCAAAACTAAGTCGGTTCTTTGATTTCCAGTATTTTTCACTTGTTGAAATAATAAATTGCTATTTTTTTATCCTTCTTTTTAAGATAGGGTTTTTGAAGCCTTCTTTAGCTTCTTTGTTTGTTTGGGGGGTTGTGGTTTTTTGGTTTTGTTTTTGGTTGGTTGGTTGGTTTGGTTTGTTTCATATCTGGAATATTTACCAAAAAAAAAAATAAAAATAAGAAAGAGTTAAACATTGAGATAGTTCAAAAGGCTTTAAGGCCAGGCAGCCTCCCACTCCCTATATTTTGCTAAGCAGAATGCAAGACACACATCAAAGCTTCTGTGGATGAATGTGGTAACTCTTATCCTGCACTCTACATGCTAAGAGAGACCTAGATCCAAAAAGGAACTTGGGTGCTGAACTATGTGAAAACTCCTCAGCTGCTGATTTTGCCATCATAGGTTTCAGCATCTGTTTCCCAGAGTGTAATTCAGGGTGGTAAACCAAGCCCTTGGTCCTCTCAGAGACAACGCAGAACAACACCAAAACCTGCAGCGTGGTGTCTGCCCCCATCCCACCACTGCCTGTCCTGGCCCTCAGCCCTGGCTGCACAATGGACACTCCAGAGACACCACTCTGGTGCTTATGATGCTTAAAGTAGGGAACGGGAGATAGCATTTTTTTAAGAATTAAAAAAGTAAAGCCACAAGGAGGAGGTTCATGGCCTCTTATATGGCATCCTGTTGCAGAATCTTTAAAATGATGGGTTACAGCCTTTCAAGGAGAACATTGGAAAAACTAGTTTCATTTCTGCTGAAATACAGAAAAAAAAATTTGGGATTTAATAATTTTTCTGCTATTGTACATTGTTTTACTGTATCAATTTTTTATTTTAATGCTGATTAGTAAATGTTATTGCAATAAAGTCAAATATATAACTTGAAACATAATAAAAATAAATTATGATGTTTTATTGTTGGCAACAGCTGACTACTTCTGGAACGGATAACCGAGAAGCAGTTGTAAATACCAACTGGATATTTTCTTTTACTGGTTAGAAAGAAACTAATTATTTTTTATAACAACAATGAAAGCTGAAAGCTTATATGGAAGGCAGGAAAGGGGAGTAGAACTCCTTTCTTAGATATTTAGATCTGCAGTGAATAACAAGAGCTAATTTTTTGTTTTCTTGATGAATTAAAGACAGCCAAAGACAATTAGCTCTTCTCAGACTAGACTGAAATGAGGAAAGGTCACAGAAGAATAACAAAGATCTTCAAAGTTGTTGAAAAACTTTCCTTTGGGAAACAACTAGGCAGACAAAAACTTTCATCCTGGATATGACGAAGGAGTGATATGGATGTGGACTACAAAACTTTAAGAAGCCTGGATGAGGTAAATAGGGAACAACTGTTTCTTGCTTTCTCTAGTACAGAACTATGAAGCCTCAAATGAGGGTGAGAGGCTCACAGCAAACAAGGAGTTTATTCTTCCCACTGCTCACAGCTCTGTGGAGCTGGAGGACTTGCTGCCACAAGATGTTGCTGCTGATAAAGGTCTCCAACTTCTCCAGGGAAAGTGAACAAAGGAAACACATCTCAATTGAGGCAAATGAAGAGGAAGGTGTCTGACTAGTGATATCCTGATCCACAAACTGGTGGCAGGCAGGAAAATATTCTGAGGAGTTACTACTGCAGTCCTAGCCCATTTCTAATCTCCTTGGGCCCCTGCTACTGTTGGAGGTAGGTGATGGGGCTAGATGAGCCTGGGGTCTAATTTGTCATGGTTTCAGTGTTTTTGTGAATGAAAACTGTACATAGTTCTTGGCAATAGGAAGAGAATCCACAGCACCTTTACTGCCCTATGAATGTTCTAGATGACAAGTGTGGAGCCTTGGTCACTCCTCCTGGCCTTAAATGTATGCTGAATTATTGTCCTGACCTCTTGAGTAAGCAAAGATGATTGATGAGTGATTATCTTTAACCATCCAATGCCTCATATGGAAAAGAAGGCAGATTTTAAAAAGTATTTTACTCATGTCAGATCTTTTTTAATGTCTTTCTAAACAGAGTGTAAGATAAATGCAAAATTTCTAGATGATATTTTTCCTAAATTGGAGAGAACTTCTAGGGGCACTTTAGAAACTGATTTAATAGAACCAATAGATATTCTAAGGCTTAATATACCAAAGTCACAATGTATTAAAAAGTGGTTTTGCAAGAACTATATCACAGCAGAAAATGTAGTTCCCATAAGATCATTTAATATAACTTCATCATGAATATTTGTGTTGTTTCAGTCACTAACATACTCAGTCACAGTAGGGAAAACATAGATATTCTAATTTTGCTTATCATCAAAATAACTGAAACATTCTTCCACTGATTTTAGTATCCTGAATATGCTGGCTATTGAAAAATGCATTAATAGTGATAATTTTAAGGAAAATTTCATAACATTTCTGATACAAATGAAATATTTTTATCAACAAATCTGTATGACCAGTTTCTGGAACTTTGATTTCTCTTCTGATATAATCTTCTTTCCATAATATTTTACTAAAATTAAAAATCCAGAGAAAAGTTTTAAAGAGCAATAAACCCTTGAGAGTTTAGAGAGCTGCAGAAAAAAACCCGTATTTTATTGGAAAATCATTCCCTATAGAAGAAAACTAATTCCAGCAAATTCACTTAAAGTTGTTCTGTCTTGTTTTCCTTCACCTTACCTAGGAAGAGCAACTGTCACCAGTTTCCAGTGACTATGGCAGCATGGGTACATGGGCAGCATCTTTCACTTTGCTACCAGTTGGGTATTTCCCAATTAAACTATGGGGCAGCATATTATGTTTGGGGTCATTGGTTGGAGACAGAGATGACATGAACTCCCCGAGCCTCCTCAACAAACAGCAATGAGTTTATTCTGGCTGCCCTTCTTTCATAGGGGGTTTGCATTTCCCAGGTTTAAACACGTGATTTGTTGAGATCTCTCTCCGCCCAAATCTCTGGCCAGTGGGTGTTTCTGCGTCTAGGGTTGAGCAAGGTTGGCTGAGGGTCCCTGTTTGAGTTCAAATTTATCCTGCCATTGTTCACCCAGGGACTTGTTCTGCTTCTCTTCTAGAACGAACCAGGCTAACCAAATGGAGTTTGTTTTATGGCCAGATTTATCTTGTCCAGCCACAGACCGGCTGTACTGTGGCAGAAGCATATCTCCTGCAACACTCCTGCTCCAGCATGAAGAACTGGAAGAAGACAGAGCACATTGCCATGTGGGAGGCCTGGAAGAGAAAAGCAATCACAGGTATGATGCAGGCAAACACCTGCAGCAGGAGTTAAGGGCAGGCGTTGGCATCCAAAGCTGATCATGTTCCCAGGTGTTTACCCTTCTCCTCTACGTAACAAAAAAAAGATTTTGCAAATTAGAGGTGCTGATGAGGAACAACCTCATAGACAAAAGACATTACACATATAATCTGTACAGTTACACTACAGGAATACATAAATATTCTGAAAAGTCTTCATACATTTTGGTGAGGAAAGCCATTGTGTGTTTTCACAGTAGGTAAAAAACTATTTTCTGAACCATTAAAACTCTCTCATTTCAGCATTTTTAATCCACCTACATTTACAGATCAAGGATTTGAGGACAATAAAAAGAAAAAATAATGAGATAAAAATAATGTAAGGAAAGAGATACAGAAAGATTCTTAACTTTCTGAAATTTGTGAGCAATTCATTCAAAGGGAGGGTTTTGGAGAGAAAAAAAATGGTCTAAGTCCACAGTGATTTCAAGATTACTGCCATGAGAGCAAATCAAGGCTTAAGCTAAGAACAATCCTCTCAATCAAAGATAAAGGTCAAGCATAACTTTCTTCCCCAGTGCAGACATCTGTTCTAATGGAGGAGACCATACAGCATCTGAGCTATGAAAAATGGCTAGTTTTTGTGAGGTTTTATAAGTACAAAAAATATATTGATCTTGACATCATGAAGGTAAACTGACTGAAACTCTCTCCAGTTCTGCAGAATTAGAATGCATTTCCCCAGTTTCAGATTTATAAATTCCTTTTCTTTGAGCTGCCTTTATCTCATAGTTTTAATCTTTCCAAGATTTCCATGGTTTTAAAATAATACTATTTTTATTTTCCATTCTATTTCTGCTGGACTATTTTATGTGTGCAAAATCTTTCAGCTGTTCTTTGCACCCCTAATTAAATCCAAAACTGTTGTAAGAAATTGCCTCACAAGCAGGTCACGTTCTGTACAAACATTGCAGCTCCGTGGGTGGTTGTTTGAAGTACATACTTGTTATATCTTGCAATCTAGAAATCTCATTCCATGTCCTCAGCAGCACTGTAATATCCCTCTATCTCTTTATCATTTCAGCAGTATCAGTCTTTTTGCTATGTATTCCTACCATACATTTTTACTGCCATTTCTGGTTTCAGTATCTTCTCTAGGAACCTTTGTCTTTTACAGTGCAAAACTTCAGATGAATATGTAGTCTTTCAAAGCCAGATCCTAGAATTCAAATTCAGACGTAAGAGGGCATAATCATATTTGTTGTACTCAAGTTCTCAGACTACTGAGTTAATACACATTTCCCTGATGAGTGCTGGGATGACTTCCTAGCAGTTTCTCAAACATGTTGTCTGGATAATGGTGATACTAAGGCCAAAGCCAAAGGCTGACTTCAGCTTTGAAGCCGGAGCTTTTATCAACTACCTACTGCAGCACTGGCAGGAAAACAGGGTCAAAAGAGCTTTTGTTGAAGTGTGTCTTTGTTTTGGGCTTAACCAGGCTGAAGTATGCTGATGCTTTGGCAGAGTACCCTGATGCCCTGATATGGTATTGCCAGGAACTGGAAGTCCAAGACTTAGAAAGAATAATTCTTCCAATAATGTAGCACCATGAGCGTCATAAAATTAAGAAGGGTTTTGTGCTGGTAAAAAAAGTTGTAATATGCAATTTCTATTACCTTGCTTTATGTTTACATGGGAATAGAACTTACTAGCCTTTAACCTATGCCTACTCCCTCCACAAAGTAATGGGTTGGCATTAAGTAAGTGCCAAAGAAAACTGACTTCTAGCATCTCTCTGAGCAGATGATGATTTATTTTTTATTTCTAAGTTTACTTTCTACATTTTCTTTTGCATTATTTTGTCTCTTTTTAATCCTCTTGGATTATAAACCAGTCCATTCCCATCATTGCAGCTAACCAAGTCATCAAACCAGTGACCTGTTCTTAGTCTGTTGGTTCCCATCCTCTTGCTTCATTTCCCACATTGTCCATAAGATAATAAATTTTATTTGTAATTAAATAATCCCTGAGTGAAATTCATAACCAATCTTTTTAGCAGGTATCCTCTCTTCCAGATGATCTTCTCATCAATCTACATAACTAAGCTCACTCTTGTTGCCATCTATTACTACAATGAATGGTGAATTCTTTATCAGCAGAGTGACACTCTTTCACAAAGAAATAGAGGATAAATTCACCCCACAGTAATTAGGAGACGGGAATTCTGGATCTGAATGGTCCCAAACATATCAAGTCAGTTCTTTGTTTTCTACAAGTATTTTAAGGAAAGCAACGGCTGATCCATGAGTTTTAAAGAAATTATGTAGAAACTATGATGGAAGAAGTTACACACAATATAGACAACAAATTCCAGCACATGTCACCCTACACTCCCAAATCAGGTACCAAGGTACCAAAGGACATGGATCTTCGAAATACTTCTAGTTTTGCATTCCAGGGACCTCATTTTGAGGTACTTGATTGTCCTCAGACAGGGCAAAGGTGCTTCAAAGGCTCACGCAGGCCCAACTTCTCTGTGTTGTGCAGTCCCACACTGCTCACTATCATCTGTATTAGTCTTAATAATTAAAAATTGAAAATAGTATCAAATTAATTCAAGGCTATCCATCACATAAGAAATACTTTGCATTAACAAAGTAAGTTGTCAAGCACCATCCAATCCTTATCTTCTAAGTCACCTCCATGAAGATGCAGAGTTTACTGCACCATTCACTTTTGAATCAGGGGCTTGCTCATTTGGCCACAATTTCCTTCTCCTTCAAAAAGTTGCAGCGTTATCTGCAGATCTAGCTGCACACAAACCAGAGAATTGATCATGTTCATTGACTATCAGGTCGGTATGGAATATTTTGTCTGCCTTTTCTCTCCTTTTTCTTTCTTTTCACTAGCAGTTACTGCTAGTTGGACTTTCCTCTTCAAAATAATCACCTTATGAAAATCAGGGAGTTTGTGGCTTCAGCAGTTCTTAGTGCTAAAGGGACTGAAGTTTCATGTTGATTCTATATCCCATCTTTTCCTCATTCTGAAGAGAACAGGTTTTTTGGGGGTGGGGGGTTTTTGTTTTTGTTGGGGTTTTTTGTTGTTGTTATTTGCTTGGTTGGTTTTTTTGGGTTTTTTTGGAGGCTTACCTACAAAACACAAAAGAGAAGGAAACACAGGTGCTATAAGATTAAGTGTTGGGCATTGAGAGATATTTAGGAGAGCTGCCAAAGGTCAAAGCAGTAATGCTTAGGAAGGTGCATCTGCTAAGTCCCAGTGCAAAGCCTGCAGTTCATCCTTTGTGTTTCTCACAGAAGGGGATGGGTTTCAAAGCCTCCTTCTGGGCAATATGACACCCTGTTGCAGTCTGGGTGCTGCACCCTTATGTCTGCCTTCCAGTAGTTCAACCACTGGATATTTCAGAAAATCCCTTTAAAAGAAAGGTGCCATAGCCCCCAGAAACAGGATACCAGTGCTATTGCTGATTTAAATGCAAACCATTGTGCTGTCAATGCCAATAGTTACCTGCTTTATTACTTTGAGTTTTGGCTTTCCCTTTCCATTTGTATGAATATCTTTGATCTGAGTTAATACCTTCATTTGGAGATTTAGACAGCTGTAGTATACATACAAGGGATGGCATTGTTTCCATAATGATGGAAGTTTCCTCACCTGCTGTTTCATTTTATCTTGTAATTTAGTTAAATCAGGAGTTCTTATTCTCTTGAATCACCTTCTGCTTGACAGTTTGGATCAAAAGGGAAAGGGCAGAGTGTTTTTACCTTCACAACTCTGTGTTTAGCTCCCATTACTTCTGTCACTTCTATTCAATTATCTCTCACAATTTGAAGTACATTTAAACAGATATTGCAGGTGGCTATACAATTACAGAACAATGGAAAAACTAGAGAAATTTCAGCATATTTGTTGGATTTTATACTCAAATTGGCAGCAAATGAAGTTACCATCTTATGACTGTATGGGTTTTTGCCTGAGATAATTACTATATACATTCAGAAAAATCAAACTGTGACCTGAGGATCAGAACAGATAATTACTATATACATTCAGAAAAATTAAACTGTGACCTGAGGGTCTGAGGAGCAGAACAGTCAGCTCCATCACCTTTTGTGAACAAATGTGATACTTAACACTTATATCAGTGGTGATTAGATGAGGTTCTCAGAGTGTTTCTGAATAACAAATGCTTGTTCAATCAAAATTACTCCTTTGGGGCTACTGCTGAAAAGAGATCATATACGCAAAAGAGTTGCACTGTTTAGATGCCTCAGGATGTTTTATTTATAAGTTAAGGTACTGTGACAGTGCTTATTCAGAAAATGCATCATAAGTCTCAAGGTGAAGCATTCAGAGTTAAAAAATGCCACCAAATGCCATTGTGACAATGTGTTAGGAAATAACTTTAATAATATTGTGATATACTCTGTTCCCATGAATCTGTAGTCTCACACAAGGGATAGAACAGCCACTAACATCAGACAGGCAGCTATGGAAAGAATCCTTTGACATTCAACATTCCGTGCACAGCTCCAGGCTCCATGCAAGTTATAACCCCACTCTGAAGAAATATTTTGATTTCCTTATGAACATTTCATTATATTATAGTACCACACATGCCTCACAAACAGTAAATATTTTTTCTCAAACACTTTAGAAAATGAAAGAATAATTTCTCTCCAAATTGGGGGGAAGGGGGCAGGGATGGGACAGAAATGGAAACATTATTTTCCATTTAATTTAGGTGAAAAATCTTATCCTTACCATTGAATTTTCAAAAAAAGGAAATAGTGTTACTTTCAATTTCAGTTCATGGCTCTCACTTTGTAGAAGATAGGGTCTTAAAAAAGCTTTCCTTAAAAGTGAGGACACATTTGTAAAAAATCTGTGGGTAAATGCCTCGACAAATTTCCTACAAAGGAATTTTATACTGGAGGCAAGGACAGAATCTAGTCCACAGAACTCAGCTGCTGCAATTCCACATTTTACAATTCTTTATTCAACTGTCTGAAACAAAAGACCATTTTTCCTTTCTCTATGGATCCCTCCATCATAAGAACAGATCACAACACAAAGCCTCTTTCACTACACAATTCCTAAGTCTTCCTCAGAACTCTATCCATCCTTCACATTTCCTGTGGGAAAATAATTAATAAAGGGCTGTATAATAACAGCAACACAGAAGAAGATTGAATTGAAGTTGCACAGGGAATCTCAGTTTCAGTATCTTTCTTCTTGCTACTATAAAATTCTTTTATGCACTTTCTAACCAGCAATTTCCTAGGATTTTAAGAAAAGCAGACTTAGACCTCAAAAATTCTTTGACATGGAGTTGCAAATTATGTCCACACATAACCTCCCTACATACACAGCAGGATTAAGAGGAGGCTGAAGGCTGGGAAAGCCACGCCTGGACTGCCCACGTTATTTACTGTGGACTCTGTTATAGCTTGGCTGAGAACTTTAAAACTGCTTAGAAAAAGGCAGCCTCAGGGTATCTGCTAGTGGATGGGGCTGTAAGTGTGCTTGGCTCCGAATATCCTGACCCTCATGAACTGGGTAAAAGAGAATTTGGCTCTACTTTAAAGCATCTAGAACATGCAGGCCTTCTTTTCTTTTGGGAGGTCTCTGCAGTCAGCTTCATGTATGGTTTTCAGGCAGGCCTGATTTTCATAAGCACTTCTGAAATATCAGGAATGCCTCAGCTTTTAAAGGGAAGTATTCATCATTTTGTCTATTGCTATTCCTACTAGGTTTTTACCCTGGAAACTCACCCTTTATCTATTAAATGATATATCTAAAACCCCATAAGATAGTCTTTCGTACATTTCCCACAAAAATATACCAGCATAATCTAGTAAATCTAGTACATCTAGTAAATTTTGTTTAGTCTATTGTGCTTACTAAGAGATACAAAACAAACATCTATGGAATAAAGTTGTATGATGTACTAATTATGAACCTTGAAAAGAAGCATATTAATTTCAAGAATCTATTAATACAGATTTGGGTTTTTTTCAACTCTGAATGACACTGTTTTTATAGATAATTAAGCCATTAAAGGGGAAAACATGCAGTAAATCATGCCCACATTCTGATTCCTATTAGAACTGTCATTCAAATTGTTACACTCCAGTAGAATGACCAGTCTGTAGCTGAGATAAGGAGCTCCACATGAATTTAGGTATCCAATGCAGAGATCTTGCCACGAAGAGGTAACAAAGAGCCCTGGAAAAGTCCTTTTGCCTCAGATGTTCTGGGTTACCAGAGACAGGTCAGACATATCCTCTGAAGTGTGCATGTACGTGTGTGCCTGTATGTGCAGCCTCTACTGGAATCTGATTTGTATGAATTGTATCAATGTTATGTTCTAGGAATAAGGAATGCATATTGAATTATTTTATAGCAAGCACGTGTCAATATGCTTTTTAAAACACAGAACACCAGGAATGTAACCCAGTTTTCACAGTTTCTCCTCCATATGTGTATCTCTGGAAAGCAGCAGTTCTTTTGACTCAACACCTTGTTTCAATGCACTCTGTGCCTGCACGGGTCTCTCTGATAACCTTTGTGGTTAGACTCCATGGCATGTAAAATCAAATGCCCTTCCCACACACATACTTTTTGTGAATTTGTCTGTCTGGCTCTGATTTTACCTCAACATTCTTTCACAGCCACATGATGGTCTTTCAGCAAGAACTTCAGGACAATATGCTCTTTTATTCTTTACTCAACTGTTAAAAGTACAACAGGCTGAAAATCTCCTAATGCCTAAAAGCAATTTAAATCCTAGAATCAAATTTCTTGTGATGTTTTACCTCAGATGGACATTTACACTGATAATAAACTGAATTATGAATTGTTCTACCTGCACAAATTTCTGTCTGAAAACAGGAGTATTAGAAGGCACAGAAAATTGCTCATATATTACAGCAAAGAACATAAAAGAGGCTAGTAAATACCAGTGACAGCTGAAGTTCTGACAGTAGAAATGCTAATTGGTTCTTTTCATGTATTGTTTCTCAGCATTATAACATTGGAAGAAAATTATGTTAAAAAGCAAACACTGCATGTGACAAAGCAAAGACCTTTGATATAGTATTTTTTACAATTATTTCCTGATGTTAGCTTAAGAGACTACAGCATAAAACATAGTTGTACCACACAGTAAGCGATTTCCCTTCTACATCTGCATTGCTTTAATATATGGAGCAGGAGGAGGAAGTTTTCAAGGATGAAGTTTTCTCATTCACCTGATTCTCATTTTTCAATTCATTAAAATTTTTTAGATTCTGAACAGAGCACCACTTTTTACTGCATTTTAGGAATAGCACTTCATCTGTTTGCTCAACTAAGCCCTAAAAGCACTAAAGACAAACCTGTCCTTTGAAGATAACAAATCACTTCACAGTTCCTGAACAGATTCAGCATCAAAAAGGTCCTCAGAGAAAAAGGTATCAGCTGTAGACCAGCTGCTTTGCCAAAGACAATATACCAGGCTTCTGCAAACTTGTTTTTCTTCTGTTTGCTAAGGTCTTTGCTGGGTAAATTCAAGTTGGACAAGCTGTGGGCGCAACTGGGTCTCTTCTTGCTCTGTCTGACACTCTTGAGCTCGTATTGGAGAGCTCTCAAGCACTGAAGGGCTGAGCTCAATCAAAAATGAGGCAGTGACTTTATGAACCTATGTTCTTACAGTGAAACTGGACCTCTGTCCTGCAGTTTTACTTTACAGAGCTCTTTCTGTACCAGCAAGATGGGAAAGAAATGCCAGTACAGTTACACAAAGCTGAATGACAGTCCCCAGTGCAGGCATAAGCATCGAAGGACCATGGCAGGTCCTCTGACTGGGATGGTTAACATTAAAAGGTCACAGTTCTGGCTTAGTGGGGCACAAGTTATTTGCTGCATAGGATGGTTCTCAGCATCAGAGAGAGGAATGGCTTCAAATAAAAGGTGAAATTAAGAAGTCAGGGTAAAATAAAAGTAAAATAAAAATGCATGATGGGAGGGAAGGGGCAAGGTTGATATGATGTTTTTCTTCTGTTTACTGATTAAAAAATACTAAAAAGCTGTTATAAATTAATAGCAGAATACACCCTTTGGCTTCTTTTGAAAACAAGAGCCAGCTTGAATACTGTAATCACACTGAGTCTGCATTTGCTGTGAGATAGACCCAAATCATGGTTTTTGTCCATTAGATTGTCTTTTATTTTAAACTGCCCTTTAGTCGTCATATTCCTTGACAGCCCACACCCCACTGTACTATATATTCCCTGAAGTATCTCAGCTGGCTCCTGCCAGTCAAGCTGACAAGGATCTCCACCCAGCTTTTAACAGAACTGCTATTTCAGAAACTGACTGGTTTCCTTCCTTCAAGCAAATGCAACAGTGGGTGAGTACAAGTAACACTCTGAACTGATACACTGAAATTATGCTGAGAAATATTGAGTGAAATGGGGCAATGACAATTTACACAGATACAGTTTCTTATCTCTTACTGACTTTCTCCTCCTGTATTATTCATTTCCAAATATCATACTTTTTATGAGCACTGTTTTCTTCTCAGACCATCTTTCTCTCCATTCCCATCTTTCTCAACATCACTCCACAGAGTATCAATCTTATCAATAACCCCATCTCATATAGCAGTCAAACCATCCTCCAAAGTCATCTCTCCTTCACAGTTCTCTTAAAATAGTTGTTGAAAGCATCCAGCCCAAAGGTTTCTTTTTATCTGGAAAATTTTCTTTTGCTCCATGCACCCCAAGATGTACGTCCCTAGCTTTGCTGTGAGAAGCTCTCTAAGGAGACATAGAGGACTCTTTATCTCTAAGAGAGCTTTATAATTCGATGTAGTATATTGTTTTTTTCCCGAGGGGGAAAAACAAATAGACAAGAGTTCATTCACAGTAGCATATCACACATCATTCTGGGACAATAAACAACTGATAGGCTGCTTGAGGCATTACTAAAATGTCTGTGTGTTTATGTGAAAATGTTGTGAAACAGAAAACTACTCTTTGCCTTGGACATGCTGGTAGGAGATAAGTACTATCTGTATCAGGTGTCTAGCCAAGATTTAGGGCTTATGGACAGTGTGAGATGGTGAACTCTGCCCTGTAGTTTTTCAGGATTTTTAAGTAACACAGTGTAATAATTTGTCAGTCATTTAGCTAAGAAAGCATTACTTGCAAGGTGTAAAAGAAAGTGGCTTTACACAGGAAGTGTTGGGATAAATGATATGGCCTGGTTGCAGCACGTATCATAAATGATGAACGTTGAAACTTGAGTTTTACGAAGGAGAAAATCTTTTGTCTGTCTGGCAACCATGCCATGGCCAGAGCCTGTTCCACTGCCCCAGACAGGTGCAGGGTGGCCAGGGGGCACTGGGCCAGGCCCAGCCCCAGGCATCAGGCAGAACACCATGGGCAAGAGAGGCGGAATCTGGCACAAGGAGTTTCAGGACTAATCACAGTTGCAGAGTTGCAGGCCCTCGGGACCCAGGGAAATTCAGTGCTGAATCTGAAGCATATTCTGACTCCTAGAAGACTTCACATTTCCTTCTGGAAACTTCTTTCCAGCAAAAAAAAACCCCATGCTTTTTTAGCTGCCTTTTTGGGATAGGTGTCATCTGAGCTATGTATCCCAGGGAGGATGCTAGATGAACTGACCACAAGTGCCTGGCTTAACACTGGCAGGTTAGGGTGAAGGTAGGTATTTCCTTCCCCAGTCATTTCAACCTGTGTAGAGTGTGGATGGAAGGCATTCCCATTGCTCCAAGGAACAACTTCATGTGTTTTGAAGTTCTATCAGACCTTTAGGAGCAAAATTAGGATTAAATAAAATATATCCTTAACCATGTGCACTTCTAGATCACTCATCTCAAAAGAGTATACTAAAAACCAGTAAAAGCTCACAGAAGGACAAGAAATATTTTAAGTATGGAATAGCATCTACAGGAGCAGAGACTGCATAGCTGCACAGGTGTGCTAAGCACCTCATTTAGGAGATACATTTGGGAAGCAGACCCAGATGTATTCATATACATCTGGATACCACGGGGATGGATAGGGATGAACTCCTTACTATCCCTTGAGTTGAAATGTAGGAGCCAAGGATGCTCAAATGAAGTCAGAAGGAAGTAGTTTTTTCAAGTGTAGGAATACTCTGGAAGACAATCAATTTTTTTAATCAGTTCTTTCTAAAGATCATTAAAAAACCTGACTGTTCTAAACCGGAAGAAGCACTTTCATATAAGCTGAAAATACATTTAAACTGCTGGTAATATAAAAGACTGACTTTTGCTAAGCAGAATAAAGTAGCTTCAGATGGTGTGAACATCTGACTTCATTGATTCTGCCTTCCTTGCAAACACAACATTCCCAGAATATGTCTACCTGAGAAAGCTTTCTGGTGTGACAGAAACAGATGAACATATTGGACCATTGAAACCCCTGTACTTCCACATTTGGTTCAGTGGTTTTACTCTGGACTAAATGCTGTCCAGGCTACCCAACAGAACATACCCATGTATAGGATTTGAGACTCTCCAAATGACCAGCCTCTCATTTGGATCCATGTTTCTCCATGTGCATGTGAATATGCTTGGCCTGCAGCTGGAGCTCACCTTCTGGTTTTATTTCCACCAGAAGGAATCTAGATCTGAACCAATGCACTGCAAGGCATGACCTCAGACCGAAAGAAAGGAAAGGGTTAATAGTTTCTCAGCTTGTTCCCTTGAGTACCTATCACAGGCAGAAGTTCTGCAAGAGAAAGGAAAGGAGGTTTGTCCTCATCAGCAGGGTGTGGGAGGTCAAACCACCAGCTGACAGGAACTGGCACTAAGAGAGGAGTTAATGGAGTTTTAATGAGTGAGCTGGGCCAATAATCACACATCTACCTGGCTTCTGAACTGCCTTCATGATAGGAATGTAATTTTACACCGTCTCCTTCTGAAAGATCTGAAAATTTGCACATTTTCATTGAGGATCATACCAGTTGTGAAATTTGTAGGGAATTAAAAGTAACAGGATTTCACAGATTAAGAACGTTTGCATTTCTCCCATTCAAATTCCCAATTATCTATCATCTGTGCTGAAAAAAAATCAACTGGTCACTGAACTTAAACCCCCTTTTGTTAAGAATAGAATCAGGAACCCCTCTTCATTAGTACTAGTGAATTGCTTTAAGGATTATCAGAAAAGGATGGTAGCAATAGAAGTGCTTAGTAAAATGAGAGATGACTAACACATGAATCTTTTCCTTAAATTCAGATCAGTGCATAATGATAATTTTTTCTTAATGCAGGGGTGGAGATGTGTTGCTTATATATAGATGATACTTAGGAAGCTGAGTATTGCACTCATACAAAACTCTCTGAATTCAGCTGTTAATTTCCACAACCCTGCAAAAGAGCTGCTAGGGTTAAGAGAATGAATTACAAATAAATAAAATAAAGTAAAAAGGATGTTTATCATGTAAACAATCTAACAGCTAACCTGACTTCCCTGGTAGAACATTTCTACTCTAGGAATTTAACCTATGGGCACACATAATTAGCTCTTTCACCTTAAAGTTGCTGAAAGAATGATTTGCTTAAGAAGATTAGGGTTTTTTAGTGTTCAATAGAAGTACTGACAAATGATCCTAAAATGATTATAGGGGAAATCTTTCAACACCATCTTCTGATCTTTTATTTTGAAATAGCATGCCTTTCAGTCAAAAACCTTTTAATCTGACCTTTTGTGTTTTTCCAAATCAATGCTCAACTTTTAATACCTTCTGTATTCAAATCGTGTATGCAATGAGACGGTTTTCAAGGCTCTTTTCATCCACATTGACGATGACCACAATAGTCCCTCAAATAGAACTTTAGAGCTAGTTTATTTCTTCTGGTCATTGTAACTGCATGCAGCTTCCTGTCTGCACTGGAGCATTTTACCATGCGGCATGGTATGTGACAACAATTCTTTTTAACTGTTCTGTACCAAAATTACTTAAGTTAAAAATAATTTTCCAAAATGGGGGGATTTTTAAGGGCAGGTGGAAGACAGAAGTGATACTGAAAAGCAAGAAGAAAGTTTCCACAGTTGGGTCATGGCAGGGAAATGGATTCTTCCATCATTTTGCCCGTACACCATAAACTTGAGGTGTGGAGTAAACACTGTAATAGAGTAAGCATTGTAAGACACCTGCAGTGGCTCTGTAGCTATTGTGTGCAAGACAGTCTATTTCCTCATATAAAAGCTAAGGATCAAATTCTGAATTACTAACTCAGACTTACAGAGTAATCCTCTCTTTTAAGATATGGAATTATCTGGATCCTTCATTGCTGCATGGTTTTATACATGAATTGAAATTATGTGAGCTTTATTTCTATTTTTCCTATTCCAATAATTCTCAAGCTTGGGAAATTTTTCACACTCAGCTGTTAGCATCATCTCAAAAATGATGCAATCGTTTTGTCAACTGATGCAATAATGAAAAATCAATTTATATTATTACAAATTAAATTTATATTAAATTATAAATTAATTCTTGCCCAGTAAAAATGAGGCTTCCCTACTTTAAGTTATGCTGCCATCTACAGGCAATGCAGGTTGGAAGAGAACTCTGGCCCCTAGTTTAACTGCCTCCACAAAACAATGATAATGATAATAAAAAGGGAAAAAGTATGTGATGCTCAATGTAATTGCTCACCACCCTCTGTTTGATGCCAGACCTCCCTTCCCGAACCCAGATCAGCTCCTCTTCCAGGTTACTCCCCCCAGTTTATACACTGGGCATGATGCTCTGGTGTGGAGTACCCCTCAGCTGGGGTCACCTGCCCCAGCTATGCCCCCTCCCAGTTTCCTTTGTGTACCTCCTCACTGGCAGAGCATGAGATGAGAAAAAAGTTCTTGACTCGGGATAGTCAACTTAGCAAAAAAACCCAAACATCAGAGTGTTACCAACACCATTCTCATTCTGAATCCAAAACACAGCACTGTAACAGCTACTGAGAAGAAATTAATACTGCCCTAGCTGAAACCAGGACAGTTACTAAGAGGTTTATCCCATTTGGTCTTACAAACCTCCTCAGATGGAAGCTGCACTGCCTCTGGGCAACCTGTTCCACTGCCTGACTGTCCTCACAGGTAAAAAGTCCTTCCTTTTAACCATTCTAAATCTGTCATTTCAATTTAGGCTCACTGCTTCTTGTTCTCCTGCCACACACACTATGAAGATCCTGATAGGTATTGGAGAGCTGCTGTTGATTCCCCCCCAAATTATGTCTTCTCCAAGTTGATGAAGCCCAGTTCCTTCAGCATCTCCTCAAATGACAAGGGTTCCAGTGCCCTAATAGCTCAGAGACTCTGCTGAACTCGGTCCAGTTCTTGTGTTTTTCTTGTGCTAGGGACCAACACCGAATGTAAAAGTTCAATGTGGTCAAACAACTGCTGAAAATTGGGATGTAATACCTTCCCATGATCTATTGGTTGTAGCCCTGCTAACCTATTCCAGAAGGCTGTTGGTCATTCTTGCTGCCAGGAGCTGAACAGGGCCCATGTCCAGCTGCCCACCAGCTCCCTGCAGAGCTGGGCTGCTGCACTGCTGCCTCCCTCCCACAGGCAGCACTTCACAGTTGTCCTTGTTGAGTGTCATACAGTTCACACTAGCTCTTAATGAGTAAAGTTCTTCCTTTAGCATATCTAAGCTGCCCTGAACTGCAGCTTGACTCTCCAGAATATCCATTTGTTCCCTTCATTTGGTGTCATCTGCAGATTCAATGAAAGTGAATTCCATCCACTCCTCCAGGCCACTGACAAAGGTATGAAGCAGGATGGGGCCCAGAAGACATCCCAGTGACACTCACTCCAGGGAGGGTGTGACCCTTTAACCACTGAGCCTCATCATCCACTCACATTTTCACTCATCTGGCTGTCCACCCATCCAAACCACAATGTCCTAACTTGGTTTCTCAAATATTGTGATACAGTGGCAAATAGACAAGGTAAATGATGCTTTTTTGTTCTCCCCTTTTTCAAAAATCCACTCATTTTATCATGTTTAACTTTTTTTTTTACTTAATCAAAAAGAAAATAGAAAAGTTTCCTTTCCAAAGTTGGTTAGTATTTTTTTGTGCTGCCATAAGGCTTGACAGTAATAGGATTGCAAGTCTGCATCTTGTAAACTATGTTACATGGTTTGGGTTTCATTATAAATGCTTTTTCAATGATGTCAAGTACCCGCCTGATCTTGAAGAGCTTACTGAAATAGGCACTCCCAGCTATGCTTTACTGAATCCCGAAATCATCAGCATTAACTTAATTTGGGGCATTCATCAAATGTCTGATAAAGCAACTGACAACTTGTCACTGTTGACTTAGGACTTTTACCTTTTAACACTAAGTACCTGAATACAATGAAACACAATATATTTAGGAATCCTAATTACAACAACTTTTCAGTTAGAACCCTTTAGGCTGTAAACTTGTAACATTATTGCTTGAACAACATTTAGTATAAAACATTAAAAAAAATACTATTAATTGTTTGCTGCAAATAGTTTTCCAGGACTTAACTTTGCAAGCCAGATGTCTATGCAAACAGGAAATTCATGCTGGATGCCCATGGTTTCTTTAAGTTCTGTTAGACCTGCCTGGTGTAACAGTTTTACTCAATGCAATCAATGCATTTAGAGTTTGGAATGATTTTGAAACATTCCAAAGGATTTTGGTAATGTTTGTTTTCCTAATCTGTATGAATCTCAATCTACAAATTTTTCCTGTTCATGACTTGAACCTGTAATTCTCCCTTATGTTCTTGGCATTAAATGTAAAATACCAACATTGTACAATATTCCAGCAATCTTTCATTAAGTGGAATCTTAAAAATTACATTTCATTATTTCTCTCAGACAGACTGTTGCATAACATGAAGGATCAAGGTCAAATGATATATGAAGAGAGACTTTTAAATCATTCAGATGGTTGTCCTCAATTTTGATCTCTTTTTCACTACTTTCCAAAAAATATGAGAGATTCTGAACTTTTTTCAAAATAAGTCTGTAGCATCCAGGTATATTCAGCTGTAATGGAGACACTCTGAATTTGCACAACTCCAGCTCATCCTTAGAAAGTCGTTCATGGTACCATTGTCCAACTTTATTACTGGGATACTTGATACTATGCCCCACCATTGGAAGAACCACCTTCAAAGAAAAAAAAACAAACATATTTGAGGTAATGCTCACCCATTTCCCTTTAAATAAATGTGTGTGATCATTTAAAACCTTGTGTTTTGAGGCCTGAAATAGTAAACCAGCAGATTCCCTTGTGAAATGAGGCTGTGCATGGCAGGTATATTGAATGTAATTAAAGCGGAAAAAAAATAATCGATGTATCAGGATTCCTAAAGCAAAGCAGTATACACCAGTAAAGACATTCAGTTGCCATATATTAAGTTGCCATGCAAGACTTCACAACCACACTCTGAAACCTTCAGAAATTAGAAAGATAACTGCTTTTGAAAATTTTTCCCAGTAGACTGAAATCTTTCCTGAAGTATTCAGCTTCAGGATAAATACTGCCATACTGCAAATGACACTGTACTTATTTTCACTACCAAGTAAATTTGCTATGAGACTAGAAATTAGTTCACATGTTCTCTTCAATGAGCATTCTGGCAGGCAAGAAGACTGCACCAGTTAAATTAATCACATTTTTTTAAAACAAAACATTTCATTCAAATAAAAAGATCAAAAACTCAGAATTTTTCATACAGACTTACTTGGTATATAGAATATTTGTTAGCTGATTCTTCTGAAGCAGTGACTACATGAACCTGACAAGACATTTAAGAAGAAAAAATACCAACCTTTAAAAAAGTAAAAACATGTGCTTTATTTTAGGAATTATGCACTGTACTCACAAACTTGCAAAGATTATTAAGGTTATTTGACTACTGCAGAGGCAATAAACTCAGGCATGAAAAAAGAAAAAATCTTAAGATATGCTTAATTTACATTAATCAGTTTATGGGTAGATGGCACTGCATTAAACATTTACTGACACTAGCTACCACCATTATTCTTTGAGTCTGAAGTTAACAAAGTCAATGCCATCTTGTGCTGTATCAGCAAATGTAAAAATACAAAGAAAAATGTTCTGTATTAAGAAGGAATATATCTACATAAAATTCAGTAACTCAATACTGAATTTAATACATCTGCTTTTATTTTATCTAATTGTTTCATTAATATCCATTCTCAAAAATACTGGTAAAAAAAAATTTCAATTGAAACACAAGCCATGACATAGGGACTGGAGATAGCCTTTCAAATGCTCTGGCCTTCAAATTTGTAAGGGGTTTACCCAAAAGAAATTAATTACATTCTGCTTCTGCACACACCTGTTTGCTCTCCAGTAAAACACTGCACATTTTATGATCTGATCAGGAGAAACATAGAATCATCTGGGTTGGAAAAGGCTGAATCCAGCTGCAAACCTAATATTGCCAAGTCTACCACTAAACCCTCATCACGTACCTCCAGGGATGGTGTCTCAACCATTTTTCTGTGCATGCTGTTCCAGTGCTTGATAAGCCTTTTGGAGAAGAATATTTTCTAATATACAATCTAAATTTTTCTGGGACAACTTGAGGCTATTCCTTTTGTCCTACCACTTGCTACTTGGCAACTGTCTTCACAATGAAGTATGCTAACCCTAAAAGAAGAGAGCACTTCAGAATGGACTTTAGCAAGTCAAAACCTGGGACCAGACACTCCACTGCAGGATTCTATGTGCTGGCTCACCTATGGCTCCCTGCACAGCTCCCAGGCTGAGTTGTGGACAAGCAGAACCACTCCCTTGCCCTTTACTACTTTACCAAGAAGACTGCTGCATTTTCTTGAACAGCTGCTACCAGTTTAGACTCAGCACCAGTGAAATTGTGTGAAACATGTTTTGCCTCTGTAGCTGCAATGAGATTACCAGTTCAGCCTTGAGGCCACTTTTTCATCCTGGACTCACACTCAGCATTGTATATAGGAAAGGCCTGATGTGGAGAGCAAGACTCAGATCTGCACTGACTGGTAACATGGTCACACCCAGAGTCTACACTGAAGGTTTTCCCTAGTCAGATCCTAAGAAGAGCATTATATACCATGGAGACTAAATTTTTACATGTATCATTTCCGACCTTTTGTTCCTTCCTCTCACTTGAATAAAATGAACAGCCAAAACAGATTAAAGCTGCTAATTATATGTGTAGCTTGTATATCTATTTATGGTGAAACAAGAAAAAAATCCTACATCATGTTTTTTAATTTTGTCATAAATATTAAATATTTTAATGAATAAACAAAAATAAAGGCATTAGAGTATGTCTGCTTATGTATTAAAGTGCATTATGTTGTTTGGGGTTTTTGTTGTTGTTGTTTTCTTCTTACAAGAAGTACTTTACAAGAAGACTCACCTTGTCAGTCAGGGAAATGCTTTCATCATTTTCTTCCAAGCAGACAAGATCACCCTCAACCACTTTTGAGCCATAAGTCTTCAGCCTATATGATGCTGCTTCATTCCAAATTTTACTGCAATAAGCATGGACATAGAATATGCGCAAGGAGTGAGGAATGTTGAGCCATGCTTTGGTACAACCTTCATGATTTACACCATAGCGATTTATAGCTCGTAGCAACATCTTCTCTCTTACTTTAAATTCTGGCAGCATCACAAGTGTGCCCTTTGCATCTTCTGATATAAACAAAAATAACTATGTCAGTAATGCCTGATTATTCAAGTATTACCTGACATTTAAAAAGATAAAATAATCAAATAGGGAAAAAAGGTGCCAGTCTAAAGTCTCAGGCTTTGATTACTTCCTTTCCTTCAATGTGTCATGTTAGACAAATATATGTATTTCATCTTTGATGCTTATTAACACAGACCCATGAATTTTATTCTGTTTCATGCAGTATAAATTAAACTAGCTGTCATTCAGTTATTCGGCCGAGTTTTTTTCAGAAACTTACTTTATCACTCCAAAGGGGTTTTTTTGAACCAGGTAACTGAAAGTAAAAACCAAGCTATAAAAGAACATTAAATCTCTGTTTCTCATCATTTCAGAAGATGTATTTCACAGCAGGTAAAAACTATAAAGGCAAAAATGACATTCGCCTATGGGAAGTCTGACCCTTAACGAAGATGAAAATACATTTAATCAGATTTTTACTACATTATATAAATGCTGTATATTTAAAATTTTATGGGGATTTTTTTTCATATTACAAGTGATTACCCAATGAAGCCTTTCACACAGACTCCTACGTCTGCTTTCAGGAAAAGGCAAGCAGCTGCTTTCAGGGTCCACATCAATGTTTCCATGCATCATACAGCCATGTACAGAACAGAACCATTCCTCTCGTATTTTTTTGTGAAACCAAACATATCTTTGTCTTTTGAAGCTTTGTAGACACTTTATATCATAGTTGGTATGTCAATCTATAGTGAGAAGCAGGCTAATAGATGTGGAATATTTGAAAAGAAAAATACATTTGAAGTAGAGAGCAATTTCAAATTGGTGAGAAAGTTCAGCTGAATGTTAAAAGCAATAAACACAGCAAACAGAGCACTCTACTCAGCACACTCCTGCCTTTGACCTATTTTGTTGATTTCAGTGCAAAAAAGAAAGAAAGTAGATGTGTTAAGTGTGGAGTATGAGTTGGGTGCCGCATTCCTGTATCCTTCCCTCACAAGGGAGAAGAAATTGATTGTCCAAAAGCAGACACATGGAAGGAGACCAGAACCCCTCTGATCAATCTTAGTCTCTTCCTGCATTATGATATACAGCATTTGCTTCTATATTTTTCTGCACCTGAAGTACATTCATTTTCCAGTATTTTGCACATTTAGAGTCTCATCCTCATATAATTTTAAAATGTGCAACTGTATTGAGTTTCACAGAATGAAGTATAAGTGGCATAAAGCAGTAGGAAAATAAAAAGTATTTTACTGTGCAGCAACACCTTATTCCCTCACAATATTGACTCAGCATAAATACATGGACAATTTAAATGGACCTACCAGTTTGAAGAAAGTATCTTTTTGCATTGTTTACAGGATCATCAGTATCTTCGGGTGTGAAAAATAATTTTACAGCTTTCACCTTAAAAGAACATTTTTTTTTCAGTTAAATATGACTATTTGTCAGCTTAACAGGTAACCATGCATCCAATTCTGTCTTAACATATTCTGCAAGCTCTCAAAATTAAATCAGATCTTCAGTGTCAAAGTCAAATTCTCCCCTTCACAGAAGATCCCATGAACCACAGAACAAGGTTTTGTGTCTCTTCTCAGTTTAAAAAGAGGTTTTAGTCACTCAGAAAATGTAAAACAGTGAAAAACAGTGTAAAATGGGAAAAACCAGTCACTCTCTTGGTCATCCAGTTCAAACTTCTCCACTTGAAATTGTCATAATTCTGTCCTGAACAGGAACGCTCCTTCCTTCCATCCTGCATGCTCCATGCAAAATTTAGACTGAACACATTCCATAGTCTCATACAGAGGGACAACTATTTTTATTTTGTTTTTTAATACTGATCAGTATTAGGTTGGATGACACTGTGACAAGGAAAACACTACAGTAATCTCTGCTACTTGCAATATTGGAGGACCTGCTCAATTTGCTAGCACTTCTACCAGCCTGTGACACCTGGCTCTTGTCCTCCTCTGTATTGGACTGTGCAAGCACATACTAGCACATTTTTAATATAAATAGTAGCTCCTACCTATTTTAAATTAAAGTAACTGAGTTAAGACTTAGGATTTAAATCATTACTCCTCAGGGACTGGCACCTGGTCCAGCTGCTGTCTGATGTCAGATATATCAACAGCAACTTTTACGGGCTGCCCTCAAATCTTGAATCTTGTATTTGAAAGATAAGATTTCATGATTTTTCTCAGAATCAAAACAAGATTAGAAAAAAAGGATACTCAAGTATCCTTTTGAATTTGTAGTGTCTGATTAGTATTTTACCTGTGCCAAACACTATACCACATACACTGAAAAGTACATTACTCTTATCTTATTAATTATTACTTAATAAGCTCAGAACTGAGAGTTTGGGAAAGTAATCAAGGAATAATGGAAAGCAGCAATCTCTTCTATATAGCAAATAAATTAATGCAGTGTTGAAAAAGCAAATCCTTACTTATGAACTTATGTGGTATTTTTAAGAGGTAAACAGACCCCCAGCAGGATAAAGAACCTACAGTTCAGAGGCTATCAGGATCATGAATAAACACAGTATGAAGACTGCTTCTTTTCAGTGTTGAAATCCTGTATGGAATGCAACCACTCTCCTACCAAGTGGCATGATGACAATCCCAATCACATTCCAATCACAGACAGAACTATCACCACAGAACTATTTAAAGCTTCACTTGCTGTTTAAAAAAAGGTTTTAGTTTCACTATGAATATCTTCATGCTTATGTTCTTATCAAAACTGATGTAGCAAATGGTCCCAGCATATAGATGGATTTATCTCACAAATGAAATTGTTCACTGAGGTCAACTCCAGTGCTAGATATTGCAACAGTAATATGAAATACTCTTGACAGTAAGTAGCGAAATTACAAAAATGGAAATACCATTTTTTCATTCAGTAAAGCCAATCCTATTTGATCTGTCTGAACAATTTGTCCTTGTCCAAATCGCTGAGGTCCATAGTAATTCACAAAACCTTTTGTCTAGAATGAGAAAGAATAAATATGTTATCTGCATGAAAGTACTGGGTATGATTAATAAGACCAGGCATACAACACACATACATCTATATTTACATCCAAAATGCATAAAACCACATGAAGCAAAACTCATAATCCATTACAATATTTTGCACTAAAAAAAAATCTAAAAAGACTATCAAGTTCTACCATTGTCTTCACACCATTCAAAAGATCCCAGGTAAATGAAACAAAATTATTTCTATATAGTTAATTATTATAATTACAACTATAGGTCAAGTCAAAGTAATTAAGTTTGTTAAATGTGTCATTATGGAATCTGTACTCCAGCAAATGCAGCACAGCTAATGAAGAGTAACCACTGGACATTTTTTCTTAAAAACACTAATCTTTCTCACCTGAGATAATTTCTGTGATTATTGCAATATAAAGGTCAAAAGTGAACACTTCCACTAATTTTAAATTAGTGGGATTTTAAATCTCCAGATGAGTTCTAGGTCACATGTGAGAAGTAAAATCACAGTCATGTGACCCAGGGAGAACACCTTTTTCTAAAAAGTAGTAAGTATACATGGAGTAGACAAACAAAAAACATATAACTGTTTTGCAAATGGTTATTAGGTTCAAATTTTATAATCTTGCTTTGGACACCTATAGGTCCCATACACAATTTTGCTTTCAAAGAAGATGAAAAATGCACATTTTTGATTTATACATATCCTATTTTGTCATTCATCTTCTGACCAGTAAGGTAAATCTAATAAAGCAAGACACACAGTCATAGAAATCTGTGTTCATTTTCCAAAGAGCAAAATAAAACAAATCAGATGAAGCGAAGAAAGAATTATAGTACCAGCTGAATGCTTTCCTCAATAATAAAATTAATTTCCAAAATGCGTGTAATGTATTTTGCTTTTGCACATTGCGTAGTTTTCATTCAAGATCTTATTCCTGGACTAATCTTTAAGCAATTTATATTATAGTTATTAATTTGAAAAATAGGGCAAGAAAAACAATACAGTAATAAACATCTACAGTTTTCCCCTTCCATTATTTGCTTTTATTTTTCTTAGTGGTTTAAGAATGTCTGATGATGGGAGTTTCCTTCAGGAAACTGTTTTCCTAAGGAAAACAGAGCCAAAATGCACTGCATTTCAGGGGAATCTTCTTCTTGGAGATGGACACTCCACATATGTTCATACCATTAAAGTTTTTCATTCAAGCCAACCACGCATGTTCCTCCCATGACCAAAAAAGGCAACCAGCTGTCATGTGCACTAAGCATATGTGTGTATATACATGTATCACATACACATTATATGGATGTGTAAGTACATTGTTTCCCACTTCATCTGCCGCAGTGAAACCCATCACTTTAGCTGGCTTCTGCTCTGTGCAGCAATGGCTCTTATATCCATACTCATTTCTTCCTGAATTCCCCTTGTCTTTTGCTGCACGACCCTGGGGTCTCTAGTCTGGAACACAGAATCAATTCACTTGTAGTCCCTTCTTGGAAGGCAATTTTAGTCCTGATTCCCTAAGTAATGTAGGAAAGACATAAAACTGCAAAAAGCACCAAACTTGGGAAATATTGCCATTATTGTGCTATTACGAGCATTTTCCTTAAAAGTACTTTTTATAAAAGCAATGAATTAAAATTCTGTTCATTATCAGAAACCATGAGCCTTTCTTACCCCAACGCTTTCCATTGCTTCAGATACTCTCTCCTTCAAATCTGCAGAAGAGTCATGACTGTGGTGTTGGAGATCTCTCACAACTATCTCAAAGTGATTACCCTTCAGCTGACCAAGTCTGAGATGCTGGTATGCTGGACGGATGTTGTATATTTTCATACCCTTTTTTTCCATTTTGCTTCCAATTTCCTTCAACCTAAATAAAAAATTGGGAGAAATCATGAACCACCCTCTGTTAAAGCTATACAACTTCTAATTATTGTCTTTTTCACCCTTGCACTGATATTAAAAACACTTAAAAATACAATAGGATGTAAAACAATTATTACAAGAAAACCAAATCAAATGCAGAGATAGAAGTCTTAAAATTGAGTTATAATCCAGAAATACTTTTTAAAAGTTTGCATCATTGGCATTTTTATGATATTGACAGACACTGGAACGAAGCAGTTCATCGAACTTTCCCAGAGTAACTGCACTGAATTTTTAATTTTTTAAATTGAAAAACTAGTCATTTTCTTATTCTTCACTCCTCAAAATCTGTTTTTCACTAAAGAGAAAGGAAAAGAAAAGGTAATGTGCCCTAGCAGACTCCAAAACACAACTGCGCTTTCTCAGTCAGCCTTAACAAAAACAAATTCAGTGCACTGATTCTCTGGGTGTGCTCGCACATGCTTGTAATTGGAAACACAGCTGACAGTTCAAATATTTACCCTTTAAAATATCTACTCAATCTCTTTGTTCTTATGCGTAAATAAGACTCGTTCAAATCAAAGGAAAATTTCAGTATAAGAGCTTGAATTTTAAGCAATACTTTAATAACTTCATAAACTGTTTATTTGTAAAAAATACTTATTTCTCCTGCAGTGTGGATGCACTTACCTATTTTGCTTCATCATTTAAAAACTAATTTTGCTAATTAACTCTTGGACAACTGGCCTTACAGTCCAGTTTGCAGTGCAGTGTTACCATTGATTTGAGTGCTAAGTTGCATATTCCTTAACACCACAAAAGATTAAAGCCATTTTCACTGTGCTCTATACAGGCAAGAGGAAGACACGTCAGTAAGAACATTCAAGAGATACTATCATGTTGATACTTAAGAACACCAAAAACACAGTGCTAAATTGCTTGTACCCAGATTCCAAGTACCTCTCAGGAGTCACCTTCTTCACAACCATAGGCTGAAAAGTGATAGCCTTCTTATCTTTGATGCCAGTGTAACTGAAGTCTGAAGGAAGAATATCAAGTTCAGCTGCCAGCAAGCCGATTGCTTCTAGTGTTTCTAGGTTTTCTTTCTGAAGGGTGAAAGCTGAAACAATCATCTCAGAATTATTAGGAACATGTCTTTATGTGTCAGTGTTCTGCCATGACAGACAGGGAGGTTCTTCCCCAGTTTCCAGCATGGAAACTGCAAAGAAACTGTCCTCCTACCCCACAAAACTAAATCAAATGGGCCTTTAACAGGACAGAGGGAAAAAATAAAAACAGTATGCAAAACTCACACCAATCAAAAAACCCTGATGCCTTCAAAAATAGTACTTCATAAAATGCAACACACATGCACGGTTGTATTGCAGGAAACATTCTCTGCATCAGAAACTGCTTTAAAGAATGAGATCGTAAGGCAACTTTGACCTTACGAACTTGTTCAGTATCTAGAGGCACCTCCTAAAATCCCATAATTACTTGAAAGAGAAAGCTATTGCCCTGGGAATGCCACAGGGTTAGTTAGTGGCTACAATCAAAAGAACCATAACCATTATCAGTGAGCAGTTTATGTCCAAGCACTGCAGTAACTTGATTCATCCATTTCATTCACCAGGGATCTAACACCACTGCATTGATAATGATTTATTTCAACATAAACAATAGTTCGACCAGGCCTGTGCGTCATACAAAAATGATCCTGAGTTTCAGTCTTTCTACAGAACACCATAAACCTGCCACCTTCACTGAAAATGTAGTATTTACCTGTATAAACATCTTGCTTCTCCTGAGAACCACCAGCAGACCTTTTTCTGGACCAACTTTTTTCTCGAAACCGTACCATTATTGACATATTTGGCTGATCATTGACATCTGTCACAGTAAAAGATTTTGTTTCTAAAATCTTTCCAAACTTTCTATTGATAAAGTGGTGAACTATTTTTCTGTGCTCTTTGTTTCCATCAGGCTCAAAGGAAAACGTAGAATTTTCTAGCTTTGCATCTAAAAATTTAAAGAAATCACTTGTTTCCTTTTCAGTCACTAATTGACAAAGTTCTCTGTAATCAGGATTTCCTTTTACAATCATTTCCTTGTCTTTTGTAACAGTGACTAGAAAGGGGAATTTCTGCCTAACAGCACTGTGTAAATCAGCTCGAATTTTCTTGTCCAGCCTAGGCCCTAGCGAGAACTCCTTAGCGCCAGCATCCACGTCGTTTTCCAAGCCCCACATATCCTTCAGATCACAGGCAAATTTGTTGAGCAGTTCGCTCACGGGCTTGCCGAGTAAGGACTCCAGCACAGGGGCTTCCCCGAGGCCGGACTGCAGCTCGGGGTCTCCCTCACGCTCACTTTTGCCAGGGGATGCGGCACTGCTCCCTCCCGCCCGGCTTGGGCACCCGAGGGCACCCGGGCCGGGGGGTTCCGTCCTCCGCTTTTTGGGCTCCGGCAGGCACGGGCTGCTCTGTGCCGGCGGTGCTTCGCTGGTCTTCTGGAGCAATTCAGCGCGGGTGTCCCTGAGGAAGAGTTCGGGAACCTCCAGCTCTGTCACTACGAAGTCCCTCGGAGAGTTTTTGATAGTGCCGCGGAAGCCAGTGTGCTCCGTCAGGTAACTGAAGGAGGGCAGCATGGCAGCAGCCTGCCCTGCTCCCGGCCAGGCCAGCTCCTGCAGCGGGCGGAGAGGAAAAAGTGAGAGGGCCGGAATAGAATCAACTCACCAGAAACTTCCAATCAACTCACCACCAACCTCCTCACCAGAAACCCCTGTCCTCTGCTGTCCAGCTGGGTGAAAGGAAAAGCTCCAAGCACAACCTGCCACCGCCTCTGCAGACTTATCCCAGACACAGGCCAGACCTGCCAACGCATCATTAAACAAACGCGTATTAGCATCAAACAGTCCATGCCCGTGAGCTCCTAAATCCCGCTGCTCTGGCGCAGAGCCGCATTTCCCTCTAGCGGCGGCACGACCCCTTGGAGACCTCACCAGCAGCTCAAAACCATCAAAGGTCTGGTCTCCCCACAGGAGGGTGTGACACAGCTACACAGTTACACTGACACAGACAGATACACTCATGTATGTGCTGCGTAGAAATAAGTAAAGAGCGGCATATGCAAGAAATCTTCAGCTAAGAATGTAAATGGTTTTGGCCTGAAGGATGATTATTTTAAGATCCATCACACACAGTGTTTAATGTATTTATACACATGCATATACTTACATCTACACATGGACTCCTTAGTGCTGTTCCCTCTGTTGGTTTTTAAATCAGCATCCTACTAGATAGCTTTTCCTTTTTATTTAGGCACTTGCTGTTCATAGCCAGACATGAGCCAGAAAGTGTTCAGAACATATAAACATTGCATTCCCAGACTTCTTTCACTTTGCAAAGGGAAGGTGAAAAGCTCCCCAATAACAAGATGTAGGTTTCGCCAATGGAAAACACCCAGGGAACTCCCTGAGCCCTTCAGTAAGCCCAGCAGTTTTCCAGCCAAAATCTAAAAATTACCTAATGAGCAAGTGCCACCTTCAGTAAGGGAAATAAAAGCAGGGGTGCCTTGACGTGGCCCACACAGCATATTTTAAGCACAGATTTGTGCTTGATGTGAAAGCCATGCCACGGAAACTCATCAGCCTAGATTTCTATCACCCCCTGGATGCCACAGGTCCCAGATATGCAGCCACTGAAATACTCAAGGACAGCATGTCACACCTTTCTGGCACAGCTCAGTAAGTGCTTTTCAGGTAAAAGCACATCAAAGAAATAACACATAAACACTGGCTTTTCCTCTAGTTGAAGAAAAGAAACAGAAAGACATTTAACTGGGAAACCAAAGGAAAAAATTAGATTTGTGCCCATGTAGTGATTTTGTATCAGAAGAAGCAGTTTAGAAGGACAGAACCCATCAATTAGAAAAACGCAGCATTGCTTTCTGTTTCTGTTTGCTTACAACAAAAAAAGGTTTTGTGCCTTGCTGTCTTGGAAGGCTGCTGCATTTTACATTATTTGTGAGTTATATACTTTTAATAGCACCTAATGAGACATCAGCTGCAGAATCCTCCTCTGCTCAAAAACATGATCCATTGCTTGCATGCGTAGTATCACATACCAAAAATAGCTCACAGCTTCTACCCACATTCTGAATAAAACACACAAAAGAAGCGCCATAGAAGCAGCACACAGAAATAGAAATTGTGGGCAAAGTAAGAAGGATTATTGTAATTCAGACTCCTGTAAGTGCATCAGCATTGTTTTTCCTTACGTGGTGTCGTCCTATTTTTACTAAGATTCATATCTTATTTAGTACTTGAAGTTTGAATGGGATAGAGACAGGTGAGAAAAAAATGCTTTTCCAAAGTAGCTGTAAGCTTCAAAAGAAAAAAAATATCTCTTGCAATTGAAACTAACCTTCACACTTTTAATAAGACTAATGTTGGGGGGTTTAATATAAACTTAATCCATTAAATTTATAGAAGAGAGTGAGAGATTTTCATGAGCTCTGAAAGAAACAGGACCAGTTTGTACCACAAAAAGTGGTGAGGATGCATGGTGAAGGTCAGGAGAGTAGTCATATGGTGAAGAATGTTTTTAGTGGTCACCACTTCTCACCCATTTTTGCTAGGGCTCCCAGTCCCTCTGGGCTGGCCTCACTCTTGTCTTTTCCACATCCCTTCCTCTGAAGTTTGTTCCTATTTTCCCCCTGGGCCAGTCCTGCTCTCCTCGGTAGAAGGCTGGGCAGTAAGGGGTTAAGTTCCCCCGCCTTGGCCCGCTGAGGAAGCCCAGCTCCACTCAGTCACCTCCCATCACTCCTCTCCACCCACAGGTCATGATCCCAGGAGTACAGATTTCTAATTTCTTCTCCAAACTCCTCAGCCAGTTGCAACACCCTGCCCGGGGCACCTCAGTCTGCTCCCCTCATGACCTTGCCTAGCTCATCTCAAAGCTCCACCTGCTGCCTTGGTTCTGCTGTCTCTGTTCTCCCTCTGTCCAGTCTTATCTTCCACTTTCATGGCCTTGCACTTTGTTTGCTTCCTTCAGAATTCATCAACCTCTCTACTATTCATTATTTCCTTTCTTACTTTGCAGTCCCAGTTTCTTTATCCAACAAGTCCCAGGTAATGCAGTAAATGAATCCAGCCATCATAGCAAACTTTACCCAAGTTTTTAAGCCCTGAGGAAAGCCAGAGGAAGAATGTCAAAGAAAAAGGTGCTAGAGATCCAGTGAAGACCTTATTTAGCCTCTTTAGTTTTATTAGGAGAGAGTTTTATATGTCTCAGGGGAGCCTGCCAAAGAAACCCCTAGGAAGAGGAATCACTTCTCTCTGCTGTCCTAGAGTTGTGGAAGAAGAGTCATTTTGCAGACCAAAAGATATGGGAATTGTTCATGTTTATAGGAGACATGGATTTGAGATCTAAGCTGAAAACACACTGTTTAGACAGGAGATCAAAGTAAGAACATCAAATACATCTGACCCAGATGTAACATAGCCACAAGGGCCTTTATGGCTTTGTCATGTTATGCCAAGCCATATTTCCATTTAAAAACAAACAGTACCTTATCTGAGTAGAATGGGACATCACAGACAAATGCAAGTTTCACCATTTTGCTTAATATATGTAGTTTCATTTCTTTATCCAGGTGCTTGATTGCATAACATCTGTTGCTTTCATCCTTAATTCCCAAATGATCCACTGCCAAACCACTAAGGATGGAAGTTTTACTGGTGCCATGTGCTCCTAGTTCAAGTATATGTCATTTCACCATTGTTGCTGAACGGCTTTGTCCCCCCAGGGAACCTGACCAGAACTGCAAAGAGACACCAAACAAACACACCCTGCATGGCAGTGCTGGCCACATTCACTCTGGAGTCACCTGAATGTTACAGGAGGTCTGAAGGAAAACAACCTCTGGGGAATCAAATCACAAACTCATTCCACCATCTAGTACAACAGGCTCCAGTGCCACAGTTATGAAGCAAGAGGGGTAGCTGTGGCTTGCTTTTAAGCAGATATGAAAAGCAGATTTTGTGAAGTTAATGCTTATGTAACTATGCATGCTTCAGAGTAACAACATAAATGTCAATCAAAGGATGTCAAAAAGAAAGATCAAGAAGTGCAAATGTGCAACATTTTTAATGAATTCTAAATTTGTAATCATGATTTTTGAATGATCAATTAGCAGATACTGTACAGCAAACAATTGTATACATAATGTAAGTAGCATAAAGTCTTCTCAGAGGTAATTTCTCCAGCATCAGAAGGCCTCATCATGTAAACTGATACAACTTTGCTGAAGTTTTTTTACCAGTTAATGATCTGCCCAATGGCAATGAAAAGGGTCTTCATGTTTTTCTTTTACTTACTCCATTCCATTCAGCTAATTACAATAACAAAGTATAAATGGTCTAATTTATGAGGTCTTGATATTTGGAGGCATAGTGGTTTCATATCAGGGCAAGAATCAGCTGCAGTTTCAGGAGCACCCTAGCAGAGACACCTAACGTATATAAGGCAAAGACTGCTATGTGCATTTATGAAAACTAGTTTTGAATCATCTTGCTAAGGACAGCAGTAATAATGACAGCTACCTATTTAATACCTGAAAATGTTCTTTATAGTGTTTTAAAGGATGCAAGGAGAGTAAAGTTTCAAAACACCTCAGTATCAGTCAGCAAGAGAGGAGAACACACAGAACGAACACATCATCTGCTGACCAGAGGCACTAATTACATTCTCAGCACCTGCCTTCATGTTCTAATCCATTGATCTCATCCCATTCTTATGTCCTAACACTCTCCCATTCTTTCCATGTGGGAAGGACCCCTATTAGCAATAATTTAGCACCAATCTCCAATCTCAGCGATCTCTGACTGAGAGAAGCAACTTAGGAGTCATGGTGACTATTGATTAACATCACCCCATTCTACACTTTGCCATGACTGCCTCATAAAACATAAAACCCCTGCCACGTTGTGTTGAACTGACCTCATTATAGGTCATTGGATCAAGCACACAGACCAACGTGTGTTGTGACAGGTAGGAGAATTATAAAAGAAAGGCCTCATAAAATTAGGCCTGGTCTATTAAATTAATAGCTAGCCTGCCATGTTTTCTAAGTGTAGTTAAGCAATTTGCAAGTTCCCATGCAAACACAATCTTGGTATGAAAAGTTTGTTAGCATAACAACCTATGCCTTGGTTGAAAAACAAGTGCACCTGCAATAACAAAGGATCTGTCCCATGAGAATCAGTAAAGAAAATATGCAAACAATCCAAGGATACAGAGATTTGATAGACAAGTAGAACATATTTTACTAACCAATAAAGTAATTGGCAAGAAAGCTATTAACCAATTAAAGTTGCACACGAAGTCTGTAAAAACTGTGTAACATGAGTTGTGAGAATAAAGAATTGGTTTTTCCCACATGAAAATAATGAAGTCTTGGCTAACTTATTATAATATCTGATGACCCGCGGCGACCGCGGGAGGCGACGGTCGAGCCGGCCGCGAAAAAAGAGGCGGGCCAAGCCGAGAGCGGACTGAGGAGACGGAATACGAAAAGTCGCGAACGAAAAGCCTGAAGCGAAACGAAATTCAAGCAGCGAATACACAAAGTAGCGAAAGGTTACGGCTACACCCAGCCGCGCAAAATACACCAAGACAAGAAGCAGCCGGCGGAGCGGGATCCGAGCGGAGAGCGCACGGGGAACGCACAGAAACAAACACAGCCCCCGAAGGCGCCGCCCGCGGGGAGTGAGCATGGACCGAAAAATGCACTGCGGCCACTGAGACGTGGGGAGACAGCGGTCTCAAAAACCGTGGTGAGTGTACGGGCAAGAACCGAGATGTGGAAGACACGATCTCGAATCGTGGGAGAGCACGGCCTTGAACCGTGGGGGACGGGCGAGAGCCGGGAAATAGGCTGCGTCCGAGGAGACGCGGGGCACGGCCTGAAGAACCGTGGAAATACGATGAACCGAGCTGCGGAGACGCGGTCGTGAATCGTGGGAGAGCTACGGCCTTGAGTGTGTGGGCACTTATACTGCGCAAATAGGGAATAAAACAGGATAAAAGGAAACTGCGAATTCTATTACTATGGCGTAGAAAACAGCGTGAGAGTAGATGTACAAAACGCCTTTTCTATCGAAAGCTGGGACGAGTTGGGGCAGTTTTTGTGGGAAGCGGCCATAGGGCAAGATATAGTAGCCACAAAATAGTTACCTACATGGTATTTTATTAGAAACTCGTTAAAAAAATTACAGTCTGCTGAAGGACCGCAGCTGCTGCGGCAACCGCCCCCTCCCCCCGCGAGCTCCAGAGACCTCTCGATCGGTACTTCCTGTGTCTGCAGGTCCGTTTCTGTTCCCTCTACCCATGAACGATAGAAAAGTTACCTTTTAATTCCGTTTTTCATGTTGAAAAGACTATTTAAAATGTTATAGCCACTTTAAAACTGCTGTCAATCTAAGCCATGTAAAGACGCCGGCCGCACGGGGAACCGAATAAAAACCCAGGAAACGGAATGTGATTGTATGCGCCTTTGTAAAATGGTTCCGGCGGGACACAGTCTCCCCAGGCGGCGATGCGGGGTGGCCGCTCCCGCTCCCCGGGAAGCCTCGGTGGGGAGCGGTGGTCGCGGCGGCACCGCGGGGGTGACCTTGATCCTCCAGAAAACCCCGAGCCCCAGGCGGCGGTCGGTTCGCAGCTCCATACGGAACTCGCGAGCTCTGCAGACGGCAGGAACCGGACAACATTTCCTCCAACACAACTCCTTCCCGGAGCTGCAGAATCCAATGCCATTCTCTCCCGGCCTCTGCGCGGGCTTTTCAACAGCCCCGGCGGCGCTGCCGGGCGGGCCCTGCATCGGCGGCTCCTCTCCGCGGAGCTCTGCGGGCTCCGGGCCGAGAGGCATCCCCGTCTGCCCCCAAACACTCGCGGGGAGACAGGCGTGCAGCAGCCCCGGGAGGGCTGGGGCGGGCCGGGCCGGGTCCGCAGGGCTTCCACCGCCCCCGCTGCCCGGGCATTGCAGAGTTAAGAGTCTCATCTCTACGGATGTGAGTACAACACGGTAGTGTTTGTTGTTCCCCTTCCCCCGCTGGAGCTGTAAGGTGCGGCTGCCGGAGTTTTCTTTCTCTTCCCTCCCCGCGTCCTTTTTTCCTGCGGGCAGCACAGCCCCTCCCCGCCCCAGCGCGGAGTGTTTTCTGACTACCTCTGTTTAATGAAGTTTTACGTACTGTGTTTGTATGCCTTGAAAATGTGTTGATATAGGGTTTTTAAAGTAAATTTTGTTTTCTGACCGTATTCTAATTTTTTGCAGTTTTACAGTTGCTGGAGAGATAGAAAGCAGTAAATGCAGTGCCTCATTACCTATCAAAGATTTCAACATAGTCTGATTTCTTTAACAAGAATGTTAACAAACTTGCCAGATGAAATTACACAGAATACAATCGTGAGAAGCTACTCAGCTGTTCACCAGTCTGCCAAATTACACTTTTGGGGTTTTTTTTTTAGTAATCCTGCACTCTAAAAAGTCTTACTAAATTTGCAGTTGCCATGGGTTTTTCTCATAACTAAATTACTTAAAAGTTTAAAATGCTTGTTGCGACTTTTATCCCTCCAATACACCATCATGCTGTTATTTCTCTTACGGATTGCTCATTTTTTCATTTTCTGTAAAAACTGTATAAAATGAGTTGTGAGAGTAAAGAATTGGCTTTTACCACATGAAAATAATGGAGCAGTCTCGGCTAACTTATTACAATAAATGTGGAAGCAGGAAACAGAAACAAGGTTTTCTCCTTGCCGAGGATGTACCTATAAATAGTAGCCTGCGGATTTAGACACTTTTCTGCTTCTGTTCTCCCAGCAGTCACATTCTGACTGTAGAGTAAATGACCATCACCACAGTCTTGTCTGTAGGCTGTCAAGGAGTGCAGTATCTTGGGAAGGATGATCTGAATCTCATCAGGATGAGAGAAATATTAAACCAGATCTTACTCTTTCTGATTAACATCTACGGTCTTGCAGTACTATCTGTTTTATTTAGCTGTGATTTGGAAAATACTGGTCTTTTCTGTGCTGAACTCAATGCCGTGTGATAGACAGGTCTAATTTGCTGCAAAATTTGCTTAGATTTAAGACAGATGCCAGAAAGCTCCACTAGCTATCACAGCCAGCCTTGAGGCACAAGCCACAGAGCTTTGAGGACCCCTGCAAGTGCAGGAGGGTTGGTTGTGCAGAGCATAGCACTGTCACCTGGAGGCACCCAGGGACACTGAGCAACCTAGCTGAGTTCTGCAGTCCCTGTATGGGTTTGTATGGGCCAACTGGCATTGCTCAGAATTAGCTGAGAGTGATGCCTGTTTGAGCAGGGCTAAGCAGGTACACATCAGTCTGTGGGGCTGCTGATGGTGTGAGACCGATGTATCCCCTCCTGGATGCTTCTTTCCCCTGTAGCAGGGAGGGCAAAGGAGCACAGCTCAGAAGGCTGAGCCACAGCAACTTATGTGCTGGAACAAACTCAGAAACAAGCTCAGATGTTCATGTTCAGTGCAGTGGTCTTTGTACAGCAGTGCTTTGAATGTCTTTTTGGTTCTCTGTTTGCATTCCCTCCTTAGCAGGTATGAAAAAAACACTGAATATTGTGGAGCTTGCAGACATTGGGATAATGGGGCTTCCTCAGATGCATCGTTAGAAACCATACAGAACACTGGTGATTCCTTAGGAAATACAGGGGTTTTATTATTTTGTCTACATAGCTATGTATTTATATAGGGGGTAATACCCCTGAATCTTGCAACTGCCTAAATACTTATTTTCTATTTTCTGTCCTAAGGTGAAATTTGTGGGAAACACTAAAAGTAAAAAGGATTTTTAGGAACTGAAAAGGCAGACCTCAAACAGAAAAAGTTGAGAACTCAGAATCTTCTGTAACTGAAAAAGTTTGAAACTAGAAAAGATACAGTAGTGTAGCAAACAAGGACATGGGAAACAAAGGCTGAGTTTATAGGTTTGGCTTGAATAAATCTTAACACTGCAGAAAATACATGCCTGACAAGATAGCAGAAGGTCTTAAGCTTAATAAAGGTATTGTGTATTGTTAATAAAAAAACATATAAACTAAGATTGTTCAAAGCAGGTGTATGTGTTCTGTAATTGATTGGTTAGAACAATTGTCTGTAAGCTTTAACATGTCATTGGCTGAAAAAGTTTTTTAGATACTTTGTAACTGTCCTGGGTTGACAGTGCCCTCTATCCCACACCGTGTAGCTTTGTCCTTTCTGTTTGTTATGTCTACCAGCTGCCCCCCCCACCCCAGCGGGGCTGGTTTGGGCAGGGGTAGGGTTTGCTCTGGTGGCTTTGCTCTGCTAGCTTGCTCGGCTCTGCTGCTCTGCTTGCTTGCTGCTCTGCCGCTAGCTTTGGCTGCTTTGCTAGTTTTCTTTGCTTTTTCCTCTCCCTCTCTCTTCCCCCCCACCCCCGAAGATCATTGGACCAGCTCCAGACCTGACCTGGGAACATCCGGGAATCTCTGAAGCCTGCAAGAGAAGCTTTGTGCCCTCCCTGCACAGCAACTGCCTGAGTACTGTTTCTTTTCCCTTGTGTTGGGGAGTGTTTGTTTTTCTTTTGTCTATTGGTCAATAAACAGGTTTTTTCCACTTTTCCTCTGAGGAATTCCTTCCCAAACCCTGGGATGGGGGAGGGGTGGTGGAGGTTTGTTTTCTAGGGGGCTCCTTTTGGAGGTTCTCCCCCTAGTCTGTTCTAAACTAGGACAGAAATACTTTTGGTGGCCCGTACGGGGAGCCGGCCAGAGAAAGTGGAAAAAACTTTAATAATAGTATTTGTGGCTCTGATTGTTTTGTGGGTGTATTGGTATGGTTTTTTTCGAACTCATAATGTCATTTGGTGTGGAAGCCTGCCGGTATTTCTGGACCCTAGGGTTTGAAGTCTTAATACCTTTGTGGTACCTAGGGTTATTTCCCTACCCAGGAATAGCTCTGGTATTGTCCCTACTACGTAGTTCTTGTAGTCGTGGGGCACTAACCAGAATATTCATTGGGCTGGGCTTATTGGTGGTGATTTGCAGGAGGGCTATAAAAATGCTGGGATCCATTCCAGGAGTGTATGATTCGTTGTTATGGTTGTGCACTCAGTTTGTTACGGGAGAAGCAGGGGAAGGGCTTTTTCAGCCTCTGTTCTCCTTCTTCTCCTTTGAATTGTTTACATCTCTATTAGACAATGCGCACTTTCCCCTGAGTGTTAAAGAGACCATCTTTCTGTCATTTAATTTGGTAAGCTTTGTCTGTACTGTCTGCAGTTTATATAAAGTGAAAGCTGAGATTTCCAAAACGGCTAATGAGACTTCTGATTTAGGGGCAAAGCCAAGCAGGAGAAATCTTGAGTGGAGTGGGAAATGGGGGGATATGGGCCAAATTTTAAAGGAATTCTCTGATCCTATAGTCTGGGACTTCCCATCTGAACAAATTCAGAACCCAGCTGAGGTGGCAAAGTATCTGAAACAGAAGTGCCATGGTAATACTAAGGAGAAAAGGATTGTTGCAGTGAGCTGGGCCCTGGCATATGCTTATCGTACTTTGATAGATACTGTAGGGCAGCAGATAGAAGAAAGGGAACAGGAAGATAAATTAGTTACTATCCCAGTCACTCAGTCTGCAGCTAATATCCCAGCCTCCAGGCCAGTAGCTGAATCAGACAGTAGGCCTCAACCAATGGCTGTAGCTGCTAATACAAGAGGTGGAAAGTGTAAAAGCAAGACCAATCACAAGGTGGAGGAGGATGATGATGATGATGCAGGACAAAGACCTTCACCAAAATCAGAAACCACATAGAGGGGTGGAGGTTCTGGAGCCAATATTGATTCCTTTTCCCTAAAGGACCTCCGAAGCCTAAGAAAGGATTACAGGTGACAACCTGATGAATCTATAATTAGTTGGTTAGTCCGCCTTTGGGATGCTGCAGGGGAGGCTACAGTTCTGGATGGCACTGAAGCAAGACATTTGGGACCTCTGTCACTTGATCCTGTTATCGACCAAGGCATGATGAGGGAGGCTAGCCCTCAAAGTCTCTGGGAACAGGTTCTGGACGGTGTGGCACAAAGATACCTGTGTGCAGATGACCTCTATTTGCAGCAGACACAGTGGAAGACCATAGAACAGGGGATCCAACGTCTGAGAGAGATCGTGGTAGCAGAGCTCATTTTTTCAGATGACATAACAACTGGGAATCCGGACCTGCTCTAGCAATAATGAAGTGGGATGACACATGAGACTGTCCTGATATGGCAAAGAAGCTTCAAGCAGATGCTGATGCTGTACATGGCCCAATTCATGCCAGAATCGCAGCTGTGGAAACACGACTGCAGAAATTAGAAGATAAAATAGAGGAGAATCATAAGAAACTCAGGGAAGAGATCAAGGAGGACTTCCTCCAAATCTCGGCTGTGCAAATTAGAGGCCCTGGTATCCAGCGCAGGCACTCCCTTGATGGGGAGAGAAGGTACACCCAACGAGCTGAGTTGTGGTTCTTCCTGCGTGAATCTGGACAAAGCATGAGGAGATGGGATGGAAAACCTACTGCTGCTCTGGCACAACGGGTACGCGATTTGAAGGAAGGTAAGATTCAAAGAGGAAGTCTCACTAAACAGAGAGCAGCTCCAGTTGTTCGTAGCCAAGATGCCAAGTATGATGACATGTCCGATCCCCTTGAAGGAACCTCTAAGACATATACCCAAGGAAAGAAGGATAATCACGCTTAGAGGGGCCCTGCCTCTAGCCAGGTAG
>VZDJ01004378.1:11591225-11621616 GCA_008694505.1 Cyanoderma ruficeps
CCCAGCGGGGCTGGTTTGGGCAGGGGTAGGGTTTGCTCTGGTGGCTTTGCTCTGCTAGCTTGCTCGGCTCTGCTGCTCTGCTTGCTTGCTGCTCTGCCGCTAGCTTTGGCTGCTTTGCTAGTTTTCTTTGCTTTTTCCTCTCCCTCTCTCTTCCCCCCCACCCCCGAAGATCATTGGACCAGCTCCAGACCTGACCTGGGAACATCTGGGAATCTCTGAAGCCTGCAAGAGAAGCTTTGTGCCCTCCCTGCACAGCAACTGCCTGAGTACTGTTTCTTTTCCCTTGTGTTGGGGAGTGTTTGTTTTTCTTTTGTCTATTGGTCAATAAACAGGTTTTTTCCACTTTTCCTCTGAGGAATTCCTTCCCAAACCCTGGGTTGGGGGAGGGGTGGTGGAGGTTTGTTTTCTAGGGGGCTCCTTTTGGAGGTTCTCCCCCTAGTCTGTCCTAAACTAGGAAAGTAACAAAGAAACTTGGGGCTGCTGTGGGCAGACCGTGATCTGCTGCCATCCTTTAGCTCTGAAAAATCCTGTAATGAGACTGATACTTCATTAAAGATTGAGAAGAGTAACCCTGGCAGCCCCATCCCGTTCCTTCCTGCACCGACACAAAACTTTTTTTAAAGTCACTTCATTAAATTGCTTCATCCATCCCAAAGTTCTGTCAAGATAAAAAAATTACATTTTGTTTCTCTCTTTTATAAAATTAGAAGAGTAGTTTTACCATGACAATAACTCAGGAACATTTAGAGAGGAAGAGACAGACTTGACACCTACTAAACACACCATGCTAAATAAAAATACATACCCTATAATTTATAGCTAGAAACTTTTTTAAAAAAAATTAAAGGTTTAACTCCATATAAGCAATAACATCAGTTACTATAGACTAAGTGGCCTAAATTAAAATGGTAATATCAGACTGTGAAGTGTTCTCAAACAAGGTAAAAACCAGTGTGAAATACTCTGTCATCTCTGTATATGGTTGAATGAACCAATAATGAGATTTGTTAGGGTCTGGCTGCACCCGGGTGACTGGTCTGCTCTACCGAGGCTGGGTGACTGATTTTGTGTACAAATGGGGCCCATCCTAAGAAATCAGCTGCTGCATAAAAACCATCATTAGTTACCTGACAGTATCCTGATAAAACCCAAGACAATAAAAGAATAAGGGATGAAGGCATAAGATACTTCTCATGTCAAAGGATTGGAGTTACCAATGGTCAAATGATGCAGTAGAAGCAAAAGTGTCATGATGGACACTATGAAGCATATTTCATATGTGGTTCCACACAATATCCCGCATGGACACTAAGGCATTCAAGGGTGATATGATGGTGAGAAGTACTATGTTTATTACAAATTAAATTTATTAAACCATATTTAGCTCAAGCTGAGAATTGCCATAATCATCACAAAGCAATGAGGTGACCTCCAGCAGCCATGTTCATGTGCACATTTGGGGAACAGGACATCCTGAGGTGCTCCTCTCCTTTGTAATTCCAAATGGAATCCAAGCCTATGTCTGTGTCTGAGACCTGTGTCTGGGCAGTTCTGTGCCATGTTAAAGTTTTACAGCACAGCATTTAAAAATCTTTTAGGGGGAGCTGATCACCTGGCAGGACTATGAAAAAGGATATTATGACTGCTTGGTGAGTGTTAGCATCTGCCACAGAAATTTGACTATCTTAATTAAGGTCAGATGGAATAAATACATAGTAACACAACAAGCAGTGCAGAAAAAACTAAAAGCTCTTCTCCACCAAAGGTTATCAGGATGCCACGATTCTGGAGGAAGCGCTACTTGAGGGTTTGAGAGCTGGTTAAAAGACAAAGCAAAATAGGGCTTAAGTGTCATTTATAGGATGGAGAAAATACTGAAGTATCCCCAGGTATAGATGCTGGAACTAGTTTTGTTTAGCATCTTCATGAATGACCTGGAAAAGCAAGTATGCAGTGAAACCCCCAATTATCCAGACCTTACTACTACAAGTAGTCAAATGCCACATCAATAGAGAGGAGACACAAAAGGGCTTCACTGACCTGAGCAAAAGTCTAAAGTTCCCCTTGAAAGAAAAAATCCCCTTCAGAACAGACTGCATCTGCACGAATGTTCTTTATGGACACAGGTGTGCAGGAGAGGACTTCTCACGTAGGCAAGGATTTACTCCTTGGGAGAGGCTGTTATCCATAAGATTGTAGCAATAGATGTTCCTTTCCCAGGGAAAAAGCTCAACCTTCATTTTCTATCAATCACAAATTGCCATATTTCAGAAAGAAACTTAAGGCTCACAGACATCTTGCCAGTCTTTCATCCTTGCTGGATGAAATGTTGCACAAAAACAGATTCCAGAGAGGACTCCAGTAACATCTCCAGCTTCCAGATTGGATTCAGTATCTGATGACAGCTTATTATGTGTGAGAATACCGTGTTGTTCCATTCATCATTATATACAAAGCAACATTTTTTAGTTTCCAAATTTGAAGAGTTGTAAGGCTCTTTTTTCTTGAGCCGTTCAAGGACGAAAAAATCTAACTCCTTCATATTTTCAAAGAATAATGAGATCCCCTGTCCTCCATCTTAGTTCAAGCCTGTTACTCCTGTCCAGTCTTCATCCCTATTAACCCAGTGTGATGCTGATAGCTATTAGTGCAAGCATAGTGACAGACACTTGCAGAGCTGAAACTTTGGAGTCTGTTATTTTTGGAATGGATGTCACTGAATTTTTAGGAGTAGGATTTAGCTTTGGATTAAGAGAACAAGGTCTTGCTGTTGAAATTGTTTAAACTATTCAAGGAATACTTGTAGGCTCTTGTGCTACTTTAGAGAACTTAGGTACACCAAGCCATTTGAAGGCAGCACGGAGCTTGCATATGACACTGAATTTGCAAAATATTTGACATTTCTGGGAACAGCAGGTGGTATGTCTCACAAGCATTTAAAATTTCACAGGGTCTACATTTAGATAACTGAATCCAAATGCACATGAGCGTACTTTCAAATGAAATAAACTTGAATTTTGGCAGTTTAGATTTAAATAGCTAACTTTTTGAGCAACTGGTGTCAGATGAACTTTGTTTCTATCATATTTGTTCATGTAATGAATATAGTTTCCTCCACATTTTCTTATGACCTCACACTCATTACACTACGACTTTAACTATCAGTGAACTCCTGTTTCCAAGTGGCCAGGCAGATTAACAAGCCCTTAGATTAACAAGCATTAAATATACACACCCTGTATGTATCTCCAACATGAATAGATGTTGCATGACTGTGTCTCCAGATAGCTTTAGTCAGATCAGCCACCACACTTAAATAAACTCACAGCAATGTTATCTTAGCTCTGTGTTGCTAGAGGACACGAAAGAACCACATTCACCCATCAAGTTGAGAAGTGAGGAGAGAAAAAGGAAGTTTATTATGATTTGGGATTTTTATAGATTTTGGAATTTGTTCAGGGATTGGGGGACGAGAGTAACACCTCTCTGACCCCAGTGGTCAACTTAGAAGTCCATCAATTTGTCCTTCCCCCTGGAAAGGAATGCATGTTTACAAAATATCAGTCTTTGTTTTTGTTACAAGCATGAGAAAGCTCCAATAGAAATGTGAAACAATGAGAAGGCTGAAAAATCAGGGCAACAGCTCTGGGCTAGGCACATGCTTACCCCAGCTGCTGGCCTTCCTCCTACTCAGCAACTGCTCTGCAAGTGGGCAAGATCAGGCTGACCAGTGGCAGCTGGCATTGCACTTACAGAGCAGAAGGGAGACTGCTGGTAGGGTTTACAATACATGTTTTACAGCATGACAGCGCAAAGCAGGAGCCAGCTTTATGACATTTGGCTGGTATGAAATGTCTATCCTCAATGCTTTAGGGAATGAAAAAATAAACAGCACCAAACATGCAAATTGAAATCATTCTATTCCATACACACATTTTACTAGTATGATAGTGTGCCTGGCAATTACGTCCTCAGCTAACCCTATATCTAGGTAATTTCTCACTTTCCAGGCCAGCCCTTTGTGATTATCACTTATAAAATTTGTGGTTTGCACTCTACCTTGAAAATTATTAAGTTTGGCTTTGCTTATACCTGCCTGCAACTCACTGCAGGTAATTTGGAGAAACATGGTAAGAGAAGCCCTGTCTTTCCACAGTTGTATGACTTGGCTACAATATCGCTTGTAATTTGACATTTATATTTTAATAATGAACTTTTTGTTGAATTTGATCTTCCTTGAACTCTTGCACTATAAAAAATATATACGGGAGTATTATGTGCAATGATTATTTTTTATACTTTTTAACTTTCAACTTGCTAAAAAAACTGCTGTAAAGTTCTTGGATTCCTACATTTTTTGCTGCTACATGACTTCTGCAATACTATTAAATTAAGTCTTCCATACTTTCATCTGAACTAAAGGTAATATTTACTGGACCATACTTCTATGGAATTTTTCAGCAAAAACCTCTTTTGCAAAGACTCTGAAATCCACTTCACACAGAGATTCTTCAGCAGCTTGGTACTTAACTGTCAGATGTCTAAAATCCACTTGTCTTGGTTTAGAAAGACAGGTATCTGCCAGGGAAACTGGGGTTCCCCTTAGAATAGAGGATGTAAACCCCTCACCCCCCGCCAAGTTCTAATTTTGCAATTAACGGCTCTCAGGCAAAGATTTGGGAGTAGGAATAACAGCTTTTTACTAAGAATATAAGAATACAAATGTGGTAGAAAAGAAAAAGAAAAAAAAACCAAAACCACCCCACCAAACCAGCAAACCAACAAACAACAATTTTGAAAAGCCCTGACAGGGTCAAAGCTACAACCTTGTTAGTCAGGGTGTGGAAAGCAGTCCAAAAGTGAGTCCTCCTGGAATGGCAGGTACAGCTCCGCTGAGGCAGAAAATGATCCAGTAGCAGAAAAGAAAGGGGTCCTGAGGTGGTGAGAAGGGTCCAGCCTTCCTCCCGTAATCGGATGAAGCAAGACCCTGTGCTGGTTTAAAGTCCCAGCTTTATCCAGGTGAGAATGGCTGGCTCCTCCCACGGGGTGGAGCATCACACAATAGGTACGCTAGGATGTAGGTATGTGTTGGGAAGGGGACACGGCTAGAGAAGACTGTTAATGGCCCATTAAAGATAAGAACAATGCTCTACCTGATACTGACCGTTGGCCCATTATCAAAAGGCACCCGCCCCCAACTGTTTTCAGCAGATGAAATTGAATAGACTATAACCCAGGACAATATCCACCCCTTATTCTATTATCATCTGCATCATACTTAAATCAATAAACTCTACTATACAGCATGAAGCCTTACACTCAGTTCTTACTTAGGATTAGGTTTTCCTGTGGTACACAACTGGTTCTTCCATCCTTCTGCATTACCCACCAAGTGTAACCAGGTCCTTGAGCAAAAACAATCCCACGGGTGGGTTCACCTTTGCCTGAGGTGGGGTTAATCCAGACAGCCTTTCCTAAAATACCTCTCATGTGTACCACAGGGACTTTATCTCCGTCCACTGTGTGCAAGGGGGCAGACTGGGCAGGACCAGCTCGATTGACGGAGCCTCGCGTGTTGACCATCCAGGTGGCCTTTGCTAAGTTCACTTCCCAGTTCTTGAAAGTCCCTCCGCCAAGTGCCTTCAGGGTGGTCTTAAGTAGTCCATTGCACCGTTCAACTTTCCCGGCAGCTGGTGCATGATAAGGGATGTGATAGATCCATTCAACGCCGTGTTCTTTAGCCCAGGTGTTTATAAGGCTGTTCCTGAAATGGGTCCCGTTGTCCGACTCGATTCTCTCAGGGGTGCCATGTCTCCACAGGACTTGTTTTTCAAGGCCCAGGATGGTGTTCCGGGCAGTGGCATGAGGCACAGGGTAGGTCTCCAGCCACCCGGTGGTGGCTTCCACCATGGTCAGCACGTAGCGCTTGCCTTGGCGGGTTTGGGGCAGGGTGATGTAGTCAATCTGCCAGGCCTCCCCATACTTATATTTGGACCACCGTCCACCGTACCAGAGGGGCTTCACCCGCTTGGCCTGCTTGATGGCAGCACATGTCTCACAGTCGTGGATGACCTGAGAAATACTGTCCATGGTTAGGTCCACCCCTCGGTCTCGGGCCCACTTATAGGTGGCATCTCTGCCCTGATGACCTGAGGCATCATGAGCCCACCGAGCTAGGAACAACTCTCCCTTGTGCTGCCAATCCAAGTCTATCTTGGACACCTCTATCCTCGCGGCTTGATCTACTTGCTCGTTGTTCCGGTGCTCTTCATTAGCCCGACTCTTGGGAACATGGGCATCCACATGACGGACTTTCACGGGTAGTCTCCCTACTCTGGTAGCGATGTCCTTCCACTCATCAGCAGCCCAGATTGGTTTTCCCCTACGCTGCCAGTTGGCCTTTCTCCACCTTTCTAGCCAGCCCCACAGGGCATTAGCTACCATCCACGAATCAGTGTAGAGGTAGAGCTTTGGCCACTTCTCTCTTTCAGCAATGTCCAGGGCCAATTGAACAGCTTTGAGTTCGGCAAACTGGCTTGACCCACCTTCTCCTTCAGTGGCTTGTGCAACCTGTCTTGTGGGGCTCCACACGGCTGCTTTCCACTTCCGGTTCATCCCTACGATGCGACAGGAACCGTCAGTGAAAAGAGCGTAGCATGTTTCTCCTGCTGGCAGTTGGTTATACGGTGGAGCTTCTTCAGCCCGGGTTACTTGCTCTTGTTCCTCTTCATCGGTGAGACTGAAATTTTCAGCTTCCGGCCAGTTGGTGATCACTTCCAGAATCCCAGGGCGATTCGGGTTTCCAATACGGGCGCGCTGGGTGATGAGGGCGATCCATTTGCTCCATGTGGCGTCAGTGGCGTGGTGGGTAGAGGGAACCTTTCCTTTAAACATCCACCCCAGCACTGGTAGTCGGGGTGCCAGGAGAAGTTGTGCTTCAGTGCCAATCACCTCTGAGGCGGCTTGAACTCCTTCGTAGGCGGCCAAGATCTCCTTCTCTGTGGGAGTGTAATTGGCTTCGGACCCTCTGTAGCTTCGGCTCCAGAATCCCAGTGGCCGACCTCGAGTCTCACCAGGCACCTTCTGCCAAAGGCTCCAGGACAGACCGTGGTTCCCGGCTGCGGAGTAGAGCACATTCTTTACCTCTGGTCCTGTCCTGACTGGGCCAAGGGCTACCGCATGAGCGATTTCCTGCTTGATCTGGGCAAAGGCATGTTGTTGTTCTGGGCCCCAGTGGAAATCGTTCTTTTTGCGGGTAACCAGGTACAGAGGGCTCACAATCTGGCTGTACTCGGGAATGTGCATTCTCCAAAAGCCTATGGCCCCTAGGAAAGCTTGTGTTTCCTTCTTGTTGGTGGGTGGAGACATGGCGGTGATCTTATTGATGACCTCTGTGGGGATCTGGCGACGTCCATCTTGCCACTTGACTCCCAGAAACTGGATCTCTTTAGCGGGTCCCTTAACCTTACTTTGCTTAATGGCAAAACCGGCTTTCAGCAGTATCTGGATAATCTTCTCTCCTTTCTCGAAGACTTCCCTTGCTGTGTTCCCCCATACGATGATGTCGTCAATGTACTGTAGATGTTCAGGAGCCTCACCCTTTTCCAGTGCAGCCTGGATCAGTCCATGGCAGATGGTGGGGCTGTGCTTCCACCCCTGGGGCAGTCGGTTCCAGGTGTACTGCACGCCCCTCCAGGTGAAAGCGAACTGGGGCCTGCACTCTGCTGCCAAAGGAATGGAGAAGAAGGCATTGGCAATATCGATGGTCGCATACCACTTTGCTGCCTTGGACTCCAGCTCGTACTGAAGCTCCAACATGTCTGGCACGGCAGCGCTCAGTGGTGGTGTGACTTCATTCAGACCACGGTAATCCACTGTCAGTCTCCATTCTCCACTGGGCTTACGCACTGGCCATATAGGGCTGTTGAAAGGTGAATGAGCTTTACTGACCACCCCTTGGCTCTCCAGCTTACGAATCATCTCATGTATGGGAGTCACAGAGTCTCTGTCAGTGCGGTATTGCCGACGGTGTGCTGTTGCTGTGGCGATTGGCACCTGTTGTTCTTCAACTCTCAGCAGTCCCACAGCAGAGGGGTCATCTGAGAGACCAGGCAAGGTGTTCAGCTGTCTGATGTTTTCTGTCTCTACAGCAGCTACTCCAAAGGCCCAACGATATCCTTTTGGGTCTTTGAAATGTCCATTTCTGAGATAGTCTATGCCGAGGATGCACGGGGCCTCTGGGCCAGTCACGATGGGGTGTTTCTGCCACCCATTCCCAGTCAAACTCACTTCGGCCTCCAATACAGTCAGCTCCTGGGACCCTCCTGTCACTCCAGAAATAGAAATGGGTTCTGCTCCCACATACCCTGATGGCATCAGGGTACATTGGGAGCCAGTGTCAACCAAAGCTGTGTATTCTTGTGGGTCTGATGTGCCAGGCCATCGGACCCACACAGTCCAATAGATCCGATTGTCCCTCTCCTCTACCTGGCTGGAGGCAGGGCCCCTCTAACACTGATCATTCCCTCCCTGAGTATACATACTAGAGGTCCCAGCATCCTGACTACTGGCAGCCTGGGCATAGGAGCTTGCGGCTACTTTCATTTTAGTGGCACCCCCTTGGTGAGCATTCCTCTCCTTGAGCTCACGCACCCGTGCTGCCAGGACAGAAGTGGGTTTCCCATCCCACACTCCCATGTCTTCCCCATGGTCACGCAGATAAAACCACAGGTCAGCTCTTGGGGTGTACCCTCTCTCTCTAGCCGGGGGTCGTTGGGCTCTACCTCTGGGACCTGTGACTCGTACTGGTGCCACGTTGGAAATGTTCTTCCTCATCTCCTCCCTCACCTCCCTCATTTCCTCTTTGAGTTCTTTCACCACGGCAGAGATATGAGCCTGCATCGGGCCATTGATCATACTCTCATAATTTCTAAGCTTATTGGCAACAGACCCCACTGTCTCTCGGTTGTCCTCAACATTAATTGTTGCAATGAATGTGGTATACTGAGATGGCCCCAGATTTGCCAGATTCCATAACATCTGCCCTGTGCATCTAACCTTGTCAGGGTCATTATCATGTTGTCCACTCCTCCCAAAAAGTACCTCCAGTACTGCCACTTCCCTCAGCTGTTGGATTCCTTCCTCCAGAGTTTTCCAGCGCATTCTATGGTGGTGCTCCTGCATTCTTTCTCTGTGGACAAATCTTTCTCTAACACTTGTTAAAAGTCGCTGCCAGAGGGAAAGGGGTCCAGGCTCCCTCACAAATACCTGATTTATTCCTGAGTCCTGGGTCAAGGGTCCCAAATTCCTTGCCTCACCACCATCTAGTTGCACACCCGTACCCATTAGATCCCAGACCCGAAGCAGCCAGGCTGTGTAAGCCTCACGTCCCCGTCGTACAATATCTTTTTGTAGATTACGGAGACTTTCATACGACAGGGACTCAGTGATGATCTGAACTTGTGATTCCCCTGCATCTTGTGAGGGCCCTCCTTTCCTACCCTTATTATCTGGGTTTGTTGTTTTCACCTTGGATTTCTTTGTTTCCAGAGGGGCGACTGCCACTGGCTGTGACTGCCCCTGTGGTTCAGCTGGAACCTGGACAGTTGTAATGTCTACAGGTTCCATATCAGATTCTCCTTTGTCAGGGCAGGGGGAGGGTCTCCCACCAGCTGGGGAAGTGTACTCCCTCAGCATCTCATGCATCTCCTTTATCAGAGCCCCCACCCAACCTGGGTAGTTTATCTCTGAAGCAGGCTGTGGGGCAGGGGCGGGCTCTTGGGCAGCATTCCTATTGTCTGGGGTACTTATCAGGGTGCTTACCCAGGCCATTCTCCCTTTATCTCTAAATACCAAATAGAATAGGCCTATAAACAACACCAGCCACTGTATGCTATCATTAGCATTCAGAGGAAATTTGAACTCTTCAAGAGCTGGTGGGGTAGATCCAAAGAGCTGGGTGAAGGGCTGAGAGAATATTTCTCCCGGTGCCATCTCCTCACAGTATGTACCATTGTTAAAGTAACCCCAGAAACACAGAGTTAGTGTATGGTAGCCCTGAATCCATGTGCCTGCTTTCCAAAGAAAGTTAAAAATCCATGAATTCCTCACCTTATTAACCCACAAAATAAACTGGATGGCAGCTACAGTAGCCTTAGTTATAGGGCCCATGTTTAGATAAGGGCTTGCAAATGGCAGAAATACAGCCACGACCATGTGCCACCCAAACCAGGGAAGGCTACACCACATGCTTCTGTTCAGTGAGCTTATATCTACTAAAAAAAAAAGTGTTATTCCTCTCTCCCAATGCCCTCGGCCCTCACGTTGGGCGCCAAAATCTGTCTTGGTTTAGAAAGACAGGTATCTGCCAGGGAAACTGGGGTTCCCCTTAGAATAGAGGATGTAAACCCCTCACCCCCCGCCAAGTTCTAATTTTGCAATTAATGGCTCTCAGGCAACGATTTGGGAGTAGGAATAACAGCTTTTTACTAAGAATATAAGAATACAAATGTGGTAGAAAAGAAAAAGGAAAAAAAAAAAAAAAAAACAAAACAAAACCACCCCACCAAACCAGCAAACCAACAAACAACAATTTTGAAAAGTCCTGACAGGGTCAAAGCTACAACCTTGTTAGTCAGGGTGTGGAAAGCAGTCCAAAAGTGAGTCCTCCTGGAATGGCAGGTACAGCTCCGCTGAGGCAGAAAATGATCCAGTAGCAGAAAAGAAAGGGGTCCTGAGGTGGTGAGAAGGGTCCAGCCTTCCTCCCGTAATCGGATGAAGCAAGACACTGTGCTGGTTTAAAGTCCCAGCTTTATCCAGGTGAGAATGGCTGGCTCCTCCCACGGGGTGGAGCATCACACAATAGGTACGCTAGGATGTAGGTATGTGTTGGGAAGGGGACACGGCTAGAGAAGACTGTTAATGGCCCATTAAAGATAAGAACAATGCTCTACCTGATACTGACCGTTGGCCCATTATCAAAAGGCACCCGCCCCCAACTGTTTTCAGCAGATGAAATTGAATAGACTATAACCCAGGACACCACTTCACACAGAGATGCTTCAGCAGCTTGGTACTTAACTGTCGGATGTAAGATGGATGTTGTGTGACATCTGAGATGAAGCAGCTTACAGGGAGCATTCAAAAGCATGTATGAACGAATCCAAACTAACTGTATGAACACAATTACTCTCCATTTACTTGTAAAGCCTAACTATCAAAGAGCTCATTGTATCTCTGTGCGTGTGTGCGCGTGCAGATACAATCACTGGCAACTGACTGGCCCTTCATGGCAGACCAAAATCAAACAGCAAGTGAAAATGAGGACATTAAAAACAACCTGCTCTTCCTTATATTCATTTTAATTTTTTTTTAAATGAAGGAGATCAATTATGCCAAACAAGGAAGAAACCAAGCATGACAATATTGACAGTCCAACACAAATATATAACCAAACAGCAGAGAAAACACCCCAATAAAAAGGCACAAAAATAAATAAGTGAGAAAAGGGAAATGGTGCATGTTGCTTAGTGTGGGTATGAGTAGGATGGGGTAGGATGTGCATAGCACAAGCTATAAAGCACCTGCTCAAAGCCAGGGGTTGGAACTTTTCTACCATATCCTGGTTACTCAGAAATTGTTTTGTAGTGTGGTTGGTGTAAGCTTAAAGCCACTATGACACCTGATGATGACTCTGAAGCACTGTCAGGAAAGAGAAAATGACAATATCTGGGACTCCCTGGAAGTGTAAGAAGTAGCATATTTCCAGCCATATTCAAGAGGCCAGGATGTGGCCCACATGACCGTAGAGTTTTCATTCCCCTTCTACCTGGGGTGATTCACTTCAATCCCCAGCAGTACTTAAAATGTCAAGTCACCCTATGTGACCACAGAAAGCTACAAAAGCCCTATTTCTCACTCTGACTGAAGCACAGTGTTTGCTTCCTGCCTTCTGGAATTTCCTTATATAAATTGGAACTCAGGGGATTCCCTCTCCTATTGCTTTTATAAGAGCTGTTCCTAAGCTGTCCTCACTCTCCCCTTCCTGGACACACTGCTGCCTATTATGACTTTGCACTTTTGATCTGCAATCCCCTGCCTATTTTTTTTCTTCTTTTGTTAAGAAAAAGGATTTCCAGCTGATTTTCTTATATCATCTGGTTTCTGAGAAGCTCCTAAATAATCTTGCAGATTTCTCCAATACTTTTGGTTCCCTGAATATAACTCAGATTAAAACTGCACAAACCAGAGAAAATGGGAGCCCCTGCTTGTTGGTCTCTTGCCCCAGCTGAGAGGCTCCTACCCATCAGCCAGCTCCTGACTGGGAGCCTCCAACCCAGTGCCCCTGTACACTGTGAGCTCCCATAGTTATGCCAGACCTTTTGAAAGCTTGAGGGTCAGATACCTCATCCATCACATAGGTCAAACTCAGACAGAGCTCAGATGAAGAAGTCTTCAGGTTGATTTTTACAAACAAACAAATCTCGCATGTGATCTGAGGGCAGGGAGGGTGCTCTTAGAGCCTGGCCCTTGGCTTTGCTGCCCAGATGAAGTATTGAGGGTGCTGAGGCAGTTAAATACATTAAAGCCATCAGCATGCTTCTTCATCTAACAAATGGAAAACATGACAAAGATTACAAGTTTTAAAGCAGGATGGAAGGTTTATTCAAATTAATTTAAATCAGTGAAACATTCTGAACTGACTCCACTGATTTTTAAGCTGCACTGTTCCCAAAAGTTTTCAAGGCATTTTTAGAGCTTTGGGGAGCTATAGGGAACAATATACCAAGAAAGTACAGCAAAGCAAGCTGTGAGGAATTGGGAAGGTGACAAGACTTATAGCATTTTTGGACCACGTTCCAGGGACTTGGCACTATACTCAGCCATAATAAAGTATCCCACAAAAGGGGAAGGTGGTAGCATTTACCCTGAAAAGAAATGGAAAAGGTATTAGTATTGTTACTACTATATCTCTGAGCTCAGAGCCCTTCTCTTGGCCCCAAGGGAAGCAAAGGATTTCATCCACATGGGTTTACTCTTTTGAGCTGTCACATCTCTCTAATAAATTTATGGGATGTGAAAACAACAGTGGATGCAAACCAGGTGTCTCAGCTCTATGTGGAATCCAAGCTTACTTTATCCACTGTTTCTGAATAAATATCGTAACTGCATGAGGGAATGTTATATCCCAAATATATCCAGATAATGGATACATACTTTAAGCTTTCTCTTTTCCATAAAAACCGAAATAGCAGGTTCTTTACCATTTAGAAAGTATCATTGAATGGGCTCTTTGTGAAGCCAAGTGTGCCTATACTTGTCTTGGCATTATGGAAATGATGGGGGTGTGCATAGGTTAAACTTTTGCTTTTCATGTTCTTAGCAGGTTTCCCTGTGCACACCACTGGAGCACTTGTAGGTCTCTAGAATCAAATGTCCAGGGAACAGGAGGAGGTTTTGGGACCCCCTTGCCCTCCTACTGTGCAGTCAAGAATTGGTGCGAGGGCACCAACTTTTTTGCTACAAAAAAGGCGGGGAGGAAGACTGATAGGCAGGGATGGATGGANGGATGGATGGATACAGGGACGCAGGCCGGGAGCGAGGCAGGGACACAGAGACGGGATCCCCGCGCGCCCCCGGAAGCCGCCGCCAGGGGGCGCCAGCGTCTCCTCCCATCAAAGTGGCCCAAGGATGTTACCAAGTTTCCCAGGGCCGGGGGGAAAGACAACGAGGCAGTGAGCCCCCCCTCCTCGCGGCCGGACATGGGACGTGCCGGGGGCGGGGCCCCTTTCGGCCGCCTTTGGGTGGGCCAGGTGGGAGAGCGCTTCCGCGGCGTCCTCACGGCGCCGGTGACGTCAGCGGCCCCGGGGGCTGAGCCCCGCCCCCTTAAAGGGGAAGCTGTAAAGGTGGAGGGGAAGTAGCGCTCCTGGGACACCCGATGGGAAGCGGGGCTCGCAGGCCGGGGCTGATCGTGGGCGCCGCGGCCAGGAAGCGACGGTGAGGCGTGAGGGGAATCCGGGCGGCCCCCGCTGCGGGGTGCAGGGGGCGCTCGGAGCCGGGAATGGTGGGCGGGAGCTGCGCCCCTGGCGGCGGCCGGGGGGGGCGGCTGTGTCGCCCCGTTGGGCGGGCGCTTCCCGGCGACCTGTACTGGTAACCCCGTGTCCCACCAGGAGCGGAGGATGGGCGAGCCCGTGACGGTTTCCACGCACGTCCGCTGCCTGAGCTACGGGCTGGTGAGGCGGCTGGCGGAGTTCATCGACCCGCAGGAAGGGTGGAAGAAACTTGCGGTGGATATAACCAACCCGTCCGGTGAAAGCAGATACAGCCAAGTGCATATAAGGTCCTACATAAAACTCCCGTAACGTAAACTCGTGCATTACCCATTCAGCATAAATACCTTGTTAATCCCGTTTTTCATCCCATTACTGTAACTTTCTGTGCTTTGTGTGTCGGTGGGTACTTGCGTCTTACCGTCCCGTTTCCTTAGGGAACGTAAGGTAATTACTTCTAATTGTTCTGCACCTCAGTTTTAAAGCTAGCCTCAGAAAATTGACTAAAGAAATTAGGATTAATTATAGCTACAGACATAGGTAATTTTAGCAATACAGCACGGAGTGCATAACTTTCTGTACCCTAAAGACTGGTCGACATTGATGTCATTGTGCCCAAGAGACACCTGGGCTGTAACTCGTAATTCACTGTTTCCAAGAAATTGCCCAACAAATGTGAGGAGCCCGAGGCCTAAAACTAACAAGTTTACTTGAGGAGTAATGCTCACAATATTTTATGAACACCCCATTGCTTTAAGGGCTTGTTGAATCCTTGTTGAAGCTGTTTCAAAGACTGAGATTTTTAGATGCTGTATATATCATCCTGGGTTTCCTGTCTTTTTTAGTCATGGTGGTATTAAATCTTTGTTTTTCCTTTCAATAATAATATTAAGTCAGTCAGAAAACTGGATCTCATTTTCTTCTTAATGCTCATTTCAAAATATTCAAAATGGAGTATGAATGCTAAATGGATGAAACCAGTTATTTTTGCCATTTCATGTGGGTCTGACTCTCTGTCTTACACTTGGACTCTGTTAGTCCAAGGTCCCAATATATTATTGATCCTAGACAAGCAGCTGAAGCAATGTGTATGTGTATTTCCTATAGTTTTCCCCATATTTTGCACATTTTCCCCCTGATTTTAAATGTGTTTAGTTTTTTTGGTTGTTTTTTCAGAAGATTTATTGTTTTTGCAGTGCATTCTGATTTTTTTTTAAGTGGACTTTTTTGGTCATTTGCCTTTACTCTCCCATTGTGCTTCTTTAAGTGATTTTTTTTTTTTTGTAATATTTGTCTTAACTTATCTTTTAAGGAGATTTGAAGCATTTGTACAGATGGGAAAGAGCCCCACATGTGAATTGCTTTATGACTGGGGAACCACAAACTGTACGGTTGCTGATCTTGTGGATCTGCTGATTAGGAATCAGTTCCTAGCACCAGCAAGCCTTTTGCTTCCAGGTAACTGTTACTCTTGTACATTTTGTACTGTGTTCTCAGTTTTCTAAAATGCTGAAGAGCTTCACACTAACTTGAAAATCAGAAAGGATTAGGTTAAAATAACCCAAAGTGAATATATTTTCCACTTTCTATCACTTGTAATAACAGTTTGAATAAGAGTTTCAAACTTCAATAAGAGTGCTGGAGTTTACATATGGTGGAAACCTAGTATAATATATATAAAATACATCCTGATGATACTTACATGTCTCCTAATTTTCAAAAATACTGGGATTAATATTACTTTGTTTTTCTCTGGTTCCTAATGTAATTAACGCTTTTTTCTAAATTCCCTTTTCAGAAGCTGTAAGGATGCCACAGGAAGTTACATTACCTCTTTCTTCACAGGAAACCTTGCCTATACATGAGAAACAACTACCTGTACAGGAAAAAGAAGTGGTATCTGTAAAGCCTGTTTTAGCTCAGAGTACTGAGAAGCAGCATTCACATTCTTCCTACTTAAGTGAAGAAGACAGCAGCTCACAGTCCAGTAACACAGGTAGACATTTACTTTGGTGGAACTCAGTGCTATTTTTTTGCTGATCTGTCCTTCACCCAATGTGAAATAAATCATAGCAGTGCACGAGAGTGATGACTCCATCCCTAGCATGATGCATCTGTGGCAAACAGCATCTTGCCAATAAGACACCTACTCTGAGGGAAAACTTAACTGTTAATTAAATTGCAATTTCTTTTTTGCCACACATAATCCTGTTGCCCTTTTTAAATACTTATTTTATGGATTTCGGCATCTCATGCTTTAAAACTAGATTTTGTATGTCAGAAATGACTAAGAACGCTGGAGAAAAGATGACTAAAGCAGGCATTTTAGGAAAGTGTGTGGTTGTTCTATTCCTTCCTAAAGGTCCACTTTTGGGTTGCTGCCAGAAACATGATGTAACCTTGGTGTATTTTTTATATATAAGGCGGTGTGGCTCTCTATGTGATCTGCTACACGTTTAATTTCTACTACCTGTATTACAAGTATGAATCAAAAATACAATCAGATGTGTGCTACAGTACTGTTACTGTTACAGTACTGTTGTGAAGGAACTCATGCATAGGTAATTATATATGCTTCTCTGCCTTCCTTTTGGGTTTCTGGTATCTTCATCACAGAGCTGGAAGTAGGGCTCCACTGTGTCAGGTGTTGTGCAGTAGCAAGTTTGTGTTTTAAGAGAACTGAAACAGAAGACCTGGTTCCTTAAGTGTAAACATAGTTTTGTGCTAAATGTCACTGTCTTTCAGATTTCCAGAATTTTTTGTTTCATGACCTGGAAAGCATTACAAATAATTTTGATGCCCGACCAGAATCAGCTGGAGGTAATAAACTGGGAGAAGGTGGCTTTGGCATTGTGTTCAAAGGCTACATCAATGGCAAAAACGTGGCTGTCAAGAAGCTCATTGCTGTGAGTTGTCCTGGGAATTTTTCATTTTAATGACTGTGTGTTTTATAGTATAGGCTTGTTTATCTTGTTTATTGTGAGAAATGTTGAACGATACATTTCAAAAAATGTTGTCACCATGTTACATATTAGTTGGATTAGGAAATTTATCCTTTAGTCCCATCAGTGTTGTGCATCAGCACAGTCACAGGAGATAATTCTTGCCTTCTCTGTAGCTCTCCTTTGAGGGGCTAAGCAAGTTGTTAGGAAGAGCAGAGTGCTTCCCCAGTTGTTTTCCCCTCACCCTCTTGAAGTGCTAGAAGGGAAGGGGTCCTAAGGAGGCTTTCATTTCAGATTAACATGACTGAGATTGACAAGCTAAATAGGTATTGTCACAGAATTTTAGTCTTCAGAACCATTGTTTTGTGTGAATATTGAATTTTGTAATTAAATGCTATTAGGGGGCAACTGCAGTGAATGGAGTAAGCTGTTGGCTGCTGAAACTAGATCCATTTATACAGTGTTCCAAGGAATCTAAAGTCACATTCTGATACTTTATTTTTAAACTGAGTGGAAGGTGTGTTGTGAAAAATTAACTAAGAAAGGCTTACAATTCTTTTTTTTTTTTTAATGAACAGCTGTGAATTTTGTTATGAACCAATGATGCTAATGTCAAATACTTCTTTTTATAGATGGTCGATGTTAGTGTTCAGGACTTGAAACAGCAGTTTGAGCAAGAAATAAACCTAATGGCAAAGTGAGTACATCATTATACAATTTTTGTCTTTCTAACATAATGATTTGCATGTTAACTGAAAACATTTCTTATACAGCACAACCGCATTTGGTTTGTTTTAAAACATCAGCGCACAAACCTGGCTTTGTGCAGTAGAGGTGAAACAAGTCATTGGGAATCAAGTTCCCTCTGCCTTGTGTTTTCCTCAGATGCTGAAAGTCTGTCAGAGCACATGTGAATGGATTTTTTTTTTCTGTAGATGTCAGCATGAAAATTTAGTAGAATTACTTGGTTTCTCCAGTGATGGTGCTCAGCCATGTCTGGTGTATGAATACATGCCCAACGGTTCATTGCTTGACAGACTTGCTTGTCTGGTGAGTGAAATCTTTTCTAACTTCAAATTGCCTTACTTTGCTAATGTATAGGAATCTGTGGAATATCTTTCAGATGGAACTGACCTGTGATGGCCAAATGATGTTTTAACTACTTTCTTCTTGTGTTCTAATATCAAATATTCTTCCAATAAGATTTTACACAAACATTTTAGATAAAGTCAAATCAGGCTGACATTGTCATGTACTGGGACCTGAACCATCACAGAAGCTTGGACTGACCATGCCTGTGTGGGGCAGTGCAGAGGGTGCTGCAGTCTTGTTCCCAGTTCTGATGTTGGCATGTTCTCTGCTGATTCTTGAGATTCTGCACTGTGAAATTGACCTTGTGGTAGTGCTTATAATACAATGCTCATGGTCTGCTTATTTCTTTCTGAAGTACCTAAGTAAATGTGGATTTCATTTGTAAAAATTATTCTTTTGTGTAAATGCTTCTGATTTAATTAAATAGTGTATCTACTAGGCTTGGCCTTAAGTAAATAGTAAGTTGGTTTGGTTTGGTTTGGTGAGGCAACTCTGTGTATTAAGGACACACAGTCCAATAGTAAACCAGACCTCGGTAATAGATTAGTCTCTATGTTAATTTGTTGAAGGAGTTCAAAAAATCTGCTTAATACTAAGCAATTGCAGCTTCTGAGCTTGTAATCTGGTGAACATTTTAAATTGGTGCTACTTCAACCACCCATGTTCCTGGACCTAAAATGTTTGGCTTGCTTTTTTTTCCACATTGATCCTCTGGTTGTACTGGTTCAAGCATCTGTTAGCTGAAGAAAGATCTGGATTCAGGAACTGATCAGGTTGATAAAATAATATTTGGTGAAAAAAATACTTAATTTTCACCTGGAGACATTTCCTTTGTAGGGCTGTACAGATATTTCTGCTGCAGTGGGAAAGAAGTGGTGCTATGATGAGAATGAGTAGCAGTGCTTGGGGAAAGGACTAGCTGTGTTAGCACTGCTGTCTCAATTTAGATTGATTCATTTGCTTGCATACACTGCTACATGTGTAATTATTTTGTTTTTTAACTGAATCAGTGCAGAAGAGAGACTAAGTTGTAGCTAAGGACAGTGCAAGTTTTATCTATAGAAATGAGAAGTGCTTGACAAGGATGTATATGAAAATGTTCATCCGTGTAACTGGCCATTATCATCAAGAGAGCTTAAAAGATTGAGGGTTATTGAAAGCTAAAGGAGAAATAACTGAGTCCTTTACAAGGAAGAGACAAATTTATGATGTAAATCAAGGAATCTAAATCAGAATCTATAAAGTAGAAAGAATCTTTTCCTAATAAGATCAGAGAGGTGAGTAATAACTTACTTGAATATATGTTCTTGCTGCTAACTTTATTTTGTGACTTCACTGGATGTGTTTGATGCACAGACTCTTGGTTATATCATCTTTGTGTCTGGATGTTGAGCAGGCAAAGGAGGTGGTAGAATGGCTGAGATACTGTAATCCACTTGCCTTGGCCACTGACAAGATTAAGAACTGGTTTTGAAATGTAGATGTCCTTATTCTAAGGTTTAATTAGTAGTATGAATAAAGCTAAACTCTCAAGAAATCCAAAAACACTGGAAGATTGACTTCTTGTTGTTAGTAAAATCTGTGGATTGCTTTGAATTGCTTTCTTTGGGTTGAAGGCTCTGGTATCAGTGCCAGTACGAAGTGGGATTTGCAGTAGATACAGACAGGTCTTTGCAGAGCAGCTGGCCTTGGAGGGTCAGAGTCAAACATTAACCAAGAACATTTTTTGCAACTGGCAACTTAATCTAAGGCAAAATGCAGGGAAAGAACATAATGTGACAAAGGCATGCATTTCTGCCCAAGTCAATTAAGAAATGTATGCTGGTAGTGTTTTTAATCATCTGCTTAAAAACAACAAAACATAGCAAGAAGTCACTTTGGGGTTGTGGGGTTTTTGTACGTTTTTCTTATTCATGTGAGCGTTTTGTTTTTTTTAAAGTTTTTACTTGTCTTTCTCTCTTCTTAATCAAGGATGAAACTCCACCAATTCCTTGGAATACGAGGTGTAAAATTGTTCAAGGTACAGCAAATGGCATCAACTTTTTGCATGAAAATAATCATATTCACAGAGATATTAAAAGGTAAAAGCTGCAGACTATTGATGGCTGCATTTTCACGTTTTCCTTTTTTTTTTTTTTTTTCATCTTTCCCCTGTTAAAGTAATTTTAGAGAGAACATACTGCAAAAAGCATTACTTCAGTCAAGGGCACAGTCTTCTGCAGGTGACATCCATCACCACAATCTTGTCTGTGCCACAAGGACACGACCAGTACAGACTTCTAAAGATAATTATGGGGCTAGAACCATAGAATTGCTTAGGGTGGAAAAGACCTCTAGGATCATCGAGTCCAACTGTTAACCTAGGCACTGCCATGCCCCCAGGTGCCCACATCTTTCAAATATCTCCAGGGCTGGTGACTCCACTACTTTCATGGGCAGCCTTTTTCACCTCTTCACTTGGTGAAGAAATTTTTCCTAACATTTAATTTAAACTTCCTGTAGGACAATTTTGAGGCCATTTCTTCTCGTCCTTTGCTCGCTACTTGGAAGAGGAGACTGACCCCCACCTGGCTCCAGCCTCCTGTCAGACAATTGTAGCGAGTCTTCCCTGAGGCTCCTTTTCTGCCAGTTCCCTCAGCTGCTGGACAGCTTTCCAGCCGTGAGGTTTTTGCATTCTAGTTGTAATTTGTAACATCATCTGTTATTTTCAAATAGCTATTTGAGTGCCACGAGAACACACAAAGTTCTGTGCTTTAAGAACTGCTTCTAATGAAACTGCTGTTGAAGAACAATTAATTTTTAAATAGGGAATGTTCAGATAAAAACACACATTTTTTGTTTGGTTGGTTTTTGTTTTTCTAGAACACTTTTTCAGAGTGTCTCCTTTGATTTACTACTATTTTTTATAAATACAGTAAAATTACTTCAGCCAGGTTCATGAAGTTCAGGGTTCTTCAATGATAATATTCATTGATTGTTATACTAGAGATTTTTACTATGGATATCAGAACTCAGAAAAGGTGAGGGGTTTGTTGTAGAGTTTGGTTGGCTTTTACTGGTGTTCTGGTGTTTTTGTTGTTGTTTGGTTCCCCTTTCCTGCTACAGTTTACTATATTGGTTTTTTTAAAAAGCAGGCCAAATCTTTGAAGAAAAGCTCCAAATGTCTTACTTCTTCAGAGGGTTAATAAAATAAACTGCGTGTTATGGGTGATTTTTCAGTATCTTATCTGGCTTCCAGCAACACTGCTGAATACAGGCAACTTCAGTTTTGTGACCTTTCAGCTTATGGGGAACAAGCTTTCGCTTCAGCTGCCTCATGTGTGTTCTTGCTGCTTTGACAGTTTGTTTCTTCTTTCTTCCCTGCTTAAGCCTCTGGAGAAGTGTAATGACTGGAAGGGATGCACTTTTTTCCCTTACACTGCCTCTACCCTTCTAACTGCTGTGAGTTGATCATATTAGAAAATTGGGGTTGGGGTTTTTTTTGTTTGGATAACATTTTGCAACTTGTGTCAATAATTCAATAGATTTGATTGGTACTATTAATAGTGCTGCTGCTCCCAGATAACACTTAGATGAAGAGACATCTAAGAAGATAAACTTCAGTCTTCATTTTGCTGTGGCATGTAGAGACCATTCATAAACACACAGGCACTAGAACAGCTTTTCTAGGCTAGAGGGGACATGATTTAATGGGTGTTCTCATAGTTGTTTGTAGTTTTTTGGATTGGTTATGCCCAGGAAATAGTTCAGGTCTCTTTTGAAGCTTGAAAGTTGCAGTAAAACTTGCGTTTGTTATGCTCTTTGTGGTGTACCCCAAAAAAATGACCAGTCTTTGGACTTGACTCAAGTTGATAAGAAGCTGAGATTTATGAAGTTGTGATCCTGTTCTCTTTTTGTTTTAAGAAGTTGAGCTTTAAACAGGAGACCAGTTGGTGGATGATGCCTTGACAAATGTTTGAACTTTTGCTGTGGTCATATATCTAGCGTTATTTAGAGAAGATCTAACATCAAGTGATCAATTGTAACTTACAGCTTTGTTAATTTTGTTCAGGTTTGATGAACAAGAAGGGGAAGTTAGAAATATAACTTTCTAGGAAGTGTTATGTGTTCTATCAGGCTATCGTGCCTTTCTTACAGTTCCATTAAAGGGATCAGAAAATGAGGATTTCATAAATACTAAATCAAATCATTTTAAAATGGTTCTAAGTGGTATAAGTATAAAACCCTGTAGATTTCTGCTGTAATTCATCCCACTGAGTATTTTATGAAAGCGTTAAGGACTTTGAGATCAGCCTCATTTGCCAGAGTTGCTTTTTTTAAGGAAAGTAAAAGCTGGAGGTCAAGTGAAAACATGGCACATACAATATTCCAGCAGTAATAAGTTTTCTGGTTTTCTTTCAAGACAAGAATAAGAGTATTATTATTTGTTTGGCACATGAATTTGTCATGGTTGACAGAGTATTAGATAATAGGTATAAAACACCTGCTGTTGTTAGTTCTGACCATAGATTTAGACTATCAGAATTAAACTGCGATCCAGTAGAAGTTGATGAGAGCTAAATATTTTCTATTGTCTCTCTTAAAGCCAAATCATAAATGTAACATAATTGGTCTGTTACTAGAAAGTTTTGTATTTCTAAGGTTTGGGGGGAGTGTCTAGTTTTTTCCTTGTGTTTTGTTGTTTTGCCTTTTTTTTTTTTTTTGCATGCGTGCACGCACACAAGAAAAAACTTGGATGGATCTTGCAGTCAGTTCTTCATTTATTTAGAGGAATGAATTTTGAAATTGAACAATTTCCAACAAAACTAAATTCATGTAACTTGTTTTATGAATAATGTATAAATATCTTAGCTTTCAAGATAGTCAAAATAGCAGTTTACATTTGGTTACTGAAGAATTATTAGTTTGTCATAAAACCTATTTATTGTACTGTTTGGAAAATTCTCTTTTCTTTTTTGTTTTTTCCCCTCCTTTTCCTTTTCACCAGTGCAAACATCTTATTAACTGATACATATGTGCCCAAAATTTCTGACTTTGGCCTTGCAAGGGCATCTGTAACATTCACACAGACAATCATGACTGAAAGAATTGTTGGAACAGCAGCATATATGGCACCTGAAGCTCTGCGAGGAGAGATCACACCTAAATCTGATATCTTCAGTTTTGGAGTAGTAAGTAGAATGTGGGAAGCAGTATATGATTTCTTTTGTAAATGATAAAAGACAGCAAAGTCAAGTGTGTCTGAAATTAGATGATTACTCTGGTCTGTAATTTTCCTTTTTCCCAATAGATATTTTCTTGAGATAGTGTTTCTAAACTTTGACTGTGTTAAAATCATTTGAATATGTTGATTTGCTATGTGAAAGACCAGAGTAAAATAATATTCTAAGTTCTAGCTGAATGTGGTTTGAAGTGGTGTGGAACATTGTTTTTGCTTGCATGGTGTTGCACAAAAAGTGTAACTCAGGCTGAAAATTTAAGAAAATACTCCAAAATTATTGTGTTTTACAATATATTCACATTGTAAAATATTCACCACCAAAAATACAATGTCCATGTTGGATTTGCTTTGGAGTTGAGTACAAAAAAGACATAAGCTTAAGATTTGGAACTAAAATGAATCTACCATTTCATTCACAGCATTTAGTTTCATAGGAAGGTAGGACCAACACTATGTTTGAGTAGTTTGGAAATCCTTTAATGTTGCTGTGAAGGAACACCATGTAGGGTGAGCATGTAGGGTGTTGAAATCTGTAAGCCACACGTCTAATAACCGTTAATGCAAATAAAGGTAGGAACAAAACCAGTTAATTGTATAGGAAATCTTTGGGCATACACAGATCCTGAGAGCATTTGTTGACAGGCTGGAGGTCATGCTCCTTTTTACAAATCATATATATGCTAAGGGTTATTCTGTGCTTCATTTTCTCTTCTGATTTTTCTTTCTCCTAGGTCTTACTAGAAATAATAACGGGTCTTCCTCCAGTAGATGAAAACCGGGAGCCACAGTTGTTGGTATGTTCTTTCTGCTTTCACCTTCCCTCCCACTGCTCCAGGTTCACTTTATATGAACTCATAGTCAGTTAACAGGCTGTGAGACAATCAAATTACTCTTTAAAACATGTAATTGTGAAAACAGCTTTTTTTTTTTATCCATGTTTGTCTTAGAAGTGAGGCTGAAGCTTTTCTCTCTTGGTTGGTAGATTTGTTCAGCCCTTAACGCCATCATCTTCTAATCTGATACTGGAATTATTTGTTTTAGTACTGCTTCTTATTGTAATACCATTGTACTCTATTAACATACTCCCAGATACCCTGATAATATCTCATTCCCTGAAACATTCTGAACTGTTCATCACTCTTGTTTATGGTTTTATATCAGTTTCCATCTTCTTCAACTTTACTAACAATTTGCAAGTAGCTTATGCTTTTAACCTTAGTGAAGTCTGAAATTTAAGAGCCTTTTTTGCCAAGTGAGAGGTGGGTTGAATTTTCTTTACTATTCAGTTAGCAATTCAGTCTACTAATTAGGTAACTAAAGTCTCAGAGCTCACTCTCTTGATTTAAAAACCTTACAAGATTCTTCTTAATTTAGCCTTCCACATAGCCTAAAACTAAGTTCTGAACTATTTTATCCAAAGGTTTGCCTAAAATACTTCTTATATAAAGACTAATTTACTTATTAAGTATGAAATAGCATTGAGGTCTAGATTGATTTTGTTCCATACTGTTTGGAACAGTATAAATCCCTTTCTACCAAATCTTTAGGAATAGCAGTATAGTATTAAAGATTTTTTTGCCCTTCTAAGCTGTATCTTCTCGAGTAGCAGAATAACTATCATGTTGAGCTTGCGAACACCTTGGAGAACTCAGGTTTTTTGAAGTGGGCTTTTTCAGAGGTAGAATCTAATAAGGAATATGACTGGTACAGTTTGTCTTTGTAATGTACTTTTGGGACCATAAAGTGAATGGTCAATGTAAGACCATATGGCATCTTATCTTGAAAGGAAAATTTTGATGTAGTTGAATGCTGGTCAGCATTTTCAGACTGACCCATAGAGGAAAGCAGAAGACCTGCCTCTACTTATTGCCTCTTATTTATTCATTTGTGCTTCCTCAAACAGTATGTGTGATTACAGATAACCCATTTCAAGTGTGTTGGAACTCAGGATTTTTGGACTAAACCAGTCAGATTTAAGGTTTGATTTCTGAGTAGAAGTTTCCAGTAGATACCACAGCCACTGAGACTGGAGGTGGAAGTTTAGTTTACAGACATTTTCTCACAGAAAGAGGCTTTATAAAAGTGATTAAAAAAATTATACCAACTTAAGCTTGCATATTTGTGGGTTATTGAGATATTTTGTCGATTGTGACTGTTCTCTTACAAAAGAAACAATACTAGAAAACTGAGCCTTGAGGTGGGAGACAGTTAAATCTGTATGGTACAGCTTAAAGAAATTTTCTTTATGATGTTGTGGTAATTAAAATATTATAGAATAAAAATAATAAATTAATAAAAAATTATAGTTCATTTATACTCTCACATGCTGTTCAGATACTTACAATGTTATCTGCTTGTTGGTTCAAATTCTCTTGTAGCTAAGTATAAAAGATGAAATTGAGGATGAGGAAGCAACTATTGAGGATTATGTTGATAAAAAGATGAGTGACTGGGATGTACCTTCAATTCATAAAATGTATTCAATTGCTGATCGGTGTCTGAATGACAAAAAAACCAGAAGGCCAGACATTAAGATGGTATGTAGTCTTTCAGATAAAAAGCTTATTTTAGGGGTGTGGGGGTGTGTGTCCCCCGTGTATGGTTACAGTATCAGTTAATTATATTTCTGTCTGTTCTTTTCCAGGTCCAACAGCAGCTCCAAGAGATAAAAACTTGATAATCTGTTTTTTCTGATACACCATTTTTCTCTAATGGAGATGCCAGTACCAAATATTTAATTAGCATTTAGTGCAGCATTATCAGCAGTTGGGCTTTCCAGAACTTTCTAGATACATGCAAGGTGAGCTGTTGGCCTGTCAGCAGCTCTTTCACATATCCTTTGTCACTGGGCCCTTAACATGAGAAAACTTTTTGGTATTAACAAATTGCAGTGCTGGTACATCATCTTTTCCCGCAGCTTTTTAAATGCATTTCTGTGTTATAATCTATTTGGGGTTTTTTAATTATTTCCAATTATTTAGTATGTCTGCTGCAAAGGCATATGACTAACTGGGCAGCATGTTTTTTCTGCAAATTGCTTTCTTGATCAGGTGTGCTAGACCTTTGTTAAAGACAAAACCATTTAATAGCTATAATGATACTTAATGTTGTCTTTTTGGGAAATGACAATAGTATTACCCATTTAAAACAAGTTTCTACTTAATATTTTAGCTTGAGAGTTTATATTAGTCTGAATGGTCTGGTACTGTTAGTGAATGTGATTATTATCAAAAAGTCTTAAAGTCTTCTTGGTGTCAGTTTTAGTCAAATGAATGGTGCAAGACATTTCTAGGTTGTTTTTTCATTTCAAGCAAAATAGTTATCTTGCTGTGCAGATGCATTTGCACTTGCAAATGCTTTCTTACAGTGAACTCTATGATGAAAAAACATTTAATTTTTATTCACAGGAAGACTCTTAGCTACTTTGACTATTTTAGGAGGATTGAGTATTTTTAGTACTTTAGGAGAGGATTCCATATGGATTATAAATACAGATGGTTGCATTTCTTAAAAGGGTCAGAATAGTCATATGAAGACCCATTCTGCATTTTACTTAGTCAAATAATTAAGCTATTTTTAATATATATATATATATTAACTACTTACAAAAATACACTTCTAAAAGTATAAATGGAAAGCTTTTTAAAATAGAAACATTGACAGATCAAAGCAGACTAAAAATGGAATGAAGTGACTAGTAAGATTCCAGATACTTTGGACTAAGTATGAACATATTACCATTGTAAATGAAAGATGTTATTTTCGTATAAACTCATTTTGCACCTCATGGACATTTTTAATAGCATAGGGATAAGAACATAGTCTGGCCTACAGTTAAATTTGAAATTCTGTGATTATGTGTGACTTCATTCAGGAATATCTCATTGTAGGAAGCATGTGATTTCTCATGTGATTATGTCATTAGATTTCTGGCTATTAATTCATTTGGTATTGCCTTTTCAAAACTTTTCAAACTGCTAGCTTAATTTAGAAAAAAGGATCTACCTAATGGCTTCTAGCTTTTTGAGTATAAATTGTAAAAAACTGTTAACATAAATAAAAGCTTTGGATTATTGCTTCTTTCTGCTGTTTAAACTTTGAGCCTGGGAAATAATCATCATTTTATGTTGCTTGCATTTCTGTTAATAACATTATGGTAACCTCACTCCATGGAGTAAAGCTGTACAGCTCTGAACCTGGAGAAAAAACTGCAGTAAAGCTAAATGAGAATAAAATCTGCTGAAGCCATTCTTCAGTTTTAAGCATCTCCAGCTGTTATGTGAAGGTTTCTTATTAGATCACGTCTGCTTTTTACTATTCCCTGGAGCTGGAATACATCTATAGTGTTGTCCAGAAGTGTGTTTGCTGTAGCAACTCTCTGAGCAGCTCTGTTCACCTCTGGTATGGTAGAATGTTTTTGTTCCTAGAACCAACTGTGATATTCTTCAGTGTGAGGAGAATGTCAGCTGCAAGCATGGGAGTTCCTGCTCTGTCATACTAGACCATTACTATTTGCAGTGCTGCTGTCAGCAGTGAGGTTTTGGTAGTAGTTTTCCCTTCCTCACTGAAAATGAAGCATGTTAGCTAATATTTTGTACAATTTAGAAAAAAGTTTTGAACTTCTTTAGTGAATGAAAATATGAGGGGTTAACTAGTAAAATGAGTTAGCTTATGTGGCAACTAATTTTTTTTTTGTAATGCGCAGGGGGCAAGGAGAAGGAACTTCCCTTTGCCACCCATTTTTTAAGAGTAGCTGATTTTAGTTTTTGCTCCCTGCAAAAAACATTAAATTATCTTAGAATACATACTTCTTTGTGTTGTTTAACTTGAATCATTCAAGATATTTGTAATGGGATGATCTGGTTTTACAGAACTGGTGCTGAGAGAAATGCAGTACAGTTCCTGGTAGGCGAAGAAAGCTCCAGTGGGGCAGAGATAGGGCTAATCTGGCTGGCCTACATCCTGTCTCAGCAGGGAAGGTGCCATGGAGGCCAACAGAGGATCACTGTGCTCTGGGAAAGAGCATGTTAAAAGATCTAAGAACTGTAACATAAAGCAGTTTAGTCACCCAGGGAAGGACAGATGAATGAAAAATAGCAAGAGCGATTTACTGCAATTCCACAATTAGAAAGCAAGAGCAAGATGAAAGGAAATGATCCCAAACTGTGTTTTTAGGAGAACTTCATAGGTAGGGCAACAGTTCTCTCCTTGGCCACAGCAGGAGTAACAGAATGGCTGCTGGGAGCCAGAGCAGAGGTGCCTGCACAGCCCTAAGGCAGGGATGAGCTGTAAGTGGCTGCTGAGGAGCAAAAGCACGAACAGGATCTGTATCTAGAGATACTGCATTGGAATACAATGGCTTGGTGCAGTTTGCAACTCAGTCACTTTGGACAGGGTGCACGGTCTTCCTTAAGTTATTAAGACTCTATTACATTTCTTTGATCAGTTTGCCCAGTTGGCTTCTGAGCCAACACACCAGACATAGCACTTCTTATTACTGAAATGGGAAAGTCTCATCTTTATTTGGGTGTACCAGCTGGGGGTTTATTTACCACCCACTGACCAAAAGGCAAATAAAATTGTTTCTGATATTCATGGGTACATAGAGGCCTAGCCTATTCCCTCCTCCTACCTTATGCCGGTTCCTCTTAGAGCTCTGATTATAGATAGCATTTGGCATTAAAATTACTGCCTGCAGTAATTTTCAAATTTTCTTCTTTCAATTATAAAATTGCTGCATCACAAATACTTCCCCATGAGGATGTGTTGGCAGGACAGTTAAGAGAAAAGCCAAACCAGTCAATGTTCTTTTCAACTTGAACTTTCAGGGCAACAGGAGGTCTTCAAGCAAATTATTTTCAGTTTATACAAAAAATGTGTTAATTGAACAACATAATGAGTAGTTTCATTACAGTAGTTCATGCTGAGCAAGCAAGAACAGAGAGACCCCTTAAACCACCAGTCAACTACTTCAGCATTTTAAAAGGATAGAAGGAATTTTTGAAGGGGTTTATTACTGAAAGCACAAAAACCTCAAGAGAAGAACACCCTTGGATCCTGCGATGGAGCCCTCAGTGCTGCTCCCATAAAGCAGTGGGAAAGTACCTGTTTCTAACATTGATTTTTCTCTAATAGCAAAAGTAAGGAATTCTGTTTGTGCTCAGCTTCCTTCTTACACTCTGCAGTCACTTTCTAGTCCCATGGGAACTGCCTGTTACACATTCAGATGTTGAAATACAGATCTTTGTTAAAGAGACTGTGAAATGATTCAGACAACACCAAGCTAAAGCATCAATCTTTATTTATAAAGTAAATTACAAAATAGATAAGGTAAACTTAGTTAATTTTAGCATCTGAAGGTGGCTTTCACTGAATACATAAACACACTGATAAACAAATTTTTTTTTATTTAGTGTCTATCTGAGCAACAGCAATTTTTACCTTGATTAGTTTAACCTTTGATAGGAGTGTTTTAAAGGATCAAGATCATCCTAACTTGCAACATAAACATTTATTAAATAATTACCTGTCCTGTTAATTAACTATTTAATGGCTTGTGAGTTAACTGCAAGCAGCTGCATTGCTTTTGGGCTTTATGAAGGCCAACAACAATTTGAATGGACACTTTCAATTATTTAATGAGCAGAGAAAGTTAAAGGAGCAACTTTGATTAATGCCCACATTTTGCTCTGGCTCTGAACATTCATGAACAGAAGTGAGGCAACTATGTAGATGTAAAAGTGATCTTACAAAAAGAACAGATACTTCTTATTGCTGTTTGGACAATAGCTACAAGAGGCCTGGAGAAGCAGCCAGCAGGGCAAGACTTCATACAATTCTCTTTTTGGGGAAAGGTGAGGGGGAGACATGCTCAGGACGTGACTGACTCCTGGCTGGGCCAGGGTGTGTACATCACATAGAATATTTTCACATAAGGTAATTTACAATGTCTGGTTTGGACTGAACTCTAAAGCAGCTCATCATAAATGCTCTTGCATAATCACTTAACCAGCTCTCATCATCCTCCAGATTAAGTTTTCCATCTTCTCATCTACCCAGGGCAGGATTACAAAAAAAAAAAAAAACCA
>VZDJ01004378.1:11621632-11698556 GCA_008694505.1 Cyanoderma ruficeps
AAAAAAAAAAAACCACAAAACAACACCAACAACAACAAACCAACAAAAATAACATGGACAAAACACCCCAAAAGAAACATCCAACAAAACCCCCACAACATGCACACAACCCTATCAGGTGAAACTGTTCATTATTTAAAACATTTAGTCTTAAAAAGCTGAATTTCTTTACTGGCTCAAGAGAGTGTAAAGATGTATGTGCACTCCTGCTATGGCTGGCACAAGGGCAGGAATACTAAATTCAAACAACCCTCTAGCAGTAATTTTTAAATGCTACACTCCTTAAAGCCAAAACAAAACAAAAACTCCAAAGTGAATTAGGTGTGTTGCAAATATTCTGAGTTAATCTAAAAATATGTTTAATCACAGTGTACAATGAGCTGAGCACACAGTAACCATATTTTTTAAAAAACCAATGACTTGCCTGCCATAGTACAGAAGAAACACTTCCAAGACCAGCTCCCTACCCTAGATGGAGGAAGCAAGAGGCAGGAAAAAAACACAAGAGCTAAGGGCAAGCAGGAGATTAGCTGAAGATCAAGAGCTATTGAATTGGACTGATGTAGTGTGTAAAATTAAATTAAAAAAAGCTGAAGTGTAAAATTTCTGCTGCATATAAAAAACCACAGTAAAACCAACTATTGCAACCTTCACATTATATAGTGCAATCTCAGATGTCAATAGCAAGCTAGTAGAGCCAAACAAAATAATAGATAAACCAATTTTTTGTCAGGAACTACTAGTGTCAAAACATTATTCCCTACAAAACTAGGTTAAAATCCATCCTCCACCAGGTAAACACACGATTCAACTCTAAAATAAGTATATCCAGCAGCTACAATAATATCCAATGAACCAAAGCTGGCAACTCCCATGTAGCTTTAAAAAAACTAAACCAACAAAACTCAAAAACCACAAAGGTCACATACAAAACACTAAAGAGCAAGTCCGCACTGGGAATATAATCTATTCATGAGTATTTGCTTCATCACACAGTTTTAAATATATTTAAGGTCATCCAATACTTGATTTCCACATCTAAGTCTCCCTTAATGGACTTATTAAAATGATCTATTTTTTGTCTTCCTGTTAAACACATTACTTACAGCTCAATCATGTTTAGACTATTCTGGCTGATTTTAGTAATTTGAAGAAGGGAAGAAGGGAGGAAAAAAACCCCAAAAATCCTAACCAGGGGCTTGCTGCCAGCAGTTGTTCAAGACCTAGTTGGATTTAAATTGCAGATGTAAGTTACTACTGAAGTTCAAACATTTAGAAAAAGTAATTTTCAGAATACTTTGAAAGTAAAAAAATTGCAGCTGATACTGCAAACATAGTAGGACCTCAAGGATAACTCACTGTTATGAGGCAAGACTACTTCAGTTTTTACTGAACTTACACATTTTTAGATCCAAGTGCACTGAAAATTAATTACTTATTAGATACTTTAGGCATATTGCTCTGAAAGCAGCCCCATAATCTATTGAGTATACTAACTTATGGATTTTTAATCACCTTTTACTTGGTCATTCAGTACCTAATATGTAATGCTTACAAGTGATACAGAAGTCTGGAAAAGCTATGGTGTTTTATATCAGATTTCTTTATAAGATAATTCATTAAATTAGTTATAAGTTTAAGATGACCAAGTTTTTGCTTAGGAAAATGCCCACCTATTACTGAATGTTTATATTAATTGAACGGTAACAGATTTTAGTTTATCTTTTCCATTACAAGAAAAAAAAAAACAAACAAAACAACAACAAAATCCAGCAATGCATCCTGTCAAAATCCAAAGACAACCTTCTATTTTACTATTGTCCATTAGTGCTACAAGTAAAATAAAGTTTCAATTGGGACAATGCTATGTAGTCCTTCATCTCTTTTCATATGGAAAGTCTTACAGGTTTGATAGGCTACACATAAGAATACAGCTGTGACTTACCCACAGAATACATGGGTATGTATTCTTCATAGCCTTATGTCTGCAAAGTTTATGACCACATGTACAGCTATTAAATAATGGTTTCTAAATTAAAATAAAGGGCCACTAGCTTAGTTTTTCTCTTCTAGCATTATATTATCTCTTCTGTATGTCATAAAACATGGTCAACAAATATAATCATGTAACAATATAAAAAGTGTTGAGGTCAGAGAAGAGTAAAAAGAGATTTTTTTTATCCCTAGTATCTATGAATGGAATGATTTCAGTTCATTACCAAAAGCCAGAATTGCATTCCTTACTCTAATACTTTAACAAATACACAGTTTCTAATCACTGGGTGTTTCAGTCTCTGCTGGACCTCTAATCAGTCTTCGTATTCCCCTCTTCCCTGCAGGACCTTTTGGCTTAGCAAAACTCTGTTTGTAAGCATGTTGTTTTGGATGTACTTCTTCATAAAGAAAGTCAGCAGTTAACTCGTCACCATTATCTATTTCAATCTGGCAGAAAAAAACAACATCATACTCAAAGTCAAAAACATTCAGAAACTTTGCTGAAATTCAATACTATATTAAAACCATATGTGCAATAATGTTCAAAGTCAAGCATGAAAAGTTCTCCAACTTGTGCCTAATGCCCTGAGAAATCTTAGATAGTTTTTCTGAGACTCCCCTATACTCTTACCAGTATTGTGTGACTTAATTATTTTCCTGAAATGTAAGCACAACTAAAAAGTACATATGCCAAGGATTTTTTTTTTTGTCCCAAGCTTTGGCACAGTGCACCTGTTAACACTAACTAGGAGAACACATTCCATGTGAAACTAGTGCTTATTTACTCATTTTAAGTATTTACACATTTTAAGAATTGAAGTTGTTCACTATAACATGCTTTAAAAATTAACTGTATAAGCAATGTGCATACATGTTGTTATCTCTTGAGAAAGAAGGGGAGAAGTATAAAGAAGCTTTTATTAGCTGGCTACTGCCACTCAGCAAGTGTTTAGCAAGCAAAAGCTAAAATAATGAACAAAATGGAGGCAACTGTTTTAGTTTTCAAAATCTAGATATATGAAACCAAATAGAAAGAAAATAGCCAAACTCCACTGTTTTAAATTCCAGGAATTTAGAATTCAGAGAAATGCGATGGCCTTGCTCTGCTGAGCATACAGCACTTCATGCCCTGCCAACCATAACACTTGACAGACTTGCCAGCCCCAGTTTTGCTGTTAAAAGTACATGCTTCAGAAATTTCTGTCTGCATGAATTTTCAGGAGTCAGGTGCTTTAGTTTTGTTGTAGAAAGGTAATTTCAGAAAAAGCATTACATACAAAAACACTTAGCAAAAATCTAGTTAATTCATGTCATCTCAGTAAAAATGGTTAGCATTAACTGTGCTATTTTTAAGGTAAACATAATCTCCACAGAAACTAAGCTTTTAACAAGGTTATTGTTTAAAAAGTAACCGTAGGTCACAAGTGCACTATTTCTGTGGTCTCTGCTTTGGAGGCGAGAAGCAACTTTTTGCATTGCAGTAAAATCTATGAAAGACCAGCTTAGTTGCAAATGCTTGTTTGTCCCATCAAGGACTCCTAAGATAGCAGTTCTAGTTTTCAGAACTGCAGTTTGAAATTATTTTGAAAATCCCTACATAACTTTGGCTTTAAAGGAATTTAGTGTGTAACAACAGCAATGTATTGTGGTCCAAAATGCAACACAATTTTGAGTAAGAAATCATGTCAATTCTATTAAGTCTTTCAAAGTACTTTCAAATACTTCCTTGCTGCACAAGGATTTATTTATTCAAGATAAAAGTGCAGAAATTATGGAACAGAGTAAAACTTCCATGACTTAACTTTGTATTTCTAACTCCATCAACAATTATTTCCTGTTCACAACAGACTAAGTTACACAACACTTGTCATTGTTTAGACAAGGTGGTGACAGAGACAGTTATAGTTTTCCATTAAGAAGGAAAGACAGGAATGGAGAAAATACCCATACACCCACTGCACTTACCTTTCTAACTATCTGCATCCACAACTGTGTTTCTACAATTTCTAACAGTGGACTTTTGCAACTAGAGTAGAGCATTCGTTCTCGTATACTACAGGTATACCCTGGCATAGAGTAGATGAAAACTGCAGAAAAAGAAAACAACAACACAAATCAGACCATAAATACACTATATCAAAAGCTGTATCATAAAACCATTTATAGCAGAGAGGCAATGGAAATCAATCATGCAATCTGAAAGCAAAATAGGTAGTGCCGTTCTAGAGCTTTTTTGTGTCAGCAAGTGTTTCATTTCAAACCCGGGATAAGAGAATGGCTGGTATCTATGTTTTCACATTTGTGAGTGTTCATCATCAAAAGGGATAGCTCACTACTTTACAAACATTAGAGCTCTCCTTCACAAGTTCACAGTTTCACAACCAAATGACTGAAATTTATGATCACGCTGACACATCTTTCTCTCTAAGGAATTTGAAACAAGCCAGTGAAGTTTCATATTGAGAAATTTTCTCATACTTATGGATTCCAAATAGTCTCCTTCATGTGTGTGCTTATACAGGAAAAAGTGGTAACGCGCAGCATCCTTTGGAACTCTTTTTGGCAAGTCCTTAAGTTCAGTATCAAGGGTGTTGGCCAAAATAATAGTTTCATTTTTCATATCAATTTGCTGTAAACAAAGCAAACATGAATATAGTTAATACACAAAAAAAAAACCAAACCAGGGAACATGACAGGATGGAAAAAAGTTTGAATTAATCTAATTCAAAATGGCAATTTATCAGCATACTACTGTGGGAAATAGTAGAGATAAGAAGATTTTTAGAAGCTGTAAAAGCAGGCCTTAGAAACAGAAAGGGCAGAGAATTTAAGAGTTAGCTGCAGCTGCAAAGGCTGAAAGTAGAAAGGATACAATGATACAGTAAGCAAGGACACCAAACAATAGTTTGAGTTTTTAGGCTTGGCTAGGATAGACCTTAAGACTGCAGAAAAATATGACTAGCAAGATAGTAGAAGGTTTTAAGCTTAATAATGGAGTATTGTGTATTGTTAATAGCATACAAGCAAGCTTTGTTTGAAGCAGGTATACGTGTGCTTTTAGCGATTGGCTAGAGCAACTGTTTATAAGCCTTAGCAATATGCTACTGGCTGGAAAACTTTTAAAATGCCCTGTAACAAAGAGATTTTTGGCTGCTGGTGGCAAGAGGTGAGCTGTTGCCATTTTTCAATTGTCTCAACCTTGTACTGAGACTGATGTCCCAATAAAGCCCATGGAAACATCTCCTGGCAGTCCCGTCCCATTTGTGCAAACCTCCAACACATACTACATCAACACACATTGTTTAATATGTAAGTAATCTATTTTATGCTCATTATTAAAAGATAGTTAAAATATTTTATACTTGCCAGCTGAACATAATTGAGTTTCTTATTTTTGAGTTTCTCCAGAGCCTGAATAGCTTCTTTAGCAATGGGAAATGCTACTCCTTGCAGTGTTTGATGCTTGGTATCTACACCAACATCTGCCTGTACCTGCAACACAAGTCAGCTGAGATGTTAAAAGAAACCTCTGCAGGCATCCACTTGGTTTCATACAATGACTGACAATGCATTCCATATAGTTACACATAGAGGTAACAGTAGCTATGCCAAGAATAAACCACACCAAGAAATCATCCCCATATACAAAAGATTTGCATTTTTTAATTTACAGGTCATGTTTGTTCGCTAGCCTGCAAAGTTTCTTATCTCTGAAACAGCTCTGCTTAGCAAAGCAACAAAATCATCAGAGGGAAAACTGGTTCAAGTGTCAGTGAAGAAGTTCTAAGTTAAAATCTCGTATAGAGACACGATAATCCAGGAAGAAAAATCTTGATTTTCATATGCTGTGTTATACTTTTGAACGGAAAATATTCCTTACAAACTTCGTTATAGCTTGCAAAATTTTAGATCAAAACAAAGACATAATTTCTAGGAAGTCAAAATTTTTGAAGGAAGAGAGAAATTATGAGACAAACTAATCTTCTTGAAAGAAAAGTAAAGCTACTACTCTCCCTCCTGCTTCAACGTACTCCCCAAAAAGCCTATACCAAAACCAAACCAAACAAACAAAATCCTAATTTCTTACTTCTAGAAGGTCTATCACAAAGTTAAAAAAAAAGATCTAGGACAAGCTAGACAATTGTTCATAATCCACTTATATTAGTGTCAAGTTATTAGAGAGATCAGTTATTTTAAAGCTGATGTTCAAGAATTTATCATAATATTCATTCAGTTTCTCTTAAAATGAGGTCCGGCTTTCAGCCATTTTTGGTCAGTTTATTGTCTAGGTACTAGTTTTTGAATATATTCACTTCCTTTTAAAGATTCACAATTACATTTAACATTGGTTATGAAGCTGCAAAAGTCAAAAACACGTACCAACTGGAAAGTGTGGGCCTTACATCTATCAACTAGAAGATGTGCAGCTTTATTAAAAAGAGATGTTAATACAATATGAAACTGATAAAAAAATTAAAAACAAGCACTTGTGGCAACCTTTACTTATACTTCACATTTTAAAGAACAGCTTATCAGCAACAAGGAAAGAGGAAAAGAAAGCAGGTGGAGAGCTTACTTTGCACAAAGATTGCTAAATTTATTAACAAGGTTATAGAAAAAATATTTCGCAAAATATATATCTGCACAAAAGCCTGACTGACAAATGTAAAAGAGGCATCACAAAAATAATAAACCATAATAAAATACCATAGTCTAGAAACCATATTAAAATACAGGTAGAAAATAAGTACTCTAAACTTAAAAACAAGCTGTGAAGTGTGGAGATAGACAAGGCAAGAGAGTAACCCAGTGTAACTCCTGATATAAGAAAATGAACAGAACCACCTAAGACACTTAGGAATATTTAAATTCACACCGCTAAGATTCAGTTAGTAATGGCTTCTGAGTGCTGGATAAAATGTCAGATGTAATTTTCTGTGAATAAATGTAAATGTACGCAGGAGGAAAAAACCCCTCCTTTTTTACTTGTATGGTGATAGGGTTGAGCTAGCTACTACCATTCAGGAGCAAGGCCTTGCATGTCATTCTGCCTAAATCTGAAAATAATCCCAAGCAAAACAAAAAACCCCTGAACATTTCCCACCCACAAATGAAATGTTATAAATTGTTAGAAAAAAGAGTAGAGAACAGAACACATTATTACGCACTGTAGATATCAGTAACATGCCTGCATCTTGAATACCACATGCAGATCTGGCTTCCCCATCCCTCCATCTCATAAATTATATAGCAGAACTGGAAAAACTGCAGAGAAAAGCAAAAGGATCAGAAGTATGGAGTGCCTTGTTTAGGAGGAAGAACTACCCAGATTAGGACTTGCCAGCCTGGAAGAGATAACTGATAAGGAACACAACAGAGGTCCATGGATGGAGAATCATGGGACAGTTGGGGTTGGAAGGGTCCTCTAAAGGTGATCATCCAACCACCCCCTCCAGTAAACAGCAACATCTTCAAATAGATCAGGTAGCTCAGAGCCCCATCCAATCTGACCTGGAACGTTTCTAGGGATGGGGCATCTACCACCTCTCTCAGCAACCTCTTCCAGTACCTCATCACACTCGTTGTAAAGCAAATTCTTGCTAATATCTAACCTGAACCTACCCTGGTTTAGTTTCAAACTATTCTCCCTTGTTCTATTGCAACAGGCCCTGCTAAAAAATCCATCCCCTTATTTTTAATATGCACCCTTTAAGTACTGAAAGGCCATTAAGATTTCCCTGAAGCCTTCAATGCTCCAGGTTGCAGAACCCCAACTCTCTCAGCCTTTTTTCACAGGGAATATGTCCCAGCCCTATGATCATTTTTGTGGCCCCCTTCTGGACCCACTCTAACAGGTCCATGTCTTTCCTGTGCTGAGTACCCCAGAGCTGGATGCAGTGCTCCAGGTGGGATCTCACCAGAGCAGAGCAGAGCAGAGCAACAAAAGAGGATCATCTCTCTCTACCTGCTGGCCACACTGCTTCTGATGCAGCACAGGATAGGGTTGGCATTCTGGGATACAGGGGGCGTTATCTAAGGGGAGGGGCAAACTGAAGACTGACTGAATGACTCTTCTTTGCCACATTATCTGTAGGGGTATCAGAATAAACTAGAGATTCTAGAGAGCAGTCAGTGGTTCTTTATACAGTATTTTGTCAAGCTGTGGAATATGCTGCCACAGGACCTGTGGCCAACAAAACCTTTATGTGGATTTATAGAAAAGACAAGACTAGATGATGGATGAAAAATCTATTAAGAAGAATTATATAGTAGCATGTCACCTTTTGTGCAGGAAGATCCCTACCTTCAAATGTTAAGACAACAGAAGAGCATTTAAGGTAATTATGGCCTTCTTGCCCTGCTCCTACATCCTTCCTAGCTTTTTGCTGTTCTCTCAAGGATTTGACAGCAGACTAGGTGATTCTTTGATCTGGCCCAGTAAAATATTTTTTTAGGGTAATTATGAAAGAATATACATATGGAAAACTTTTTAAAATCAGAAAGCTTTTTGTTTTCTAAATCTAATTACAGGCTCTGTAACGGTGGAAACAATTAAGAGAAAAATGATGTAAGTTAATGTATTGTGAGATGTTTCAGACAAAACCAAAATGGCAGCAATATGCAATTTATGTGTCCCTGAAAAGCAAAGGTATTGCTGATGAATTTTCAGAACACACAGAGACTTAGTCTGCATGAATCAGCTTCTAAACACATTGTATGTATGTAGTACATACACTAATACCAGAAGTGATCACCGATCCCATAAAAGTTTTACATTCATCATTGTTATTTTTTAAAAGCTGATGAAGTAAAATGCAGTATTTAATGATGGTGAATGTATTTCTGCATTGAATTGTTAAAATCAGATATGAAAACTAACAAAAGACACCACTGGGAAAAAAGTCAATAAACAATAAAGTTGCAGCAAAAGCAGTAGAGTGAAAACATCAGAGAAGATACACAGCTGTATTTAACACAATGGCTGCCTGGCATCCAGCTGCAGAAATAAATCATACTTCAAACACGTGTACCACAGCTCTGACATATAAGTCTAAAGAACAAGAGATCAGCACATGACCTATTTTAATATACATCTGACAAAGTGTTCCAATGAAGGAAGAATGTGATAAAAAGAATACTCCGAAACTTTTCAGTTACTAGCTAGCTAGGAATCATCAATTTTTTGGTCAAAGGCATTTGATAGAGATTTTTCTAAAAAGTGTTTGTAGCATAAGCAAATCAGTCTCTTAAAGTGATCAGCTATTTAGTTTGGATTTCCATTTTATTTTTACTGGAATCCTCTTTCCTTTCTCTCAAAGACAAGTGCACTGGTACCGGAAACCATGTACCTTTCCTCTAAGAATAAGGCTGCTGAAATACTCCTGGCAATCACTCCCTGCAATAATTGTTATTGTGTGTTTTCTCTACAGTTTCTACCACCATGGGAAATGCATGAGGGCAATCACATGTGGACAATGACTGAGGCTGGAAGACATCTCCGTACGCCACATTGTCCAGTGACACTGTTTTATCAGGGCCACCTAGAGCCAGCTGCCCAGTTCTCTGTCCAAACATCTGACTATCTCCAGGATAGAGATCCCATAACCACCCTGGGCAACCAGTGCCTGTGCCTGGTCACCCTTTACAAAGAAGGAGATCCAGTGATACTAAAAGATGAAGTTTCAACAATTAAGCTCTGCAGTTTCCAGGCCTCTGATTCGGACATTAGGCCTTTTTAACACAGTGAGATCACTCATGGCACTTCAACTCCACCCATCATCATCCTGCAGTTTCAACCCATTGAGAAGTACATTTATGTGCTCCTCCACTCACACTTTCTGAAACTTTCCATTTTCTGTTCCGCCTTTTTTTACCCTAGAAAAACATTTCCCTACAATACATTTGGAACTCTGCACCATTTCCCACACATGCTTGAAGACATTTTAGGTACCTCTTTAATCTTAATTTGTCGAAGTTCCTCTTCTGCTGCAGTCAAAGGTGCAGGGGAGGATTGTGATATCAAATATTTTTTATATCCATTCAGTGAAACATCATCCTGAAAGCATAATATCAATATTTATCAGGTTTTTTTAGAATAGAACTTTTCTTCAAAGATTTTCTGTGGAGCATTGCAAAAAATAGTTGCCTTCCATACAGTTATGGTCATTTCATTTGAATATTCCCATATTCCATTATGTCTTGCTTCAGAAGCCCAGAGGTATTCAGGTTAATACATTTGAATTAGCAGGTGGGACCATAATAGGGTTCCACCAGAATAACAGAGCTGGTTGAAACCAAACCATCAGCAAAATAAAGTAACCCACTGGATGCTAGTGATCAAGATCCTGAGTGAGATCAGTAGCTTGAACACCTTGAAGAAGCTGTGATTTTCACACAGATGAACATTAAAGGCCAGCAATGATTAAGAAGTTTATAAAGACGAACACTATTACACTATTTAGAGATACATAAGCTGTAACATAATGAGCCTGGAAAAAGTGAGTTATATCAATGTCATCTTCCATGTGCCCCAGGCCATCTGAAATAACAGTAAGACAGATGTAATGCTCCTTCCTCAAAACTGAGACAGAAACTCAGACTTGTAGGGCTAGACACAAATGCCCCATATTACACAGACTGCTAATGGCTTGGTGCATGTGGCAGTGAGACACTGGTTGATTGAACACACAAGAAAAAAAAAAAACAGGAGTTCTACCAGTAAACCCTTTTAGCAAGTCAGTTATCTACTTTCCTAGAATACAGCCTCTCCAGAGAAGTTTATATACATGTTTGTTAGGATAATGAAGCTTCCGTGACAAGTTAATGATAAATAGAACAAATTATTTACTCAGTGAGCAACAGAATTATTAGTCTCCTGTCCACCACAACAGCCCATTTCTCTTTCACAGCTTTTTTTCTCCACTACAACATCCTCTATTATTCTCCAAACCTTCAACTCTTTCCATTCTATTAGAGGATTCATGGTCAGGAAGTGATATTAAGAGATATGCCTATTATTGTTGGGTTATTTGGTTTTCATAACCATTTGAAGGAAGGCCTTCTAAGCCTGACAATGTTAACTATTCCTAGTAACTAGTTCAAATGAGCTTAAATACACTTCAACACTGAAATAACACACATAGCTTTTAACGCTTTTTTCCTTAATCCAAAAAGACCATAAACAACCCACATTCATACCAATAACATCAGTTACTATATTCAGTATTTAAAGTCAGTGTTCTGACTTTGAAAAGAAAAACGTACCTGTACTGTTCCAAATACTTCATCCTTAATATGGCCGCCTCCAAATTCTTTCTTAAGTGTTGCTCGGGTTGCTGCATACAACATTTTTTGACGAACCTAGCATATAATAAAACAGTAGCTTTTTTGTTTGGTTCTTTATTAAAATTTTGCTGTACACAGACAATCTAGTATGTTGGTATACCAAATCCATTAACAAACATCTTTCTTGAACAAGCATTTTAAGTGTTGAGACAGCGCTATAAACTTGTGGAGTTCTGAATCAGGACACTTATACTATTAAACTCAGAAGGTCATGATACTATGTATTGTTTCAAAGTAACTTCAAAACTGAAATGCAGCCTTAGTTGGAGTATGAGGGTTTTTTTAAATGGGGAAAAAAAATCAAAATAATCTTTACTAATTTTAAATGGGAAAAAAAAAACCAATTTGAATCTTTTGTCCTCTGGTCGGTGTACTAAAGGATACAACAGACATCAAAAGAGCAGATTAGAAATAACTCATTACTTTTGATTGAATCGTGACTCCAGATAGTTATGGTTCAACTACAGAGTGGAAAAACTATGTTTGCTCCCTATTAACCTGTCTAACATAGTCACTTACTCCTCTCTCAGCAGACCTACCTTCCCACTTTATTCCCCATCACATTATCCTCTCCACAATATTTCAATATTTTTCTACGTAATCATCTCTATACACATCAACTTTCGGTATCTTACCATTTCCTAACTGCTAGTGAAAGCAGTAGGAATATTGGAACAGCTTTGCTTTCTGCCTTCCCTTATCTCACATTCCCAAAACCTGTATCCTAGTTTCTCCTAGAAATCCTTAATTCTAATCTCAGTCCTCTCCCATGCTCTCAAACCACTAAGAAGCAGTGTATTCTGTGGCAGACCACATATCCACAAGTGCGAGCTGGGCAGCCAGCAAGCCAAACAGAATAAACAGCTTGAGCTCACGCTATAATCCTTCTCTATTGAGCACCCATTAAGATTTTTGCCCTATATCCTTCCATAAATTTTTCTCAAGTACTGACAGTAAGACAGACAAACGGCAAAAAAACTGTTTTGTGTCCACCAGTCAGGCTAAAAATACATTGGCTCAGCTGTACTCCATTTAGACCTACTGATACACCCTCTAATCATCTTAAAGGAACATTTTCCTAGTTTTCTTCTGGGAATGTAGGGGGAGGTTGGGGAACACTTCATTCCTCAAATCTTTTTCCTTCATATCTTGGATTCAGATCAAATGGTACTGTTGAAAAATCATTAACATGAAGCCTCTGATGACTGTTACTTACAGGAGAGTGATCAGGTGACCATGCAATGAAGATCCACTCATACCCTTGAGCATTCTGAGAATCTAGTCTGTACAATATGTAACATGGTTGCTTGTCTTCAAGAAGGGGAAGGACAAAGGAATCATAATCCTTTTCCCACGATCCACCTGGCTGTCTAGACGATCCCACAACAAGTTGCTCTAAAACCAATAACCAAAGCTACAAGTTAGCAACAATACAGTTAATACAGTCTATGAAAATTAATAATTACAATAAGAAGTTAACTGAACATTTAATCATTCATAATTATGCCCAGAAGAATGGATGACACAAACAGTAATTGTAAAAGTGGGTGAATTCCTACAAAAGCTGTGTATGTTCAAACCCTAATTTACTTTAACCAAAATACTGATAGTTGAGAAGTAACGTGCTTCTATGTGTTACTTTTTTAGCATAATATACACAGAAGGGAAATAAGAACTGACTTCTAACAGTTAATTTATTTTTTAATTTGGAATACTTAGGTATAAATAAGATAAGAGTAAACTTTCAAATTTTAGAATTATAGTTACTGATGCTCTTGGTATAACATATTAGTGTTTGTACTCATTGTAAGGGGTCGATAACCCAGTTATACACTGAAAAGAGTTTGGAATGAATATGCCTGCACTAATCCCTAACTTGACTATGTAAGTAGATAAACTTCCTTCTAATGTAGCTTCATAGCTATGGTCTCTTTAAATGACTGAAGTTGTTTATTATGTATAATTGGCTTAAGTCCGTATAGAATACTTCAGTGGTATTTAATTATGTGAACAGCTGTAGCAACAAGATTTTTCTCTTATTTATACATCACATCTCAGTTTTCAAAGGAAAGTATTAGTATAAATTCTTACAAAACATTTGTCAGCTTCCCAAGAAATACTAGCCTGCACAAGTGGAATAGAAATACCTTGTTTAAATGGAGTCCTGCAAGAGTTTAAAGACCATCATAGTAACTAGTATATGAATCACCTTTTGAGAGTCTAGGGCTTAACTTATAAAACTTCGGACAAAAGTACAACAGCACACATACAGCAAACTCAAGCAAAGCATTCCACCACAGCGACTCACAGAACACGAACAGCTCAGGGCAAGGATGTTTGGCCCTTCTTTGAATTAGACACAAAGTACCTGAAGTACCTGGAGTTGTACACCTAAACCAAGAGTATTCAGAATGTACTTGCCAGTTCTGAACTCTAGCTGGATTTAAGCCACTTGGATTTAAGATACAGCCAGAGGAACTTGATGCCCAGCAGCAAATCTCTTCTTAACTTAGATTAGCAAAACATGATTTGAATATTATCTGTTGGCTAGTATGTGTTACTTAAAGCTCCTGAAGACAGATGAAGCAACTGCCCTTCGTGCAGTATACTGAGAGTTTTACAGGTTTCTTTTTGAGCTGCAGAAAATACTATCAAAAACTGGATTCTGCTTCTTATAGAGATAAAATGCATATACATATATCTATATCTTTATATCTGTATATATGTGTACACACATGTATACATACACAAAAAAAAGAGAAAAAATAGGAAATTAAAAAATAGAGAAAGTGTTTTGTATCAATTTGTATCTTATTTCTAGCCTTCACTTCATATTATAAAGTAGGATTAACACAAAAGCACATTGTTTTGTCTTGCTTAATGGGAAAAAAAACGCAAAACAATGGCTTGTCAGCATTTACCTTGTGCTACCAAAACTATCACAAAGTCCTGCCTGTAATCTTACTATCCACACTGCTTTAAAGAAACCTATATTAAAATATTGGAGACTTCCTCAGAAAAGCAAACACAAAGAAGGAAACAGATAGTTATTTACCTAACAATAAAAGAGTGTCTGTGCATGTATGCACATGTCACTTTGTCCAGCTAACAGATTTTTAGTGTACTGTAAATGAATGAAGTCTAGAACAAATGGCTTCAAAGTGCACAACTGACATACTTTATAGAAAAGTCCATACTGAAAAGATGGACTAAACCTTATACAATCAACCAACATTGCTATTAAAGAAAATAAAAGTAATTATATAGCCTATCTTTCAGTGTTTGCTGCCTATATCCCTTGCCAAGAAGTTCAAAAATCAAATTCAAGTTCTGATTGAAATGATGTCGTTTTCTATTTATACATATATGTTCAGATTTAAGAAACAGCTTTAACTTTGAAAATTTAAATAAAGTTACAGATTTATAAAGATATTTTCTATGTAGCCAGATTACTATTTAGACACCTGCTCTAGCAGGACTTTCTACATGCAGCACTTTTATACTGATATATCCTTGTTAAAAAGGCAGATAAAGTTTAGAGTTCTACATCTAAGCGGACTGGTTGTTGTCTAAGACTAGCTCTCTGTCTAGTGAAAGCAACCAGTGTCCAAGTGCAGAAATTTCAATTTCCTCTACTCTTTCTTTAGTAAGAGATAAACTTATTTATACAATCCATACGAAATACAAGCAGTTCTTGGTAAAATATGAAATTATATTTGGGAGAAAAATTCAAATGCAAAAATACAGTAATATTGTAGTAAAAAAATCTTGGGATTGCCAAAATTTAAATTTTACCTTCTGTATATGAAAAACCTTAGTAACATTAAGTTTGGCAGAGTTCTGTTTTTTAAACAATTGTACATGTTAGTCGTTAAAACAACTAGGAAAATATCTAAAAGAACCAGAAAAAAGAATAGAATTTGACTAACCATTGTCAATGATTATTTTTAAAAGCCTGTATTGTCCATTTCTGGCTCCAACAAAGATGTCTTTAACACTTCCACTAGCTGAAAAAGAGAAAATACAAGTAATCAAATTAACACATTTCACTTCCCCAGGACAAAGAATATTCATGAGGGTAAGAACAATACAGGAAAAATGTACAACTGGCCCTTTGCTACAAAGTTGGACAGCAAAACGAACCCAGGAGTGATGCTGCTGCTATGCTGCATACTGCTCCAACCATCAGCCTGCCACACAAAAATGAAAGGCAACATTACAAACCAGCCCTGTTCTCTAGCATACCAAATGATTTTCAACATTGTGAAAATTAAAGGTGACATCATATCATCAATCTCACGTTTCAGACTTAACACAGCAACACAATAAAAATATGACGCATCTCAAGTTACAACAGCTTCACAAAGTCTGCAGGCTTAGTGCAAACTTTCAGACAGAAACTCTATGCCTGCCAGGAAAATGTTAGAGCTTGTCTGGCAAAAGTGATGGTCTTTCCTGAGATCACCTCTCTGCAGAATACCAGTGAAAGCTGCCACTCATTGCTCATCTTTCACACTGCCTTATCTCCTTCTATGGTTGATGACATTCTTCAAGCCCCAACCTATTGTAACAGGATAGCTTTATACTGAATTTACGAAGTAACTAACATATTTTTACATGTTTGTAAATCACATTGATGCTATATCACCAACATGACAGACTCATTCCCTAAGCACACTGAAGAAGTCTTCTTGACTCGCGTGAAGACCATTCTTATCTGAACTACTCTACTAAATAATCTGAGTGCAAATCAGTTTAATTATACCAGAGACAGAGGGCTGTAAGGATTTACTGAAAAACATTTATTGCAAGCGTGTCCTTTAAGTAATCCCACAGGACAGAGTATAGCACCAGCAAAACAAACATCAAACCAGGAAACAAATAAAATGGATTATAGTCAGGTTGAGGCCAAGTGAACAGATGGTATCCAGCGACATTACTGGCCATACTCAAAACATTTTACATTTATGTTGGTTCAAGTGGTGCCAAGCCCATCCTGAGAGTCCAAAATGGCATGTTAAAAGAACACAGCAAACAAACTGAACTGCAGTGAATTACCAGTTCAATCCCAGTTTCATCCCAGCTATCATCTTCTCACTAACCAGTGCAGACCCTCACAGTAATTTGCTGCCAGCTTTTCTAATTGTCTCTGCTAGTCTTCACCATTCTATTGAGCAACCAAACACTGTGCCATTTTCTACACTTTTTGTTCCCCCAGAACATTCTTTGTCTTCTTCTTGTCTATTATCCTTTTGTTCCTTATTCTCTCACTTCAACACTACACACCAAAACAAGACCAGAGTACAGCAGTCTCCACACCAACTTTCCAACTGTGAGTTTCCTGAAAAATACTTTGAGACACTTGTGAAACCAGCTCACTATCAAGTGATCTATGGGTTTTTTCGTCATGAAGGATTTTAAATTCACAACAGTGCAATTATTTTCTGTTTAAACTTTCTGCATAGCAGAGGGACATAGAATAAAAATCTGTGCTTATTTCACAAATATTTTGCAGAGAATATTATTTTAAAATTATTCAGAAGACTGTGGACCCATTCGGTTGTATTCCCCACCCCTCAGTTACTGCATTCTGTGACTTCCTACAGTATTCATCTGCACTGGCCTGTTTAAAAAGTCCAGTCCTTTTAGCAACTGCCTGGTACATATCACTGTGCCCATGACTTCATTTCTGTTTCGAGAAAAAAGCAGCCCATGCTGCCAAATCTTGTAATTGTTTATGAGTGACAGTAGCCTGTTTGTAGCTAAAGCCAGCAATGGCACAAGCAGAGCTATTCCTCTTCCACATTGCAGAGGCTGATGCTTTGCTGCAAACAGGACTCCTGATTAGTGCCTGCTGAGGCAGGTTCCCGAAGGAAAGCTGCAGAGTTCTCTACAGCTCTCCTCAGAGGATAAATGACTCTCAGACACAAAGCAGAGCTGCAGAAGAGGCTTAGCCACTCTTTTGCTTACAATAAGCAACAGAGTATTCTTCCGCTCCTCCCTGCCAGCATCACCAGGAGAACAAGGGATTACAAGTTACTAACTAACAGGTTTCCACAGACTGGATAAAAAAGCTATTCCAGGTGCACCCCTAGCCTGAGAACTGTTGAAGAACTTAAAACAAGGAGCTGCAAAAAAGACCAAAGATTGGCATGCAAAGGGAGGAAAAGAAGAGAGGGAAATGGTGCAAAGCACACACAGCCAATGGACAAAAAAGGGCATAGAAGAGCAGCTAAGGGCTGCCGTAGCTGGGACAAAAGTCACCTTCAACAATAAATATCAGAGTGCAGGCAAAGTACATGGTACTAGTCACCGAGCACACAGATTGCAGTAAACCCCGACCCCTCCATAATCCGGCTATATAATCCCTGTTTAGCAATTCTGTGATTCAGAGGAATCCGCTAATACTGCGAAACAATGCGCTGTCTCCTAATTGCTCCTCGCACCCTCCAAGGCCTGGAAACACTGGGGAAAAAGGTTCCCACACACTTTTCCCCTTTGTGGCCTCCAGCGATGGGCTTTACAGTGGACTCTCCTACGCCAGGGCTCCTGCTTCTCCCCAGGGCTCTCGCTCCAAGGGACCCGGCAGCGACCCGCGGCATTTCCCGTGCTGTCCAACCCATCCCAAACTCGCTACGCCGCCTCCGAGAGCCGACAGCCCCGGCTCGACGCTCACTCCGCGGCCGCAGGAAAACCTGCACTGGGGAAGTTACCTGAGCCCAGGCGGGTCCTGCCCACCATTCATGGTGCTCTGCACTGAACACTTTTCTCGGGCGGACTCCCTGCCTCTCCGGGGCGGTTCGCTGGGCCGATAAACCCCGCAGGCTTCGCCCAACTGGGAACGGAGCTATGGGTTCGACCCGGAGGAGCCGTGGCCGCCGGGGACAAAACCAGCGGCAGTTCCCCCGCTCGCTCGCCCCCTCGCCAGCCCGCGGCGCAAAGGACGGACTCCTCCGACAGCAAACAAAGAGCGGAGTAGTGGGAAAAATCCCTCCGGGAACGGCCCGCTAAGCGCCCGCCGCGGCCGTCTGCCCCCGCGCCGCGCCCCGACCCGCGGGGAAAGGCGCTCCGCCCGCCTCCCGCCCGGCTGGCAGGGCCAAGTGGAGACGGGGCCGGCTGTCATGAGGAACACTGCACCGCGGCGCGGAGGTGCGGGGCAGCCCCGCGGGTACCTTGGATGCCGGTCTGGTGGGACATGTCGCACCGCGCCCGGCCACCGCCGCCGCCGCCTCCCCGCCCGCCCGGCACGGCCCGGCCCGGCCCGGCCGCGCGCACGTGACGCGCCGCCGCCACTCAGCGGCCGGGAGGGAGCGCGGCGCCTTCCGGGCCCCGCCGGCCGGGCCGGGCCGGGCCGGGGGCTGCGGGCAGCGGCCGCCCCTGCCCAGCACCGCCCTGGCCTAGCACCGCCCTGCCCCGCCACCGCTCCCCCGGCGCCTCCTCTCGGTGCTTCTGAAGGGGCACGGGTCGCAGCTCTATCCTGTCCCGTTCCCTTTGCTCTCCCTTTCCTTTCTGTCGCCCTCTTCACCTGCTGTCCCAGAGCCTGCAGCGCGACTCGCCGCGGGCATCGCCGGCCCAAAGCCTGCGGTCAATCCTGCCTGGCAGGAAGGGACGTGTGCCCCGCGGCCCGGGTTGCTCGTTCACCGAAGTACTGAAAAACAGCTGAGGTGAATTTAGTTGATCTATAGAAGCCCGTGGTGGAGATCTGTCGCTCTGGCTTGGGGCAGCACAGAAGGAGCCATCAGGTTCGACAGCAGGCTGCATGCATATACTGTAAATTTTGGATTAAACAGTCCTTGACAAAGAGCCCACAAGTCAGGGAACAGAGCCCAGACCCAAAGCTCTCTCAGTTCAGGCCCTTGCCACTGACAAGGTGGTCTTTCTCTGTTACTTTTGCAGTATTTTGTACTTGGTGGCACTGCATCAACAGAAACAGTGAAGATTTCTTCTCTTTCAGCGCGGATCTCGTGGTTGAGCCACTCGTCTGCTTCGGCAGGGCATGGATCCAGGCTTAGAAAGGGTGCATCGGCTTCTCAGGGCCCAACATGTCCGCATAGCCAAAGGCTTCTTTATGCCTTTTCAAACTGTGTTGGTGCATTTTCCATCAGCTTTTTCTTTCAAAGTTTCCAGTGAAGAAGAGTCCTGTGTCATGAATTTAAGCATGCTCTGAAGGTCGATTTGCTTTTGCTAGCTCTTTTTCAGGCTCATCTGTCTATGGGTTGAGGGGCACCATCCTCTTTACAACAAAAAGATTAGTACTGTAGCTTCTTTAAAAATTGCTTGTCACATAGTCAGTATTTTTAATCTGTGCTGTGGTCTAGATTAGGACTCCACAGACAAAATGTCCGTGCTGTAGGCATTGATGCTGATGATCCCCTCAGGTTCCTGGGAGTTAGCAGGTTTTATGGGGTGCTGTTCAGCTAGAGAACACAAGTGCTGTAAGAGGGCATATCAAATATCCAACCCAATGGACCAGGCAAGAATTGAAGAGTGAGGTGAGCACATGGTAATCCTTCCCTGGTTCACCTTCCCAGCCTCCAGCGTGCTGCATCTCAGGAATTTCTGAAGTCAGCTGTGTTGATAAAAGTGGCTGCCTGTGCTTTGTCAGATCCCCAGTTTAAAGAACATGTGGGATTTAGTGTCCTATTTGGGAAATGTGAAATGGCACTGTAACTGTTATGTGAACTGTGCTGTGCAACGCTAGTCCAGCAGATACAAAGTCACCGTGGAGACACGTCACCAGCTAATGAGCTGGGACTAACAGTAGCTGGGCAAACAGGGAGGCTGCAGTTTTTCTTTCTTCTAGCAAGGAGGCAGAAAGAAACAGGGAAAAGGGTTCATGTGAAAGCAGCAAGAGACAAGTAGCACCTACCATGTACTCAGTAATCAGCTCTTGTTCCTCTATTGTAAGGCTCCAGGAGCACCGGGATTATTTAAAAAAAAAATAAATATTGGAGAAGATTTTTTTCAAGAGGAAAGGAGTATCAGAGATCCAACTGAACTGGAAACCAAAGATGTGGTTCTATCACAATTACTTTAAATTATTTGAGCTCAAGGTTCCACAGGTTCTAAATTCTTGGGTTTTCCCTGTTTTGGTGTTAGTGCTTGTAAAAGATGGAGTTGCCTGAAAATTTATGAGGGAAAAAGTTTTCCCTGATAGACAGATGTCCTGAAAACACCGACCAGTTCCTTGCTCTAGTTAGTCACGTGTCCCCAGGACCACTGCAATTGTCAGTGTAGTTACAAGGATGCATGGTTAAGACTGTGAAACTGTTGGTTTTTTTTTCAGAGGAAATTCTTGCCTAGACTGGAAATATGAAAATGGTATAACATCTGTCACTATATTCAGATAATCATATCTGTCGGTCTGAGGTCATATCACTACAACTTCCAACAATCTGAGGGCTCTGAAGTGCAGGAATGCAATCTTAGCATGAGTTCTATATGAAACAAGACTGGTACACATTGGCATTTTGTAGCACCTTTTTTGGCAAAAAGACAAACTGAAAGTCAAACGTATTTTCTTTAAAATCTCAATATCACATATATTTTCCTGTATTACAATGATTGATGTGTGACCAAGAAGAGCTGTTGCATGGAAACTAATACAAAAAAGTAGGGATTTTATATCTAAAGAAGATTCTAAAGTTCTGAATTTTAGTGTCCTTCAGATTCTTCATAAACTGTTTTAAATCATTAAACTCCTATCAAAATCATAAAGAGTGCCTGGACAAAAATAGGGATGTTTATATGTTAAGTAACTTCTTTTTATTGGTAATCATTTCTTCCTTGTACTTGAAGTGTTTTTTTACAGTAGATTTTGTATCTAATTAAGGCTGTGACTCTCCAGGTAGAAAAAGAATATTGCAGTTTCCCAAATTATAGTAAGATTTCTTTAACTGAATAATAAATTCAGTTAAAGGAAATACTTCTAATAGATATTGGTGCAGCATTTTTTTTGTGTGACTTCTAGGTCTTGTTTTCCGTGTCTTTAATGCCTTTTCCTATACATTTACTTCTTCATTGTTTTAACAATGTTCTAGTCCAATACTTATGCTAGTTTATCAAATATTGAGGTTATAAGCTCTGTGGAATCATCAGTTCACTCTGTTCATATCTGTGTAATGGTCTACAATCATTGTCTCCTGTTGTGATGTTGCTGGGAAGGTCTGTCCCAGGTTTGATTATAATTGTCCACCTCATAATGGAAATGCATGTACTTTTTTACATAAAGTTTCTATTACTGCATTTTGTACCTATCATAAGGTGACACTTAAAATATGGAACAAATTTCCAACAATGGAAGTGTAATCCCTTTTATTTTTATTGGGCAGTATTGTAATTTCTATTTTTTGCTGCAGAATTCCATTGCCTGTAGATGTCTATCCTGATGCTCTTCAAAACTTCAGTGTAGATTATGCTTTCCCCCCATCAGCATGGTCTTCAAAACTAACCATATTTTAAGGTAGTTAAAGTATGAGAGAATCCATCAGCAAGATGAAATTTCTTCTATACAGAGTAAAAATACAGTATCAACTTCTTCCTTCAGAAATATGTGAAAGCTTCATTTCTTCAACTCCGCTTCTAGTTATCTCCATTCCTACACACTCATAGGTAGCTAAACAAAAAAATTAGAAATCACATCACTCCTAGAGTCAGATTTGCTTTTAACTTTGAGAATAATGTGAAAGGTGTTCCTAGCATGTAGACATTGACTTTTGAGCATGCCAAATAAAAAGGTACTTCTTCATGATGGACAGAGCTTATGGATACTCTGCTATTAAGAATTATTGCTATGAGAACTCATTGCTCTCTTGCCATTACAGCAAGTGGTTTTCAGTACAGCGTGGACAGCCCTCAGTTCATGTTCATCAGTAAGCCTTTATAGCAGTAAGAATATATCTCTTCATCTCTTTATGCTCTGAGGCATTTCTGTTTATTTCTTGTAAATGAGCAAATAAACCATCTAACTCCCTTCTCTTAATATCCCTAATCTGAGGGGCTTTTCTTTCTGGCTCCCTAAACAGATGACACAGTAGGCGGTTTCTGTGGGTGGCCACGAACATACTAGATAGACAACTATTTTAAATTGAATTGCAATATAGTAAATAGCCAAGATTAGGGTATCGGAGCTTTCCCAGCCACTGCCATAAATGAAAACAGATTTGCAGCAATAAGTTTTGCTATCCTAAAGGTCATAGACAATTGAATTTTGTCACATTTTGTTATGCTTTGATAATAAGATGAAAATGTCCTGTGAAGTAAACTGAAAAAAGCATAATTGGCGGGACTTCCCATCTTTCTTACCTCTTTACATTCTGATAAGTACTTCCAGACTATTAAAGAATTTATTTCATTCCTGGTTTTCTTATTTTTTTTGTGGGTTGTGGGGTTTTGTTTAGTTTTTTTGGGGGGGTGGGGTGGGGGNGGGTGATTGGTTTTTTTAATATATCTGTGTCCATTTCTAGTCCTCATGCTGATCTGGTAAATCTGTAGATAGACACATGGCATATCTGCATTCCCTATGCACAGAATAATGGACAGTATAATGATCAAATTGTTTCCTGCTCTCAGTGGTTTTTAAATTATGAAATTTCTCTAATGTTGTGAGCTCTTTCATATACTTGCCCTAGTAGAAGTGATTAACTAACAAAAAAATACCACTGCAAAATCACTGTTCAAAATGACTTATGATCCAAGCATCCTTTTTGCCACTCTTCAGATTTCCTGTTCTGTCTCCATGAGGTATTATTTGAATGCATTTCTCAAGTGCATTAAACAGTAAGACTGGTATTTCTGTGATTCTCTATTCCACATTTTTTCTCCAATAGATTTTTTGTTGTTACTTAAAACCTATGTTTGCTTGTTATTTATGACATGTTCCAAGAAGTTTCCTAATGTGTAAAGACAACAGATTTTTAGGAATCTTCTTACATGATGTTCAAAGTGATTCTTGGGTCAGAAAAAAGGGGAAAAAACCCTTTTCTAAAGACCAGGGTAGCTCTCTCAGGCAAATTAAACTTTAAGCTATCAGACTGAGCCAATAAATTTGTGCCTTCTTCCCAGACCATCATATGCCTGACCATAAATGCCAGGGTTTTGAATTTGACTGGAATCTAGAAAATCTGAGAAGGACATACTGCAGGAGGGCTAGGGGCTAGAGACACACTAATTATTTGTAGCGAGGTGTATAACATTGTTGTAGCTACCATCAAAGATGGCACAACAAAACAGTAACTGAAGATGTTACTGTTTTCATTCAACTAGAGTCAAGTCAGTCTTCCTTGCCGCCAAACAGAAACTTCACTTAAATAACACTCATATTAAAAATGGAGATCTTGTATTGGAAAAAACTGCAAGGCAAAAATGAGTGCTATTTGCATTAATGTAAAACTTTTATCTGTAACTCAAGGTAGAAAAAAAATTCAAGTATCCATTTATTTTTTAAGAGACTGGGTATATCTTACAGGAGCCTCTCCTTATGTTTTCATGTCAGTTAGGACTACTCTACCTTCCACTCCATTTGATTTGCTAGCTTTTTCTTGATGGCAAAGAAAATATGCTTGGGACTGTTTCAGTTCCATTTGGATGATCATACTGACAGCCCAGCACATGGTGACTGGAGAAGGACCCCTTTTAGAAAGCTCGTGAGTTCTGGCAGAGAGCCACCAAACACAATACGGTCTAGATTTAGAGTAGATCTTATCTGCCAAGATTGTTAATTACCTCCTGCAGGAGTGGCTTGTCTGGCCAGTAGTCATGTCTAAACATAGAGCAGTATTTGAAGTTTGAATGATCTAATGAGCTGGTAGGTAGCTTTGAGTACTCTAGGAAGTAGTAATTTTTTCAAAGCTTTCCTCACTCAAATGTGTCTATTATTGCAAATATTTTAAAAATAATACCAAGGCATATACAGTGATTAGGTGAAAATGCAAAATTGGAGATTATGCTTCTTTTTTCCCTAACATTACACAGAGGATATAATCACCATACTGAAGTAATTAAGAATTCTCTCACTGACTTTGGTACAAACAGGATCTATTAGTAGGAAGTTTGTGAAATGGTTTTAGTAGCAGATGATCTAGGATGATAAACTGGTGCAGAACTAGCATGGATCCAGTAATTTTCCTGGTGAACTCAAAAAGAAATCCTGGGCAACATTCTTTTCATGCCCATTTCCACTTTCTTTTAATATTTACTTTAGATGAGTGCATTGAGTCATCGTAAAATAGTATCAGCTCAATCATCAGCACTGTGCTGATTTGTCCAATCGTTTATCTTGTTTTCCATTACTATTGGGATGGCAGTTCCTCTCTTGACAAGGTACAGTTAGTACAAACTAATTCCAGAGGAAGCAAATGCAGCTCTGGCCAAGGTATTGTTTGTTCTTGATGCTGAAGACAAAGTCCCAAGTCACTTCCTTTTTTAATCAGAGTGTTGCAGAGTCTCTGGGCCTTGCTGAGAACTCTTACTTTGTAGCCTAGGAGTATCAATATTTCAAAGTTTTGGTCATTTATCTTATATTTTCTTTGACATTTTGCCTAGCCTTTCTGAGCTCCCAGATTCCTGCCTGTTTCTCCATGGTATGTATGGCTATGATGTATCAGATCATAGAATCATTGAATATTTTGGGTTGGCAGGGACCCTCAAGGTCATCTAGTCCAACCTCCTGCAATGAGCAGAGACATCCTCAACTATATCAGCTTGCTCAGAGCCCCATCCAACTGACTGTGGGAAATGGATTTGTAGAGAATTCTCAAAGCCTGACAGAAGGCTCACATCTGTGTGCAAACTCTGAGATAAAATATGCTGATGTAGAAAGGCAATGGAATAGGACAGACATTGTTGAGAGAGAAATGGAACTAGAAAGAAGTTTCAAATGATGACCTTGCAAATAGACCAGATACTTTGGAGAAATAGAACTATGAAAGATGTATTGTAGTAGACAAGGACCCATGAGGGGTAATTTTAAATGATTTGCTTTAAAGCATTAGCAGCATTGTGTGGCAAAAGCTGATAGGCCAAAAAAACACTTATAATGTATTGTAATTAGGAAATAGTTTGGCTTCTGATTTAGAGGGCGTGAATTGTAACATCTATACTGTCTCACTCTTCACATGACACTGAAAGTGGAATAAAAGTCTTTAAAGCGCCTCTCAAGAGCCCTGTCTCTGGGTCAGAAAAAAAGAGATAATCCAACACCTGACCTTGAATGTTACCAGGGGTGGGGCATCTACTGCCTTTCTGGATAACCTTTTCCAGGGTTTTACCACCCTCACTGGAGAAAATGTCTTCCTTATATCTAGTTTGAATCTACTCTCTTTTAGTCTAAAACCATTATCCCTTTTCCTTTCACTACAGGTCTAAAAAGATTGTTCTCATCTTTCTTATAAACACCCTTTCAGTATTGAAAAACTGCGAGAAGTCTTCTCGATGGCCCCAACTCTCTCAGCCTTTTGTCATAAGAAAGCTATTCTGTCCCTTTGATTATTTTTATGGCCTTCCTCTGGACTGTCTTCAACAGCTCAATGTCTTTCCTGTGCTGAGGATTCCAGAGATGGAGGCAGTGCTTCAGGTGGAATCTCACCAGAGCTACTTTCCCCATGAGTAGAGGGGCAAAATCACCTCCCTCAGTCGTCTGGCCACCCTTCTTTTTATGTAGCCCTGAGTACAATTTGTTTTTTGGGCTGCAAGCACACATAGCTGGCTCAATACTATTTTTTTTTTTCATCCACCAGTACCCCCAAGTCCTCCTCAGCAAGACTCAATTCAGTAATCCCCCAGCCTTTATTGATTCCAGAGATTGCCCCAACCCAGGTGCAGGACTTTTCACTTGACCTTATTTGGTCTCATGAGTTTTACATGGACTCGCTTCTTGAGCTTGTCCAGGTCCCTGTGGATGGCATCCCACCCCTCAGGCAAGTCAACTTCACCACTCAGCTTGTTGTCTGCAAACTTGCTGAGAGTGCATTCAATCCCATTGTCTAGGTCACTGACTCAGAAGTAAGGAGTATGCGTCCTAATACAGACTCTTGAGGGACACCACTCATCACTGATCTCCATCCTGGCATTGAGATGTTGACCACTGCTGTCTGGATGCAACTATACAACCAATTCCTTGTCCACTAAGTATCAGGTTTCTTCCAATACCTCCTTGTATGCTTCTTATTGCTACTTTATGGTCCTCTCCAAATTTCCAAAGAAAAAAAGAAAAGGATCAAACTGTTGTGAGATAATTCTACTTTTTTATATAGGCATCATGAGGACTGCTAAGACCTTCTGAAGGGTGTATAAGCTGAGGTGAAAGAATGGGAAGACCTGGGACAAAGGATTCCTCTTACTCGTGGGGTCTCACTTGCAGGATAAGAATTCAGTCAGAGAGGCTTTTCATCTGAGTCATGTAGAACAGACACCTAGTTTCTATCCATGTATTATTATACAGAAATAGTAGCAAGAAAACATGGGAAGTTTTATCCCAAAAGGGTTCCATGAGGCCAGTTAGGGATTATATTAGTAATTGTTTGTGGAAAGCATTTCTGAGATGTGGCAGGTCATTTCTGAGATGTTAGAGAATAAAACTCTACTGAGATCCTTACTGTGCAGTGTTTACTGTTTAAATAGGCAGAAATGGGGAAGGGTAGGAGAAAGAATTGCAGTGAAATCCGAAGTAGTTGCATTGTTCCCTTCTAGCACTTTAAGACTGCTTCTTTAGTGCTCAGCTCCTTTCACTTAATTCCTAGTGTAGTAAGACCCTCATAGGCATACACAAACCCGGATGTATGCTATGCCTCAGCATAAGCTGAAGGACTCCAGTACTTCATTTTAGTTCCAAAAAATTCTACAGTGCATTCAGTGCTCTTAGAAATTGGAATAAATTAGATGAAAACACAAAGGATATTTTGACTGCACTGTACATTCTTACTTGTTCTTTCAGGCAATTATTCAAAGTGCATGTCCATTTTCAATAGATTTCCAGCTGCTAAATAAATTATTACATTTATCATTGATTTTTCTTTTTTTTTTTGTATAACTATGCTTTTTCACAGTGCATTAATGTGAGATAAAAATAACAGGCATTTACTACAGGCAGTTCCTTGGACATTGAAAATAGTCTGTTTGCATAATTGATGCTGCATAGCCCTATAAAGGACAAGAAAAATCTTTAAAGAAAGGTCAAAACCCCCTCTTCTCATCACTTCTTCAAAACTAAAAATCGGACAGCAAAGCCTCAGCTTTCTTGACATAGCAATGTATATATGATTCCCTTATTAATTTCCTTCAGACTATGATTAGCTTTCTCATATTTAGTATTGATACACAATTATTTTCTGTGAGATTATAGTTCTGATTCACCAAGTGCCACCATATGGACAGTCACATTGAAGTTGTTAGCCAGCATAGGTCATTTGTATGTATTCAATCCTGTATTCAATCCACTGCTTGGACCAGCTGTGCTTTGAGGAGGACACCTGAAAGGGTTTGCTTTAGCAGTGTCAGATTTGCTCTTCATTTATATTAGTGTAGTGTCCAGTTTGCCACAGCCTCTGTTGAGACCTCCAACAAACCAGCCAGTGCCTCATAACATTCCTTGCCCTGGCTGCCTCTCTATTTCTCCATTTTGGTCAGTTGTACATGGCAATGTATGATCAGAGTCCTTTTATTGTAATAGATAGCATACACCAGTTTCAGGTATGCAGAGATTTGAAAATAAAGTAAATTAATAGTTTGAGTTATTTTAGTATGCTTGAGCTTAAAAGAATACTTCTGCCAAGATGCAAAAAGTACTTCTCTCAAGATGCAAAATTTTTATGTCATGCTACACCTACTTCTGTTTTAACAGAAATGGGACCAAGATGCATGAATTAATATAACACAGTAAAGCCTTCAGAATTTTTTTTTTTTTACAGAGGCAATGCATTGTTATACTGTAGTTGTATACAGTAGAGTTGTTCATTGCACTTTAAAGGAGCATCATGCGGCACAGTGTGTTGGACACAGAACTTTTTTTTGTCTTGTGTTTTCTTGTGAGGTTAAGAAATTTCTCCTCATTATTTTTAATCAAATGTTTCTTTAGTATTGAATAAACCTTCAGGTTAAACAGCCCCAACTTTCTCAACCTGTCTTCACAAGTAGAAGTGTTCCAGCCCCCTGGTCATCTTCCTCGCCTTTCTCTGGACTCTCTGCAGGAAATCAATGTCCTCCTCATGTTGGGGACCCCAGAGTAAGACACAATAGTTCAGGTAATAATGATGTCTCATGATAGTGGAGTAAAGGAGAGGAATCCCCTCCCTCGCCCTGCTGCCCATGCTACTTTTTATGTAGCCTAGGACACTTTTGGCCTTCTGGGCTGCAAGCACACATAGCCAGGTCATGTTGAGTTTCTTGTCCACCAACACCTGTGTTTCTTTTCCAGTGCACCTCTCAATACATTCTCTGCCCAGCCTGTACCTTTGTTTGGGTTTGCCCTGATCCAGGTGCAGGACCTTGCATTTGGCCTTGTTGAACTTCATGAGGTTTGCACGGACACATCTCTTTAGCCTGATAGGGTCCCTATGGGTGTCATCCCTTCCCACCAGTGTGCCAACCACAACACACAGCTTGTCATCCTTGGCAAACTTGCTGAGGTGCACTCAATCCCATGTAACCAACAGAGATGTTAAACATCACCTGTCCCATTACTGACACCTGAGGGGTCCCTCATCACTGATCTCTGCTTGGACATGGAGCCATTGACCACAGCTCTTTGAGTGCTACCATCCAGCAAAGTCCTTATCCACCAAATGATGCATGCATCAAGGGTTCAGCAACATCAGAGCATATTTTTTTTTCTGAAAGACCTCATATTGCCACTTAGTATTTTTCTGACCTTTTGTCTTCCAGCTTAGTTCTATTTTTCTGAAGTCTTCCTTTACCATTGCAACCAACTTGGACAGTATGGTTAAATAGAATCTGTGTGAGGCTGAACTCAGATTCCACTTTTTCTCTAATTTGCGTTTTCTCTACGTCTGTACATGGAACTATCAGAGTAGCTGCAAGCTAATTTTTCCTTTCTTTTTCTAGTGCAGAAGTTGCATGTAGCTGTTATATTTGCTGAAAGCATCCATAAGGTCAAGAGATGTACTTAAAAGTTATTTAACTAGTGGTGTAATTAACTTCATTCAGTTCTCCTTTAGTGATTTCATCTAGCTTAAGTGTACATTACTTGTCGGTTTGAAATCAGTATGGATTATCTGAAATAGAATCATGCTTACTTGGAGTAAACGTAGTCTGGATGAACAGAAGTAAGTACTTAATTCAAGTGTAAGGTTTGTCATTGGACTTTCAGCTTCAAAATTGTCAGTACAGCTGCTGCTTTAATTTTGGTAAGCCCTATATCATTTGACTCTAGGACTGAAGTTCTGCTTGACAATAAGAAAAGGTCATGTAAAGTTCTGGTTCTCCTATTGCTTTTTTGTTATAAGTTTCACCAGTATTATAAAGTTAGATATATCTATATATTAAATTCTGCTCAGAAATATTTTTTTTTGTGATTTAACCTATCAACAGCAATGAAACCATCTTTAACTTCCTCTTAGTAATCTAAAACCTGGTTGACAAAGATCAAAAAGTACACATTAATCACCCATATCCCAAGATTCCCCTAACATTTTCAGCTGAAGCATCACTTATATTTCTTAAAATCTATATCTGAATGTTTTTTTCACTTTTTTTTTAGCCTTAACATGTGTGCGCACATGTGCATCCATATGTGGTTGTTTTTCTCCCTTTCACTCATTACATTAACTTTCTTCTAGTTCTGTGAATTTTCCTCAGCATTTCAGCAGCTAGGAAGCAAACTTAATTATTAACATTGCTGTTTATCATGTCTTTCACTTATTTTTCTAATAAATGTTCAACCTGCCATTTAAAAATAAATGTTTAATTTTAGTTCATGCAGTTTACTATCCTTTCATATTATTGACTTAATGGAAAGTATTTCATGTTACATAATGAGAAAATACTGGTACTGTTTATGTTTTCCAAATATGCAGTAGAAACATTTCTGCTGTTCCAGTTTCTTTTACACAACTCTATTTTTGCACATCTAGTTGTAAAGCAGTATTAGTATTTGAAATATCATTGTCTTTGATTAACTTAACATTCTTCATTTCCACGGGATGTATCTTTTTGCCTTTTCACCCTTCTAAGTTCTTGAACTATTTACTTCTTCAGTTATACACTAACTGTTGCCAGCTTTTGTGCATTTTTTTCTCCCCATTTGTTTCATGTTTTATTGTGTTGCATTCTCTTCTTTTAGAAGATGGTAAGAAATGAGTTGGGGATGCAGATAAGGAGTAAGTATGAAGTGGTATAGCTGAGACAGGTCATCATAATCATGAGTGTGAAATTCCAAAGTGAGGAGTCTTTTGTTCCAAGGATGTTTTTATAAGTGTACTGGATTTGGCCCAGAATTAACTTGACTATCTTCATAGCAGTGAAATTGTGCTGTGCTTTGTGTTTGTGACTAAAACTGTTGAAAACACGCCAATGTTTGGGCTATTGCCCAGCAATGTTTGCACAGGATCAGGGCTGTCTTTCTCTCCCATTCTGCCCATGTTCCCTTACCAGCAAGTAGGCATAAATTTGGAGAGGACAGAGCTGGGACAGCTGACCCTGTATAATCCATAACATCATGCCCACCAATAAAACTGGTAGAGGAAAAGGATAAGATAGGGGGTGTATTCAAAGCTGTTTATCAGAGACTGATGGTCTTCTTTTGGGCTTTGGTGAGTGGTTGCCTTGGCATATATTTTTTTTATCCTTACTTATTACATTTCATAATTCTCACTTTTTTTATCTTTACTTATTAATCCATCTTTATGTTGACCTACTGGTTTTCTTTCTTTTTCTCCCATTCTCTCCCCTGTCCCACTAGGGAAGGAGGCATGGGGAAGTGAGCTAGCAGCTGTGTGGGTGCTTACCTGCTGGATGCTGTCAACCCACGACAGCAGAATGGAAGAAAAATACATTAAGAGCATAATCTCTGAGTAATGGGGTTTTGAGGTTTGAGGGAAGGAAGTACTTTTAATGAGAAGCAAGCCAGGGAAGAGGCATTTGTGCATCCACAGATGAAAAGAGAAGGACAGGATGAGAAAACTGTGACTGTTTGACCTTGAGAAGAGGAGGCTCAAGGTAGAGGATCTTATTGATGTGTCTAGAAGCCTGATAGGAGGAATTAAGACGAAGACAGACTCCTTGTGATGTCCAGTGAGGGACAAGAGGCAATGGGCACAAACTGAAATATGAGAGGTTTCATATAATTTATGACAAAAAGAGAACATTCCAGTTACAGACTAATGTGCTGAAGGCTGATTCCTCCTATCTGAGTGCAAAATGACACTACAAAAATTGATACTGTAATATCAATTAGTTGTATCAATATATGGTTAGTTCAATACTCACAGCTCTGCTGGAAACTGGGTGTAAAACCATAGCCTTTACACAAGTGCTATTTTATAGTAGGAGTGCTGATAGAATAGTTTCATTCACAAGTATCAAAACTAACATTTCAAGATGACTCATTGCCCTTATTCAGTCTGCTTTTTAGGTTCCACTTCTGGTTTTACTTCAGGCTTTTTCATGTGCTGACAGTTTTGTAGGTAGGAGTTTGTTTATATTCTTCTGTTGCAGGCAGCGCTTGGCTTTCAGGGAGCAGGCCTGATTAGTCTTGCCTACTGTGATTATTTGTTAATTGTTGAGATTCAGGTATGTATTTCATCAAGGAAATCTTGATTGCTTGGTTAAAAAAAGAAATAGGAGCAGTCCATTTTTTAAAATATGAGTGAAACACTACACTTTTTAAAAGACAGCAAATGCAACATGAAATTTGGGGGAGATATATGGAGCATTTACGCTTTTGGTTCCTTAGTGTCTTCAAACACTTACTCACTGATTTACTATCTGAAAAACATGTTTGTGGATGCTTTGTAGTATAGCATGGGTTTCAATCTGAGCTGAAGAGAATATTTTTTGGTGTGTAGGTGCATGAAGAGTGTGATCTCTTTGTAGAGCATGCTGCCTCCCTGTCTGTGGATTCTCATTAGCTGAACATAAGGAGACAGAGTTCTGCAACAGTGGCAGTACACACAGAACTGTTGCATGAACAGGTAGTGCTTTTCACTATATTTCTGTACTCTCACATTGCACATGATGATTTTTCATCTGTGAATATTTGAATTTTCTTTTCACTGTAAAGATAGCTTGGGGTGTGTTAGTGTGAAATCCTGAATACTGCATCTTTCTACATAAAATTGAGGGTCTCAGACTCTTCCACTGAGAAAGAAAACGTGGTGATCATGTTAGACAGCTTCAATAGCAGTTACATTTATTTAGAAAAATACATAAAACTGTATTGCCAGAAGTACAGAAGGGATTCACAAGTCTTCGGCTGCTGCTTGTTCTGGTTTTGCTGGTCTTTTGCAACCTGACTCTTCTAAAGACGCTTCCGCATTCCTCAGTGGATCTCAGCCACACTCCTTTCTACCTTGGCCTGAAGCAGCCAGATGTCTGATGCCAAATTTCACATTCCTGCTCCAATGGAGTTACCCGACTTTCCCCAACAATATATTGAGGCTGTGTCTAGCAACTTCAAGTTTGTTTTATCTGTCTTCAGCAATGACCAGAACTAGTACATACTGCATTAAAACCCAGTCAAAATGCAATGCTAAAGAGCATCCTGTAAACGTTTTCCTGGGATGTCAGCAATACCAGCACACTGACACTAGGGACCACATCCCACATTAAAAGGCTTTGGTTGACAATTCGGCTGAAGTGCAATGTCAACAACTCTGGCAGGCTGCACAGAGACATTTAGCGCGACACAGTGACCATACAGACTGTGTGTGCACCCTGGAGCCTCAGCATAGCCTCTTCCCAAGTAAGTAAATTGGGTGTAGACCTCCTTCCCCTCCCAAATACGAGGGTTTTCATAGCTCGTCCTGAGTGATCTGACTGTTATTGCTAGCCCTGTGCTTTTGCTTTGGGGTAATAAATACCCAGATTTGACCGCCTGTTTCCCGTGTTTGTAAATTTGCATAATACCGGAGTCTGACCTATGGGAATTGAGTGCTGCTCGGGTTTCGTTCATTTCGCCGGCTGGATAAGCCCCCGTGGCTCCCCAGCCGCCCTTTTCCAGGGTGAATAAAGACACTCGCGGCACACCGTGCACGTTTCGGGTCCTTGCCGGCAGGCTCCGGGAGAGGGGCGGGCACGGACGGGCACGGGCGCCGGGGGCGTCGGGACCCTGCCGCAGAGCGGCGCCGCCCGCTGCCGCCGCGGCTGCGGCACTGCCGGTGCCGCTCGCCCGCGCCCGGGAGCGGAGCGGAGCGGAAAGGAGGAGCGCAGCCACCGCCGCCGCCGCCGCCGCAGCCGCTCCCTCCCCGCGGCTGCCGGGGGGCGGGACGCCGCGGCAGCCAGCGCCGCTGTCAGCGCCCGAGGGGCTGGGGGCCCTGCCGGCCGCGGGGGGCAGCGGAGCGGGGCCGCCCGCCGCCCAGAGCCGCACCGGGGCGGGCGCCGAGCCCCGCCGCAGCAGCGGCAGCAGCAGCAGCAGCAACAGCAGCAGCACCGCGCCCGCGGCGCCGGATCCCCCGTCGCGGTGAGTGCGGCGGGCGGCCCGGGGCGGCGGCGCTGCGGGGGCCCGTGGCCCTGCGCCCGGCCGGGCGGCGGTGACGGCCGCAGCCGCCGCGCCGGGTGAGGCGGCCGCGAGTGCCCGGGTCCGCGCCGGGGGCGGGGGGGAAATGGGGCGATTTAACAGGTTGCGACGGACGTGTGGTCCGCGGCGCTCTTGGCGCCCAGGTTTTTGGCGTTGAGGTAGGTAGGAGCAGGATTTTGTTAGCAATTTGTCACTGCTGCTATGCTAATATTGGCTTCTAATGCTATAAAACGCTTCCTAGGGAGCCGCGTCTTCAGCTGGGTGTTTGATAACTCTCGGGTATCCGGCAGCTGTCAAAAATACCAGGACATGCAGTTGTTTATCTCCAGCCCCATTCGGGCTTTAAGATGGCTCATACACATAGGGAAATACCAAAACTTTTCTTAATGGTAACAGAACGAAAGGAGAAGAAGAAATAGCTTTGGGCATCCTTATGGCTCTAAAGGCAGTTTAATCCCCCCAGAGTGGTATTTTCTTAGGCAACGACCCTTACTTTAAATCACTTTTTTTCCATAAAGTTTTTGAAGGACTGACACTTCCTCATGCCAACTTTTTAACACAGTAATGTGTTTTTTTTTTTTCTTTTGCATGTGTAATTTATGCATAATGGGTTGTTATTCCTTTTTGTTATTGAATACATTGTCTGAATCTGTCAAGAGGTTCTTTTACCCTTCTCATTTAATAGCTGCAGGATTCCTTGCAATTTTACTAATATAAATTGGGTTATGGAATTAAATAATTTTGAGACTATCTAAAGGGAGACACTGAAAATCGTGCCATTTCTAAGTTTGCAAGACCTGGTAGAAGTCCAGGAAGATATGAGTAAGTGATCGGGGTTTAGGTCTTTTGTGGGGTGTTTTTTGTTTGTTTGTTTTTGTGTTTTTGCTGCAGGGCATATGACATTTGCAAAAATTTGTCACTGTATCCTTCAAGGATCATGCTGTAATAAACAACCAATATTACTTGACACATTTTTTTTTCTTCCTACACACTGTGTCACTTGAATAATTTTGGTGTTCTACAACACAAAGGCCTTGTATCTTTGTGCACACAGAGTGGTCCAAGAGGATGAAACAACTAATTGTTTGTGAATAAAAGAAAAAAGAAATCAAATGGCAGACAAATAAAATGTTAACCATGCATTTTTCTACAGAAGCGCTTAATAAGTAGACAGATTTCAAAATACAGTTTTTGAATTCATGAAGAACAGTCTTTTTTCAGGGTGTCTTGTTTTATGGTCTTGAAAATATGCTTAGCTATAGGTGTACTCCCTGAAGTCAATGAAACGATTTATACAGGCTTGTCTGACTTCAAGAATTACTTCTAGAATTTTTTCCAACATGTTATTCTTTCATATGAACACATGTTTCTGATGTTTCTGGATCATATGCTTTTAAGCTTCCAGTAGAAGACCCCTGGACTTCTGAGCTGGTTCCATCCTTCTCCTACATGGATAAAGATTCCATTTAGGCTTAGCGTGAACCTTTGTGAAATCTGTGTTGTATTTTTTGTGCGGCTGGAAAGGCAGTCTGAGTTTTAGGTAGCCTGTCATGTTCTTATATTCATTCTTTTCATGCCTCATTTTAGGGGAGGCATGAAAGAAATAGTATATTTGAGACTGAAAATCCTGTGGTACAATGTATGTATGTTTGGTTGTTGTTTTTACATTGGAATAGGGAGAAATTTCAGTTTTTCTCTACCTGGATCTAACAATATCTTTTGTTTGAAACTTTCATTTCTACTCCAGTCTAAAGTGTTAAAAATTACTGATGATGAGGTTGCAATTATTTGGTTCTTGTAATATGTACCAGATGTCTTGTAAAGTCTCTCCTAAGCTCTGAGAATTTGGGTATATGTAACATTATGCATTTGTGTCTCTACATACAGGTAAAACCCAGTTCTTCTGCATCTGAGGATGGATAAAGACTTCCGCTACTACTTCCAGCACCCGTGGTCTCGCTTAGTTGTGGCTTACTTAGTGATCTTCTTTAACTTCTTAATATTTGCTGAGGACCCAGTATCTCACAGCCAGACAGAAGCCAATGTTATTGTTGTTGGTAATTGTTTCTCCTTTGTAACAAATAAATACCCTGAAGGAGGAGGCTGGAGATTTTTGAAGGTATTTCTGTGGCTTCTTGCCATTCTCACGGGACTGATAGCTGGAAAATTTCTCTTCCATCAGCGCTTGTTTGGTAAGTTAAAAGATGCATCTGCTGACTTCCTGGTAATGGGTTTCTGACTTTTTCTTTTAGCTTTTTACTCATGGCAGTTTTGTAAACTTTGCTTTTAATCTCTTCTACTGTTTAGAGCTGTATAGAACTCAGTACATCAAAGCTTACACAATCATGAAGACTAATACCATAGGATAATTCTCGATGATTTCAGTCAAAAAAAGATAAAAGCAGTGAAAGCTGACATATTTTAAATACTTGGTATTGATCAGTAGTTTTCAATTTTTCTGTGTTACAAGTGTACTGCTTTGCACCTTCAGACCAGTTTTTAGTCTTATTATGTAACTTTCTCAGCAATTTGGAGAAAAGGAATTCTTGCTTGGGGCAGCAATTCAGCATGTCTTGTCAAAAGACACTTAAGTGGAAGCAGAGGCTCTTGTAAGTATTAGCAGAGCTGTGCTGAAGAGCTCTCATGTTAAAATGGGAATTCTAGAGAGGTAGGACCTGTCTCTGTTTTAGTGCAAGAGTAAATCAGTAAAATAGAAAGGCGGAAAATAGGGGAAAACATGACAGTATATGTTTCCATATACAAGATATGACTTAACTGAGGAACGGACTGTACATGGACTAACTGAAAGGAATTAAATGGCCCTGGAATAAATTCTGAGACTGAGAACTTAGATGTAAATATAGAGAGATACAAAACTATGCATTTGTTATCTTAACTTACATATAGAGAATGTTGCATCTGAAGGCTCAAGGCTGTCTCTATGTTCTAGAGATAACTAGAAATCTTCAGTAGAAAAGATTTCTTTGTTCGTGCCATTTCCACTATTCTTTGAAACATCTGATTCTGGGTGTGCTGCTGCTGGTCTGGATGGACAGCCCCCATATTCTTATACTGATTGCACTGCAGGATGGATGGTTACTGGAACACCTCAAAGCACATGAGCAATAGGCCATTTCCTTAGTCTGTCTCATTCTATTAAGATCAAGAGAGAGTCACTATTGTTTCAATAAATCAAATGTAAAACTGTTGTGTTGAGGAATGAACAAGCAAAGCCACATTAAGAGACTTCTTTTAGTACAGACTTCTCTTGAAACACTTATTCTGAAAAATAATTAAGCATCATGAAGGCTGTTCGGCTGTTTTACCACAGGGTAATGGTATATGTAAAAGGTTCCCATAAAGAGGACATTTTACCTGGAACAAGGGCTATCACAAGAATGTTTTCAATTCTGGCTTCCCCAGTGGAGAAATTATTTTGTTAAACTGAAGATATTTAAGGAAAAGCGATGAAACTGATGATAAATTAAAAAAATTAGCCCAATAATTAGAGGGTTGAGAGGATAAAGGGAAGATTGGAGAGTGACTTGCTCAAATTTGAAGGACAGAACTTTCAGTTCAGCATATGTAATGCAAGGTCTAGTGCTTGGAAGTGGCAAATAGCCAGCGTTTTTTTTTTATCTGAAAGGCTAGACAATCAGTGGATCAAGATTTTATTGGATATGACCTCTTCAAGACATGAATTTTTCTCTTTGAGAACACATTTTTCTGATTACGGAGTAATTATCTTCTATCTAGGTAGGTTATTATGATAATTCCTTCTGGATTTGTAAGTGAATATCATATGTAGCTAAACACAAATTTTAAAGTGGCTTGATTCAGTCTTACTGCCAAACAGAGAACGCCTGTCCGGCCTTCAGTGTCTGCTGCTTTGTGCCTTTGTGCAATTGCTCAGTGAAACAGGATAGGGAACTTACCCATATTAGTGGTACCCATCTTTTATTTCTGTAAGGATCACATGTCTGATATGACCACACTGATGTTTGTGGCAGCACTAAGATGGGGTCAACCCTGAGAGGAAACCAACGGGCAAGAAATTCCTAACCCTGAAGGCAGCGCTGGTTTGTGGATATTTGTAGCTGTGGTCTGGGTAAGCAACATGGGCGTAGGTACAATCTGATTTGAGGCTAGCTGCTGCATATTGAGTTTCATGGCAATCTGAGCCAATGTAGATCAGTCACAACCCCACCCTCCTAATGCCAGCCACATCATTTTGGTGCCTCCATTGAGCCAATGCTGCTTTTGATGTGACAGTGCAGCAAGCCAGCTCAGGCAGCCAATCTCATGGAAAATCAGCTCCTTCTGCTGTCGTCTACAGCAGCTCTTTGAACTGATGTGATCACTTGAGTGCGAGTGCTGATGAGATGGCCAAGGACTGTGCAGCCAAGACAGCTGGGGCTGTGGCAGCCATACCTGGTGTTGGCTGGAGTGCTGTGGGACTGCACCCACACAGTGTCAGTGGAAATGTGCTGCTGCTCGTGATACACTGCGAGCAGATGGCAGGCAGTGTGACTGAAGAGCTGACTGTATTGCTGACTGATGTGGCTGTGTAGCTGGTGTGGATAAAGATTGCTTCAATGAGAATGTGAGTTTACAGCTTCAGTTATCTCTGTGTCTCCAGAAGATTTGTACAGCCCATGCTGAAATATTTTTTGCCTGCTACTTGCTAATACTTTAATGACTTCATTGCCTAGAAATCACTCTTTTTATTGAGCTCCTCATCAAATATGTCCTCTGGATCTTCTGGCATCAAGCAGTTAATGATTTCACCCCTTTATTGTTTTTAGTCTATTTTTCTAAGTAGTTGCTACTTTTGTAATTTTTTTTTCTATTTAACTTTTTTTTTTAATGTATAATTGCTTGGGACAAGTTTTAAGTCCTTGTTTATTTATTTTGTTTTTTTCTCTGCTACACTCTGTTTGCAGGGGAAGTTGTGACTGGTTGTTTCTTGTGGCCTGTGTATAACTTCCTGCAGTCAGGAAACCAAATAGCATCAGTCAATCTCCCCCTGTCAGATCTTGGCTCACAGTGGAGGCTGCAAATTGAAAATGAACAGGATTAGTCTGCACATCTCACTTTAAATGAAGAGGAAAAGAAAGGATTTTCTTTTTCTATGCCCTTTCTGCTTTTTTGTTCCTTGTCTTCTGTATTTCTTGCTGCTGAGTTTGCATAGGAACTAGAAGAATAGTGTAGCTAGAACTGTGTCAGAATACAGTTTACTGTCTGTGACAGTCACTGCCTGATATCCATGGCTGTCATGGACTAAAAAATAAAAGAAAGAAGTTCAAGCATCTTATGTGTCTAAAAGGGGAAGGAGACAGGTGCTGCAAATCTGATTTAGGCTTCATCACTGAGTTTACAGAGAGATAAGGGAATAGGTAAACTATTGATGAGAAGCAGAGATCTCGACTGGAGGACATAGTGGGATATTATTGTTGCAACCTGTGAGCAGTATCATCTCCAGGGAATCCTTCAAGACGCTCCTCATGACTTAAGATTAGAAAACAATTACTTTTCTTGTTCTTTGGTCAAGAAATAGTTTAATTCATTTGATAAACATCTCCCACAATAAATATTTCAGTGGAAAATAGCCCTTATCTAGTACATTCTTTTTATCTTCATGTCATGTGGTCAGAACAAGTGGAATTTAACATTGTCTTTTGGCTGTTATCCACTGTATTATTTTGATCCATCACTAAGCATATCTTCTGTTTGGTTAGGTATTGTGTTCTGCTGTGCTTCTTATTTTGCAGTGGAAAGTGAAAGGTCGTAGAAGAATATTGGAAATTTGGGGAAATGAAACATAAAGATACCTACCCCTGGTTTGTTTTTTCATTCTGTATATGACAATTACTTGAGATAAGGGAACATGATAATTTCTTGATTAATCTTCTGCTTTATTTAAACCAGAGGGAGCTTACAAGCTGACCCATTTGATGACATTATCCATTCAAAGAATGCATTCAAATCTCGACTTAAAAGAAATTCCTGAATAAGCATTTGCCTATTTTTCATATTGCTCTGGGGCACTGTATGGAAAATAACACAGTGCTTAAGGTGTAGAAAGTGTATGTTTTAATTGGCATCTGCCTAGAATATGCACAGTTGCTCTTCTACACTACTTCAGACCTAAATTCTGAGTTCAGTTGGGGTTTTTTTAGCCCAAAGTTCAGGCTGTACATTTTGCATCAATACAGATAAACATGATCTATCATGTAAATTTAAAATAGTCTTCAATTTGAATAGAGTTTTAGCAGTAGGCATAAATGGGCAGTATACTTGGAAATATATCTTACTTTTTTCCAGCATTTTTGCTTTGACTGGTCCTTATGTTGCTAATCCTTAGCTTATGCTGCATATTAGCTACATCAGTTTTAAAAAGCTTACTTACTACAAAACATACATGTTTCTATCTGCCCATTTTTCTGATTCTGTTTAAAAGCCCGATTACAGAGACTGTATTTGTATTTTACTTGTATTTGAATCAATTGCCAATGAATGTGCTTAGATTTATAATGCTAAGTTCCTTTCTAAATGACATAGATGGAAAAACTAAATACTTAATTTAAAACAAGATATATATAACTAAATCTATATTTCTTGAAATGGAGGAATCATAATACAGCAAGTAAATTAGAGATGTTGTATAAATGTTGAATTTAATGGGATGTTCTCTTACAAATGTTCACACTGTGCAATTTGTTTAAAAGCGAATTATAATCTCAGCTTCTTAGACACTGGAATAAATGAATAAAACACTCATAAGAATTGCACTGAACTGTGGGTGCACACAAATGGTGCAAATTTTTTAATGGACAGTAGTTCCATGCTGTGAGCAATTTCATGATACGTGGTTTCAAACAAAACACCCACCAAGGTCATGCTGTCTGAAAACATTACTCTTTTTGTCAAACATCTTATCTGAAAGGCTCTAAAAGATCATACAAATGTCTTAAAAGCAGACTCCTCAGTGTCTGCTTTTATGCTGAAATTTAAGGGATGTATTAACTGGATAAAGATTTCAAGGGGAAATTAGGCAGACTGGGATTTAGTCAGGATGATGTTACACCACATAGGAAAAGTAGATGTTAGGTAACAAGAAAAATTCATACAATATTGCATATATGACTAGTTATTATCCTGATATATTAGAGGTCATGTTAGTGTAAAATCTGGGCAGTGGTATTGCTGCTAATGTTGGCATATCACTTTCATAGTGGTGCTTGTGAAATAGCTAATGAACCATGTGATCTGTTTTGCCAAAGAAGTTTCCCATAGATTTGTTAAGATTTTCTCATGCTTGTTTTTCAGCCAGATTGTTTCCCATCCTTGTTTGATGGTAGTGATAGGTACAGTTATACCATCTGTAGAAACAAGTGGTGTGTGTATGGCAATTCTTGCATAAAATTCTAAGCTGACTGATAGAGCATATTCTTCTCTGTTGCCACCTCTATGTCTTACATTACAGTAAGGACTGTCACTTAATACCCAGCAACTTTGTTCCTGCTCTTTCTTTTCCATTGATGACTTCAGCCTAATAGAAAACAAGTAATGTGACAGCTGGTGAAAAATACTGTCTTCAAGAGCCTGTTCAGTATTTTAATAACAATGACCAAGTTAATACTGTTGAAGGTATTCAAGGTCTGCTGTGATTGTCTCACGGTCAATTCACCTCTTTTGTACCAGTAAAATGTTGAAGCAATACAGTAAAATTATTTTGGTGCTACAAAATATGTGCCAAGGGGCCAGTCTAACAGTTTGCTAATAATAACGCACAAGTGACTGTGAGCAAGCAATTCTGAGAGCCAGAATCCTCAAATTAAAAAAAAAAAAAATAAACCAACAAAAAAAGGTAGCATAAAAAGAAGAGGCTCTCAGCCAGCCACTGAATGAGTTGCAGGCTCATCAGATTGCAGCTCTGGCAGCAATTCAGTATATCAGTTTATTTTAAACTTTACATCATTCATGAGGGAGACCACAAGCGACCTTTCAAATATAAATGAAAAGCATGCAAGTAACCTCCTAATTTCTTCTCTTACTCCTGTTTTTAGAAGAGCCATAACATCTCCCTGCTTCTTCTTTTCACACTCAATGAGAAGAATGCTGTTGTCTGCACTTAGCCTTAGTTGTGGATTCAGTCTTTGTGTAGTAAATTATAGAGTTTAATTGGAAAGATACAGGCAATAGGTACAAAAGATTATTCTCTCTTTGATGAAAGCTTTGGTTCTACTGGAGGTGGATATCCCACTCCCCAAGCAGTAGCTTAAGAATGCGAGAAGAGCTACGTGTGTCAGATTTTCCATAATCTAAAAAAAAAAAGCTCTAGAAAGCTCTAGATAATATTTAGCATCCAGTGACTGAAAACTAAAAATAAGTTCATTGCTACTTTGTATTGATGTGTCAAATCTGTGTTTTGATCTTTTTGACATGACTTTCAGATTTTTCTTTCTGTTTGAAGCCGGGAGTGATTTTGGAATGACGCCTGCCACTTATGGGAATGATATGTCTCCATTCCCCAATTTCCAGAAATAGAAGCGAGCTTATTCTTAGTAGATGCATCCTGATGGGCATAGTGCAGGTGCAACCTAGGGCAGGGGCAAATTTCATGTGTCATTATCCCATACAAGGAGGAGATGGAGAGGATATTAGTGCGGAAATCACCTTGCCACGTGTCTGCTGCAGAGTCCCTAGGAGAGCATGATTTCCTTGGTCATGCTATGTCCTTTTTGGTCATGCTATGTCCTTTTTGAAGGTCCCCTTAGGTTGTCAGAGTGCCATGAAGGTCCTTCAGATACAAACCAACATTCCTGTCTGTGGGATTCTGTGGCCCAAGCAGAATCCAGGCTGTGCACTCCCCCAGCCTGTGCTCCTGCCTCATAAAGTTATATATATGTATACTTATATACACATGCACATATATATGTGTATATATATATTTAATTCCAGAATGAACAAAAACCTTCAACATATTCCGGTCCTTAAAAAACTTTGAATACATTATCAAGATATTAGAACTATTTAGAAAATAGTAGATGTGGTGTATACATTTCTCATAGATATTCTCATAGATATTTTACATATGGCAAAATAAAAAGAATTTGTAAATGTATTCACTCACCAGAGTGACTTTCAAGGAGGAGGGGGTAACTGTTCCTTATGACACAGGTAGGGCAGAAATGCAGGGTTTCTAAATATGACTGCTGAGATATGAGAGGCACATGCCTTAATTTCAGATACTGGAAAACAGAATTTTCTGCATTCTTCTTTTTCTCTTTTCATCAGAAGGGGCAATGTCCATTTCCCCACTGAGTAAGTTATGCCAGGGGATGGCAGGAACAGCAGAAACTCTCCTGCTTTGAGCATTCACACTCTCTCTGATGCCTTTATGTGGGAGTCTCCCAGGCTGGACATTTGAGTAGAGGTGGCAGCAGAGCCTTGAATTCAGCTTTCATCTGCAGCACTGGGGTATGATCTTTTGAAGTGGCCAGCTGTTTAGGGCTTTTTAGGCTCACTTATGTACATGCTAAATAATGTCTTCTATTTCTGGCACACTGATGCAATGTCTGTCTACTATGAAGCACACTTTCATTTAATAGTAAAGCAAAGAAGAAATTAAATCTGTACAAGATTCAGGTAAAGTCAAACATGCTAAACAAATGATGAAAAAATAATTAGGGCAGTGAGGGAGTAAAGAGATGAGGCAAGATGGAGCAAAACATTCCTAGAGAGTCACAGCAACAACAACATTTAATTTTAGCTTACTAAAATTAAAGGCCTAAAAATTGAGAGACCACGGTTTTAAATAACAAAACCCCACAAATATCCTAGCTCTTTTGCTAATCTCTGCTCTTACTTAGATGTGACAAAAAATATGGATCTTAATTCACACCTGACAGTGTAATGTGCTAGAGGTATAGAAAAGGGAGAAGGAATTGTAAACTAATATTTTATGTGGAATGTCTCTGCGGAGTTCCTGATCTGGGGAGTTCAGGGCTTAGCAAAACATTCAATTTTGTGTGACTTTCATGCAGCAAATTAAAAAGTATTTACAAACAGTTTTCTCCATGCCTACCACTTTGTTTCATGTTATCCTTGATAGGTTCCAGCTGAGATTACTTTCAAGTGGTTTGGGGCTTATGTCCCATGAGCCTTTTCTCTGTGGCAGCCAAAGGTAGAGTAATTTTTGTCTAAATTAGAGGTCACTTTTTGTATGACTTCTCTAAATTCAGAGAGTAAAACAGGAGTGCTACTCTCTTGGGGATGTCTACAGATTTCCACCTCTTAGGCAGCAGATAAAAAGCAAAATCCTCTTGAGGCTGTGTTTCTGCTTGCCTTGCTAGGGCACACACCAGAGCAAATGCAGGCAGTCAGGGGTCTCTGCAGAGAGGAGGGCTATGCTGCCTGTGCAAAGAGCTGACCGTGGCAGGCTGTGTGTACCCAGAGGTCATCAGAATGCCACTCTGGGTGGCAAACTAAACCAGAACTTGGCTGAGGCTCATATAAGGCTGTGTATAAAAGAAGAGTTATCAGTCCTTGTACTTCTAGATGCAGTCTGTTATCCCAATACTTTTAGTGGTGTGGAATTGATTTAGATCATATGCTTGTGTTTGTATGTTTGTCTTTTGTCTTAGTTTTGTTCTGTTTGTTTGTTTGTTTGTTTTAATGTTGGGCTTGCCTTCAGACAAGTGTGAAAAATCTTGTTAGGGATTCATTCTGCCTTAATTTAGTCCAGGAATGAGTTTTGGTGATGTTAGGTGTATGATTGAACTCAATTATCGTTTTCCAACCTAAATTATTCTGTGATTCCTAACTTGACAAAATGCATGATTTATTAGTTCCACCACAATTTCCCACCTTCCAGCAAAACTAACTAGAGTCCTGCTCAGATGGGATTTTGATTTATCAGAAAATGAGTGATAACAGATCTGTTATTTTCATGCTGTGATAATGGATTTAGCAGACGAAGTCCAGCTGTTTTATAGCAGGGGTAGCGGCTGCAATCACAGTCTGTGTAAACAACTGGCCAGAACCACAGTTATCTAAGGAAAATGAGCTTTTAACAGCAATTCAGACAGAAATAATTATCTTTCGACAGAGGAGCACCTTCTAGTGGTCTCGAGTGAACATGGCAGGTAGTTAAACAGTTCTCCAAATGAGAGCTAAATATGCTAGATAAAGAATAGCAATGCATATTTCTGTACACTATTTTTATGATTAAATTCATAATTCATTTAAAAACAGAGGAAAAAACCAAGTATATATTGGAAAAAATTAAAATATTTTTTCAATTACATTATTTTCTGCTCCTCCCCTTCTCCCTGCCAACCTAGTAGTTTACTAGGTTTTTATACAGTCACCTTGAAAGAGTGTTTTTTTGTATGTTCCACTTGTAACCTACCCACCCTTTTGCTTTCTTAGTAATGGAAATTTGTCTTAATTATACAGCAGCTCCAAAGGAAATTTGCCATGGAAACATTACTTTGTTCGGTTTCACTGATTATTATAATACAGTTTCTCCAGCCAGAGTATTCCTAGTGAACATAGATTTTGCAATATATTATTTGCCCTGGTTACTTTTGAAAATAACATAGTATTAAATGATTTAAAATTCAGTTTTTCCTAAGTTACTACTGAATATAGTGGCTATGACTGTTTAGTCTACTCTGTGGTCTCTTTTAATCTGTATGTAGTAGATAATCTTTTTTGGACATGATTATGTAGTGTACATAATACAAATGAATGATGTGCTATTTCTAGAAAGGCAAATTAAGATTAATAAGCAATGCTTAATATTATTTCATTGCAGGATATTTGTGCATTGGTGGAAGCTAACTATATGAAACATATTCATACTTAGATTTTCATGACGTTTCTCTGAATTTTGCAATTAAGTGAAAAATGTCAAGTGCAAAAACTCAGATTTTCAGGTGCTTAAAAGAAGACATAGTTATTCAATTTTTGACTCTATAAACATCATAAATGTATTCCTGAGTTTTCAAAGTAGGGAACTTGACCTTTTTATTTCTGAAGAAATTTTTCTGCATTTTGGAAACTTCAGCCCGAAACTGAGATAAAGTCTTGTGAAGATTTTAACCCATGAAAGATAATTTTGTATAATTTCTTTTGGTGGCGCCATTATAAAATAAGTTTGTTGAAAGAGTTAGTAATTTGGCCTCCTCTATTCCCTGCTAGGAGGGCAAAGGGGTAGTAAGACAAAGTTAATGGAGTTTTGGGATTATCAACCCCTTCTGTAACCACAGGGGCAGAACCACAATATTCTGCAAAATATTGCAAGTGCTACACAGTCACTTGTTAAGAATACAACTGATAACTGTAAGACTGGTCCAGGTCTGGCAGAATAATAATCAGCCTTCTCATGTAAGATCTGTGCAGATTGCAGCACATACTAATTCTGACATGGGACTGGATTAACAGATTGTATCCCTTTCTGGTGCTCAGACAAGCGTTGGTCTCGATGCATGTACAGGTGCCAGTTGAGAAGTGTATAGCTTACAAAAAACCAGTTTTCATTGAGTCTGGAAAGGCTCAGGTCTGTGTGCATATCCCTGTATTCCACTGTGAGCTAGAGAGAAGTCTTTTCTGTCACTGGAATGTGCTTCCTCTTGGTCCCACAAGACCAGTTCTCCACTTTGCTTTGCACTGGAAACACAGACATGCTCAGTAACCCGTGGAGTGCCTGACTGTGAGATCTAATCACAGTCTCCATAATAGACAGCAGAGTTGCAAATATTTATTGAAGACAAAAAATAACCCTAATGCTTAATCTACTTTGTTTTCTGACTCAAAATTCTTTATAAATGTTTATTTTAAAGTCCTCTGTAGTAGATACATTGTAAGCAATTCTATTTTCTATTAAAAATAAGCTTGTGAATTGTTGGGAGAAAAGAACAAACAGTAAGAAAACCCGCTGATTATTTTGACAAGTTGTTGCAGAGCAATAAACTGGTATTGAAGAACAGAGATTTTAGCACTTCCCTTCAGAGTTCAGCATCAGCATTATACAGGCTAAAAATACTGCTGTGTTTCTTTTATCTGTGATGAAGTTTGGATTCCAAAGAATTCAAAGGAGGGAAATGTAGTTTCTGGAGGCATGACATATATGGTGATAAAACATTTTAACTCTAAAATTAAAAAAAATAAAGAGGATCCATAGGTTTTGCAGTTAAAACCCCATGTTTCTTAAAAATGCTAAAAATTCTAGAAGAATAAAGAGTCAAAAATATTATTAAATACTTACATGCCCTTTAACTAACTTGTTTTTTATTATTCAGTGAGGCCATTTAAAAAGAGAATTATTTTTTCAGATTGATTTTGTAACCTGTGATTGAGTCACATAGGATTAAAAAATCTATACCTCAGGAACAAATGCGTTAGCATTTTCTGTTGCTAATGCAGGGTTTTCAGTTACTTCCCCACTAAAAAATGTTCTAAAACATTACAAGAAATCAATATCTATTTTTACAAGTTTCCTTTTATCTGCATCAGCACAATTGTCTAAACCTGAAGTAATAACATCAGTAATAGTAAAGTCTAAAATTTAAAATATAGGCTAAATGTCTATAATGGAAATTGAGAGGCACAGAAAAATTCAGAATTAAGCCTGCCTACACACTAATTCTGGCACAGCTGTAAGTCTTCCCACATTATCTGCATTTTACAACTCTTCCAAATCAGTAGCCTGAATTATTGCTTCTAGGTAATAGCAGTGATATTAATGTAAAGCAGAGATGGGGTGCCTTCAGGACCCCCCGTGCAACGTTTGATATGGCAGATGGCACTGACCATCACCACCTGGCTCTTTCTTGCCTTTGGGTAATCCATAAGAAAAGAAAATGTCAGCTCTTTCCTTGCAGCAGCAAAAGTCCATCCTCCTGTTCTTGTTTTGGTATTAAAAGATGAATGTGCATTCTTTTGAACAATTCTATTCTTTATTCTTTGAGAAATAGCAAGAAATCTTTAGAGGCTATGTGCCATTTCTAAAATGGCGTTTCTTTCTCTAAGGAATGCAGAGTGCTATGCATTTCACCTGTGTGCGCTCACCTGCAGTCTCTAGTTCAGATAAGGCCCTTGAGACCTCCAAAATCAGGTAAGACAGGCTGCACAGGAAGGCCAGTGGAAAGACATCTGGCTATGGACATCAGTCTCCTGACCATTGCTGGCTGAACTGGTAGGAAACTGGAGATCCTGAGGTCCCCTTGTTTCAGCACACAATGTTCTGTGTGGGGACATCAGTTTTTGAGCTGGATCAGTAGCTGAGACCTTGACTGTTACCTTTTGTGACATTAGGCTGCATTTTATCTTAGACTGCAGAAGCTGAGAACTGCAGTGCTCCCTGATTAGGGTTCACCTTTCCCAGCTGGAGGAAGCCCCATCTATGCTGACTCATGTGTAGAGGAAGGGACTGAGCTAGTAAGGGCCAAGCTGGGAGAAGTCCTGAAAAGAGAACTTGGAAGGGTTGTAGGTTTGATAGGTCCCTGCAGGAGGCCAGCACATCCCATCTTTTGATTGCAGGCTCCAGGCAGAGCACAGGGAGACTTGGTCGCTCAGAGGCTTGGATGTCTCTCTAAAGCAGGAGCAGAGAAGCTACATTTCTTTACAAGGCAGATGATGGAATTAGCCGTATCACCTGCTCTGCTGTGGTTCCTCCAGCTGTAGAATCAGTCTAGGCATATTTTTTTCTCCTGCCTAAAGAGATTTGGCTTCCACAGATGAAGGCAGTGTACAATAGCAAAATATTTTAATAGCATTGTGGTATTGTTTGTTATAGTTTTTTGCCAAGTGAGGTGATTCTGAGGCATGGCAAAGAAAAACTTTGATATCAGAATACATTTATTTATGTATATTGAAGAGAAAATCAAACTTTTTGGAACATCTGAACATTTTTATTTAAAAAAGTAATCTCCTGTCTTAATAAGTAATCATTTCAGTATTTCTCTGAGAGATGAAAGTACGACAAAGAAAAATAGAGAATATAAAGATTGCTTTCCTTAGCAACTTCGGAAAGTTTATAGCAGAGTTTAAATTTAGAGATTTTTGTTTAACAATTTTTGCTTACAAAACAATGCTGAATGTACAATAATTGTACAGTAAATTAAATGACAGCAAAGTAAATTCTCTGACAACAGCTGAGCACATACATAAAAGGTCAAATCTTTCAGGCCATGGTCTATCCTGTGTTCATTGAATGTATTATGAAGATGTTAAAATATCTAGATAAGGTACAAAAAAGTTACCAAGACCTTGCAGTCAGTTTTGTAGGTTAATACATTATTAAAATATACTATAATGTGTTCAAACTCATAATAGTTAGGTATTTAACTGGATACCATGTCCTCAGATTTAATCCGAACAAAGATCTGTGAGAAACCAATATTGCAACATACTTGTCATAGTAGAATAAGTTTACTTTGGCTCTTGGCTGTTTAGTTTATTGTTCACTTATTGTAGCAAAATGGAATAAACATTTAATTTTATTTGTTTATGTCATTCTATCCAGGTAATATTATAATAAAACATTTTAGGACCATGTATTTCAAAGTAAAAATATAAGGAAGTAAATATGAACAGATGTCTTGTGCCTTTTAACTCTTACTTTGCAGAAAACATTTGGTTTCAATCAGGGCAACATTAGCATAAGATCAGCCTAGTTGAACAAAAATGCTTTTAAAAAGTGTGTTTAATTGATTATATAACCATTTATAATCAGGAATGTCTAGAACCCTTATCAGCTGCTAGAGTATATTCACTACTAAGTGTAATGAGAAACAGGAATAGCTTAGGGTAAGAGATGGAAGGATGTTTTTTTTAAATACTATCTAAAAGCAGTACTGTTAGACTCAGCCCAGGACAAAGGCATGTTGTGTGAGATGTCCAGGCTGGGAGAACAGCCAGCAGAGGCACTGTGGCACAGATGCGTTTTGTAACAATGCCCTTATCTGCTTTTTTTCCTTCTGTTCTTCATTATTCAGGGTTAGTTGAGACTCATCCTTTTAGAAGCATGAGGTTGTTTCTTATATTTTTTTTCCCTTTTTCTCTTGAGTGTGTGAGCATCTTGGGACCTCTGTTATAGATGACTTTATTGATAGATAATTAATGAACTGTGTAGAACTTGTGGACGCAGTCAATGGAGGCAAACAGACATGGAGGCATGTTTTCAATAGACAGTTAAATTAAAAAAAAAGAGTATTTTTCTTTTAAAGTAAAAATTGATATAACTAGACATATCAAAGGAAAGAGGCAGTACTTAGAATGAGGTAAGTACACATAGGCATGCAATTTTTCTGTGGGATTTTGTGAGTGTAGTAGTACATCCCAACACTTGTAAAGTCTTTCAGATTATCAGGACCAGATTATTTCTTGTCACAGTTACAATTAAAAAAAAATTAGATTTTATGTCTATGTATTTAGTAAATAAAATTGAAACATAGAACAAGAGAGATTGAATATCCATGTAGAATAGAATAATTTTCTAATATATACAAGGAGAAAATTATATTAAAATTGTGGAAATTAAAGAATTAAAACCATACAAAGTATATTAAAATATACTTCGTCATCAGTAACTTCGAAAGCAAAGTTAATGTGCTCATTGATAATGGGCTTTCATATTTAAGAAGGTAATGTGTGGAACTTGGCAAGAGAACAAGTCAGCAGGTGGCTGATTATTAGAACATGATTATTTTGCCCATGCAGTGTGATGAAAGAACACACATTTAATGACTCTTGAAGGTGGATGTTCTGATGACTGTTGTGCTGGTTGAATGACTAAAATGTATTGTAGTCTAATTATCTTGGACTGTCCTGAAACTGTGATGCTGAGACTTCAAAGGAACAGAAGAAGCATTCTATGTAGTGGCATCTCTTACCCTTCTTGAAGCTCTGCCACCTTTTTGTTTCAGAGCTTTTCCAGGGCAGACTTCTCCCAGTTGGGGAGTTCAGAGTTCATAGCAGAGCACAGGCTCCCCTGAAGCAGGGCACTAATAACAAACATCTGTAATCCAGGGGATTTGGGGGGAACCCCTGCTGCCTGGGAGAAGATTTAGCACAGCTCGGTAATCCATGCTTGTTTATTTCATGTGCAGATTCACTGTGGCTCTGACTATCCTCAGGGACTTTATCTGACTATTTATTTGTTTGTTTTTGGAAATGTGCTGCGCTTTCCTGGGTTAATGAGGTTCCACTGCCAGTGGAACTCTAGTGCAAGCAGCATTAAAATGAAGTACTTGTAGAAAGCCTCTCTGCAAATGCTCAAGCAGTTCAGCTCTAAGCATTCTGACAGTTATTAATTGCACAATCACAATCACAGCAGGGCTTACAAACAGAGGAAGAAATAATTAACAGAGACTATAAGGAGGCTTCTCAACACTGTCTGCTCTAAATCTCTGTTTTTCTCACCCAGAATTAAAGGAGAACTTGGAACTTTTATTTAGAACTTTTCATCATTTTTTATTCCATGTTGCATGTACATACAGATAGAAGTATTACTTCACAATAAATTAGGGTATTTAACAACAATATTCAAAATGCCGATTCTGTAAAGCTAGGAGCTGCTAGTGTTTCTTGTCATGTTAAGTTTTACTCTGCATTTCTGTGTATTCTTGCTTATTGGAGAGATATCTGTATAAAACAGGAGACCAAATATGAAATGGGTCTGATGACACAATGCCAAAGGAGCAGTTGGAGATGCAGGTCTTTGTAGACCGGTGTTTAAGTCATTGTTCTCAGGGACAGACTGATGTCCCTTACCCTTCCTGTCAGACAGCAGCAGTACTGGCACTTGGGATGACATTTTATACTTTTAATTCTTTGACAGAATGTCTTATTTGCTATTGTAAAAATGATTGGGTCAAGACAACTGTTGATGCTGCAGATGATCTCTGTGACTTTGTAAATGGCACTTAATGTGCTTATGTTCCCACAGGGTGGTTGACAATTAATTCTGTAAATTAGTATCACCGTCATCATAACATGGTAAGGTACGAAAGAAACAGCAAACACAATCATAGCAGCTGAAATCAGTAAGAGAGGCCTAACAAGTCTGTTCCTTCTTTGCTGACGTTTACTGAATTGTAGCAATGCTTTGAGAGTCAACATGTAGCACGTAAAGATGACTGTGACTGGAATCAGGAATCTCAATACAATTTTGGAAAATGTGAATGGCACAGCAAACTGTAGTGGTTCATCAGTGCTGTCCAGGTAATTTACGATGTCGTGCTGTCTTCTAGCTGCAACCGTGGTGTAGTAAATCTCAGGCAGCGATGCAATCACTATGAAGATCCACACCCCGATTGTGCAAAACACAGCCTTTTCTTTGTTCCACCATGTTAATGAACTGAGGGGATGGACAGCGCCTATGTATCTGTCAAAACTGATGAGTGTCAGGAAATACACGCTTCCATAGATATTAATACTAAAAAATAGTCCTATAATCTGATAAAATGCTTGGCTGAAATAGACAGCAAACTTCTGGATATTATAATATACTGAAAAAGGTGCCATGAGAGTCCAAGTAAAGTCACACAGTGCCAAATTAAAGAGGAATACGGTATTGGTAGTCCATGTCTTCATGCAGTAAACATAATGTCGTAGTGCAAGTATATTGCCTAGAAATCCTGTCAATAAACTGAAAAGGCAAACCAGAACCAGCAAATAACAGTACCACTCCAGGTTAGGATTTCTTTTGCAAATGAAAATAATGCATGTACCATTCATCATCAGTCCATGGAATACGCCTGAAGGGAAAAGAGACACCATCAGCCTTTAAAATAAAAATTGAGTTGGATACATTGCATTTAAAACTCAAACGTTAGAAGTTAAATTCAGTGTGCTTGAACTGGCAAAAGAATTCAGAACATAGTATAATGTACAAACTCTTTCCTCTATCTGAAAAAAATGAAAACTCCAAGTAGGTAACACAGCTTACTCTCCAACACCCACACAAGCAGATCTTCATGAACTCATATGCAAAGCTTTATATACTTTCCTCTCTGCTATTTACTGCAGTGTGTGATGGATGCAAGAAATGAAGTGTGCACTGCTAAGTGAGAGCTGTGTCCCTTGGCCACTAATGTGTCTGTATCTATCTTTGGAAAAAGCAGAGGAGGTGACAGAAGGACAGTAATTGCCCATGCTCATTCCATGATTGCGATGATTGCCTTGAGCATCCCTATGGGGCCTAGGGGCAAGTTTCATGTGGGCAGCTGTGCAGTGAGCTGCAACTGAGATCAAGAAAACAGCATCGAAACAAATGGGGATGCATTTCTGCTTTTGGTGAAGGCCACAGAAACTTTTCAATCTAAAGTGCTAGACAAAGTGCTTTTTTGGACCTTTTTCTTTTACTTTCTTCTGTAAATATTTGCCACAGGATTACAAGATTGTGCTTTGGTCAGGTTAGAGAATATTCTTTTTGTCCAACTTTATGGCCTACTTTGTATCAATTCTTATTACAGAATATAGATCTGCAATGTATTGTCCAAAACCAGTTTTTCATACTTGTATAGTCTTACGCTTAATTCCAATGGATTTTTTTACTCCTAATAAAACCAAGGGCTGGAATATTCTATCAAAATGATCTGTCACCAATTGCAGTTTGTTATGTTTCTAGAAAATTTCCAAGTGATGTCGAACTGTAAGGTCTGTCCAAGTAGAAGCTTTGTATGAAGATCATCCAAACAGCAGTTCATAGATCAGAATCCACAACAGTGCTTGCTAGGATGACAGAAGAAAGTTTTCATCAGTACAGGCCATACTTTCAGTGGAAGAAGGAACCTTTTCAGAATGTTACTGATTCATGGAAAATTTTGAAACATCTTCATTATGGGCAGTAGTATGTTTTTTCCTAATGTCATGCTTTGCTTTCATGTCAAGCTTAATACAATAAGATAATACCTTTTCCAAAGGTATGTTCACATCCATGGGTCAAAATATAACAGAGGTTGCAGTGAAGACCTGCTAAATAAAGACTGCGTTATTGTGCTTTGCGAGTTTATAGTCTACTCGGTTACCTGACAAAAAGCTTGCTTAGGCTGTACTCAACAAAATTAGGAAGGAAGGTGGTTTCTCTAGAAGCTCAGCAACAAAGGCAGTCAAATGACTTTCCAGGAAATAATGTAGATAGAAAACCATCTGTTCTACTCACAGTGTATTTCACAGGTGGGGAGTGTTTGTTCTGTAAATGTATTTTTTAAAGTATTGAAGCACTGGACCTTAACCTAGGGTAGCTATAATTTCCCTTCTCTGTAGCCTTTGTGAATATAAAAAATTGCACAAACTGTGTAGTTGTTTTCTTCTGCTGAAATTTATAAGATATCCCTGTAAATTTTTTAAAATGTGAAACATATTTAAGTAACATTTTCTCGTGAGATGTTCAATTAAAAGTAGTTTGAATAGGTATAGGAAATATATATTTTCCTAAAATGCTCTTGGCTAGAGTTTGTGCGTTCTTGGAATTTAATGGCATTTCCTGCCTCTCTGCCTTCCTTTTCAATACTTACAAATGAAGGCACCAGACACTTGATTCCAAATTGTGTTGGCAGTATATGTAAGTCCTAAACTGGCTGCAAACAGTATGGCCATAGCTGCATGAGGGAATTGTAATGCCAGGTTCCTGATTGTATTAAGCTTCAAGGGGTCAAGGGCTATAGGTAGGTCTAAATGGAAGAGGCAAACAGTTGTGCCACCTGCTCCGCTTTGCTTTAAGTTGGCTGGATAAAGCCTGGATGTGCAGCCTTATAACTGTGTTAGGGCAGTCACAGACTTGAACAAAACAAAATCCTCCATCTCCTGCATCACCTTCAGTATACTGGGCTGCACTCAGGGCTGAGCTGTATGAAGTTGGTTTTGTAACTGGAGGGGACAGAGCTGTCCAGCTGTGTAAGGTGCATTTGGAGCTCAGAGAGTCATTAGAAAATACGTGTTTGTGTAGGCATTTCCTGCATGTCTACCTTGGGATTCCTATTTGAATTTTCTAAAATATATTTCCTGTGTCCCGTTAATTCTTTGCATTGTTGTAGAGCTTAGAGACCATAAATAAGACTAGATTCTTGAAACTCTGCTTTACAATTGAAGTGACTTACAGGGTGGATACAGGGGAACAAGTGTAGAGATAAAAAGAACTTTTCCTGAGGTAACTTAATAAGCAAGAGGAAAACACAAGGGGTTTGACCCCCAGCTTGATGCTATTCCAGGATCTCCTGGTCTTCCATCAGAAGAATTTAAAACCTTATACAATCAAGGATGTAGTGTGACTGCATGCAGGAAGGCAGGCAGCATGCCTTGCTCTATGCTGAAGCCATTGGAGCTACTTTGATGTCCAGAAGATATGTGCTGTAATAATTTTCAGAAGTGACTTTTTTTATGTCAGACAATAGCAAGTTTTCTGTCTACTGTCTTAGCACCAACAGAATAACTCAAGCTACAGGATGACTAGATTGTCTTCACAGATTGAATCCAAGATTTTTCATCTGTATTTTAAGAAAACAATCTTTTTCTGAGCATTACTGCATTCCCTGCTAAGTCCATGTATTCTTAAGCAAAGCCAGGCAACACACATATGCATATTGTATTGGGGCAGAATTAACAGCAGAACCATGGCATTATAGTGTGCATATATTGTTAGTACGGGCTAAAATCAGACTTGCCAAACTTTGATGAAAGTAGGTATTCAAGGTTAAAAATACTTCCCGTTTATTGAGGTTAATTTTTCACTTGACCGGTTTCAGTCATTGGTAGAGATGACCTTGAGCACTAAGTGGGCAGAAAGGGCAATCCCTTAATGAGGCACCCAGAATTAAAGGAATACACCTGATTCAATGAACAGCTTGGTATTGGAATATTACAAATATGCCCTGGGAATGGTTGACAATTATGGTTTCAATCACTCATAATTAAGACAAGAAAGCATGCTAAATGCATGGGTAAGAACTTACTGTTTCTGCTTCTGCAGTTTAATAGTGCGACCGTCTTGTGGGCTGTGGATATAAAGATACTAGAAAAGCTTTCATTTTTAAAAAAAGTGACCTGTTTGACTCAAGTTTTTGTATCTGCCTATTGAGTTCTTTTCTCTTGGACTGGAAAAAAAATACTTGTTTGCTACTGCCTGGTTTGTTGCAGGACCCTAAACGCCGAAATCTCTGCTACCCTGTGTTCCCCTAGTACCATTGATGTGGTCTCCAAAGCCTTGGAGCAGATAAAAAGATGTTTCCAGTAAAAAATTACATTTTGAGGAAACATCTGGTGGAGCTATGAAACATGATAGGAGAATCTTGATTTTTGTGTATAGTTAATTCACAGTTTATCGTTGGCAGTTGTTCATATGGCATTTAATTTGCATTTGCCAAGGTCCGTTAGGCTTAACATGTTTATTTGGAGTTTTTAAAGTATATAATTATTTTATGTGTAAATATATTCTAACAACCATGTTCTTCTTGGTTATACCTGTCAAGGTTTATTTAACATTTTAACAAGTTCATAATAAGCAACTAATTTTTCCTGAAGTAAAAAACACGCCAAACAACAACCAAAAAAGTTAAGATAAGTCAAAACCTTATTTTGTGTAACATTATTATTTATCTACTCTCTTTGCCTCTTGCTACTTTTTGTTTGCTATTCTTTATAGTTAAAGCCCTAATTTTACATGGATTGTTTTATTTTTCTGCAATTACTCTAAGAATTTTGTTTGGCTGTTTGGAATTGTACTTTAGTACAAGTCTGTTCCAGTTACTAGATAGGTTTGCCAAATTTCTGACCATTCACACCCCAGAATATATCTGTTATGTATGTTTTCAAAGTGTAACCTTTTAGCTCATTTTATTAAAAAAAACATTATACGGAGTCCTAGGTTTTGTTACAAAAAAGCATTATTTTAAATTTTTACTTTAACAACTTACCTGTTATGTAATCATCTGGTGCAATCCCTTTTTATTTCAACTGAATTGATATGAAAGGATATATAAAGCAATGTCTTCATTAGGTGGATCATTTAACATATTTTAGTATAACTGGCTTTAGCATGTTATACATACTGGTACGGTGGGAACAATAAGTAATATCTGCAACATTTGTATGCAATTAGGTAAGAAGGTTGTGCTGATATCCAATTCCGTTTGTTTTTATATATCAGTATTGTGATTAAAGTACAATTTCTTTTATTAAAAAATTATGTTGATGAACCCTGCTTGAGAGTGAATGAAGTGCTATATAGCAAACACAAGCTACAGTAGAAAGAAAGTTGAAGTGGAAAAATTTGCCTGCTGGAGACAGTATTTATGAAAATATTCTTTTAAGAATATGAAAGTTATACAGATTTTTAGGTATTAATCAGTGTGTAATAACTAAATAGGAAAAAGCATTGCTTTGGAGAGTACAGGTGCAATGAATATTTATTAAATCTTTCTCTTACCTGTTTTAGAAAAGTTGGAGTTATTTGTTTTACAGAAGTCTAGATTCCAGACTGTGTTTTTTCTCTCCATTAATCTGGACCTCCTGAAATCACAACTCTATTTTGCAAGTACTGTTTGTTTTCCAAGGCGTCGGTAATATTCCATATGCAATGGCAGCTGTTCAGAGAGCACGTATCAAACTGCAAGGGAAATGTCTTTTATCATTAAGCCCCTCCTCTCAGTAAGTCAGGATAATATGCCATTGCCATAGCAGCCTCCGCTTGCTCTTTTGGGAAGGACAGAGTTATGCCCTGGGCCATAGGGGCCTAGCTAGGCCGGGAGCTGTCGTGGTTTCCAGCAGTGAAAACATAGAAGTACCGGGGTTTGGGGCATATATATGTGTGTTTGCACTTTCCCTTTCTTCACCTTTCTTCACCTTTCACTGAATTCTTGTTGCTGCCCTACTACTGGACTGGTCTGTGGACCTATGTTGCTCTTGCCATTCAGCCCCCCTATGTCATTGCAGGACACAAAAGAAAGATGAGAGACTCCAAATATTTCAGAAGGCAAAGAGTATAGAAAAAATGGTTTTAGACAATAATTTATTGTCTAATTCTTACTACTTTTTATAAGGTGTTCCGATACAGACTTAACACCATTGGTGAATAGGACCACCACCTCTCTAATCCCATTGGTTAAACCAGAGAAACAGCAAAACACCACTTGGAGAAAGATTGTTTTGAGAAAAGAGAGTTGCTTGCCAAGATTGTTCTAAGAAGAAGCTTTCTTGAGAATTTTTTCCTTTGGGAAAAAGTTAGCAGCTGCTAGTAGGCTAAAATCTCTCAGACGCAGAAATATCGGACCCACACCCCTATACCTACCTGTCACTTCTCCTGCCTCATGGTTCCTACATCATTCCAAAGTCTCAGCTTTGTCAAAGAACTCTCCAGTTGCTTAATCCAGAGGTCACACCCTATCTCTTCAGCCCATAGTCCATGTCTGCTCCAGGTCCTCAAGTCTGCTATATCACTTCTCTTGACACCTCCTGTCCAGCTCCTCATATTACTCCACTTCTCCCTGTTTTGACATCCTGTAGCACCAGACTGCACTGTCTCCTTGTTAGATGCTGTTCTTCGTCTTGCTGCTTGAATTATCTGTTGTCTTCCTTTAGCCACTCTTGGCTCTGGTGTTGCACTTTCAGTCTTGCTAAAGCAAATTCCCATCTCTTGTGCTGGTGAGGTTTTCAATACTCTAAAAATCCTCTAAAGGTAAGACATGACAGAGAAGAAAAGCTAGTCCAGGAAAAATGTGTTTGCAGCAAAAATATCATAAAAGTTTCACCTAACACCAGTGGTGAGAACAAGCAGAGCTTCTTTTCAAGTGGCAGGACACACCAGTATTCTTTGAAAAAAGGTATTCTTTGCTGAATTAAGTATAATACCATATAATATGATTAAAGTGTTTAGGTCTAAGAAAAACATACAGTACAAGATTCTACATAGACTCATAATTTGATTTTTGAATTAAATTAGGGAAGCAAATAATATTGTCAGTGGACAAATCTTAAATACTTCATGCTGTCTTAGACATGAAAAAGGAAAATTATGTATGAATCAGTAACCTTTTTTAGCATTTGAAATGCATTGTTATGGCCTGTGGTCTTTCTCATAATCTCTTAAAATACTGCTATTAATAAGTTATTGTTGCATTCTTTTTATTTTCCCCTTTGGATTGCAAGTAATTTGTAATTTTGTAGCAATAATATCTGTTCATGCTGAGCTACAGAAGGGTAATTTGCCTTCATGATGCTAAGTCTGTCCTCCTCACACACAGATAATTAGATATAGGAAGAAATACAGTTTTGTACTTTATTTTGGTTTTATTACAGTGTGAACATGTATTTACCGACTGACTAAAATACACTTTCTCATCATTTTTGTACCATAGGTCAGTTGCTCCGTCTGAAAATGTTTCGTGAGGACCATGGGTCTTGGATGACAATGTTCTTCAGTACCATTCTCTTCCTTTTCATATTTTCTCACATTTATAATCTGTTCCTCATTATGGCAGGGAATATGAGGTAGGTTCCAGAACTTATTTTTGTCTCTTTTACTCTAAAGTATACTTTACTGTAAACTTTTTTATTCCTCTGTTTTCTGAATTTAGGTAGAATAGTAATTTAATTGGTTAATTAGCCAAGAAGATAAAAGTATGGAGTCCTAGACTAATTTTAGCAACTGTTAAATCATGGTACTAATGAGCATTATATCTTTTTTTTTTAAATTTTAAAATTATAGCTAAATAAATTTTATTTGAAATTAGGGCTGAGTGGTTTAAAAGATTAAGCATTACTATTGTGCCTGGGGAGGAAGTTCAGAGTTAAAAGTAATTGAAACATCTAAATTTTAGGAAGCTCATGGATATTAAATGGGTAGTATAGTTTTGTTTTGGTTATGTACAATAATATTTGCTGATCCAGTTTGTTTAGAATATTCTTAATGGGTTTTTTTCCCACAAGATGCTCTGACAGAGCAAAATTGTGTTTGGCTGAGGGATGAACAGCCATGTATTAGATACAGATTTAGTTTAAATGGACCTCTTTATATTATTTTTCTGACTTAAAACCTGCTTTCTCCTATTATGTCAAAATTAACACCACTTTCATGTGTTGGTTTTCCTGAGAAAATCTATATTTTTAGTCATCTAATATGTACAAAATGAGTTCATCAGACAAAACCCCACAGCAATGTTGTTTGTGAAAGGAAAGATAGCATCTGAAGACTTCCCAGCAGGGAATAAGAAACCCAAAGTATTTATGAGTTGAAGAACAATGCAAATAATTAAATTCCGTGTTCCTACTGGAATATCAGAGCCATACTGACAGAATGATGAGGAGTTATTTAATGGTCTGTGGTGTGCTACAGATCTTAAGCATGTCAACAAAAATGTGCAGCATTCAAAGTCCTGCAAACAATGGGACATAAAACAAAAGATGAGTAGGAGGCAGAGTGGCTGTCACTGAACGAACACAAGCACAGACCAGCTGGGATAATGGTGAGATTGTGACATGAAGACTAAATGTATTGGTTTGAGCCAGGCAGGTAAAGAGGCAGACTCATCAAATGCTTTATGAAATGATCACACTAATGATGTGGTAAATATGAATAGGTGCTCAATAACTGGTGGGATAATTAGGATGAGGAAGCAGGGAGCATTGCAGGTTTCTGGGTTCCCTATTTACATATTATTATTGGTATTATGTTAAGATTTATATTTTGTATTTCTAATGTTCCGTAAGCTAAAACCAGTTAGCTGTTAGACAAAGCATTAAGAATTTTGAAAGCCTGCCTCATGTCTGGAAATCAGATTTCATTTGTCCTTGTCCACATTCCTGCTTCCTGTATCTGTTACAAGCTTCCATTAGCTGCCCTGGAGAGATTGTGTGGCCATCAGCATCCACATCCATGGAAATAGGCACAGCCTAGTACTAAAATTGCTGTGTCAGACAATGTGCCCTCATGCGTTCTGTGGGGTGAAGCCTCTCCTTTCCTGGAGCTTATGGCCCAGCTCTGGATTTGTTGCGTTTCTTTTGGGAGGTTCACCATATTGTGCTCATGGAATTGCATGGCTTTTTTCAAAGTGGGCTGGGGGCTCATTACATGTTGCGGTGTGTGGTATTACCCTCGGCACGGCCAGCCCCAACACCGCAGCAGTTCTTGGGGTTCGGCAACCGGGAAGCGTCAGCAAGACGATGGCAAGAGGAGAAAGGAGGATCACTCCAGAGGCTTAGAGCGAAACTGGGTTTATTGGGATCAGCACAGACCCCTCACCTCGTGTCCGGTGCCTCAAGAGTGACCCCGAGCACGAGGAGAGAGAGGGTTTTGTTACAGAAGGTGGGATCTCAGGGAGGGTAGGAACAGAGCCAATGGGGTACAACATGGAGTGGTTGTTAACATAACATACACTGACATACAAGGAGATAGGAGGGGAAAGGTTCCAACCCAGCCAGTCACCAGAGATCCTTCTCAGAAGCTTCTGGACTTGGGGGACAGGTCTTGGGGTGACTGGCAGGGCGGGAAAGTCTCTTGACACCTGATGGACAGGCAGCCAAGGCGGGAAAAGCAAACCAATCAGGAGCTGTATCTGGGGAAGGCTGTGGGGAAAAGTAGCAACTTAGGGTTACAAAGAGAAACTGGATACAGCAAACTGAACAAGAGTACAAAGAAACGCCATTTTGTGCAACCCTAGACTTACAGCAAACTTATTGTACAGAACACACCACCACAATTACGGACGTGTCAGCTCTCCATTCCAGCAAGAAAGGATATAGAACAAACAGTTTCAGTCTCAAACAACAGAACTTAAATCATTAGTAAATCGGGACTCTTGGATCAGTCCTCTCAAAGTTGGGGTAGAACAATGTGTAGTACTTTTGAAAAGAGGATTTCTACAATGAACATCATCAAAGCCAACTGCCTTAAAGAAGTGTTTCAAGGAGTGCATTATTTTTTCCTGAGTAAATGTAATCCTTATGAAAGCTTCATGGTTTGTAGTTCTCTGCAAAAGAACAGCTCTGTCTATATCTTTTACCGCAGTGCCTCACTGAAATGACTGTCACCAGAAAGACTGGTTTCCAGGATGAAGGTCAGAGTTTGCCTGCATGAAGGTTATGGTGTTTGTGGAGAGAAACTGACCTTTGAGCCTGTGGGCTCCTAGGAAACACAGGCATCCCAGATGATACATCTTTCAATACAAGGGCTATGAAGCCTTTCTGTCTACAAGACTAAGTGAAAAATATTCTTCTACTGCTTTTTTTGTTTGTTTGTTTTCTCCTTACAATGTCTCTGGATCACCTTTCCCTGGGTGCTGGCACCATAGGGGTTCTCACAAGTTTCTTTATGTCAGATGTTTGGTCTCTTCAATGAAAATCCCTTTCTGGCACACAAGTAGGAAAGTCATACATCCTGCATTATACCAGCATGGATGATTACAGCAAAAGCCGTTTTGAGGGCTTGAGAAACCTGTGACTGAAAGCTCTGTCATATAACCATATCTAAAAAAAAGGTATATTTTACAGTTGCCAAAATTTGGGGCTTTTTAAAAAGTATTTTTAAGGACACTTCACATGTGTCTTAGTGCAGCAAATCTAAAAAAGTGTGAATATATCCCTTAGAAAGTGTAGCACTAGGGACTGTAGTTTGGAAGGAAAAGCACAAGCTGAATATTGTGTTCAGTTTTGGGCCCCTCTCTACAAGAAAGACATTGAGGTGCTGGAGCATGGCCAGAGAAGGGCAATGAGGATGGTGAAGGGTCTAGAGAGCAAGTCCTAAGAGAAGTGGCTGAGGGGGCTGGGGTTGTTTAGCTTGGAATAAAGGAGACTTAGAGGAGACCCTGTCACCATCTACAATGACCTGAAAGGAAGCTGTAGTGAGGTGGGGTTCGTCTCTTCTCCCAGGCATCTACTGACAGAATGAGAGGGAATGGGCTCAAATTATGCCAGGGTGGTGTGTATTGGATATTAGGAAAAAGTACTTCACAGAAAGGGTTGTTGAGCATTGGAACAGACTGTCCAGGGAAGTGGTGGAATCACAGTCTCTGGAAGTGTTCAAATTGTTCAAAAACGTGTGGCTCTTGGGGATATGGTTCAGTGGTAAACACACTGGTTCTCTGTTAACAGTTGGATTTGATGATCATGGAGGTCTTTTCCAATCTTAACAATTCTATAATTGTATGAACAAGTTGCTGGTATTTGAATATATATTATATGGCTTTATGCTGGATGAAAATGTGACTATTTGAAATAAAAAAATTGTGACAGATTGGAATGTGTCTTTTTAAATTTAAAGTCACTATGTTTTTTATAGTGATGTTTCCTTTTAGGTACTTCACATTGTAAGGCACTGATCCACCATACATAAGGTCACTGTTCTTGTAGTCAGAGCTGAGTGAGTATCTGGTGACTATATCTGTTATCAAAGTACCATTGAATACTGTTTTAAAAAGTGAGAGACTTGGGTGTTTATTTATTATCTTAGGTCATTTAGATTCTTGAAATTGAGCAGTGACTTTGAGCTGTGTAACAGATAAGCAACATGCCTTATTTATTAAATGCTGTATTTGAAACGTAAATGAAAGAAGGAAACTAAATTTTACTTTTCTGTATCAAAAAGTGTCTTGCGGCAAGGCCACGTGGTGGCAGCAAAGGGCACGGTTTAAGAAGCTAAATCCCGCGAAAGTATATGGGATCCTTGCTATCAAATTATTTTTCTGGGTTTTTCTGTGCCACAAGCAAATTCAGAGGCCTTTATTTATTGCCTCTTTCTTTAAAGGAATTACAGGTCTGGAACTGTCCAGGGAATGTCCCACGTTTTTGTCATTTATGTGTGACTTTTGTACCCGTGACTTACTGAGGTATTCCAAGTCTATACCTACCCACATTGAAGTTTTCCCAACTGTATTGCTTTAAGTAGGGAATATGTCACCAAAAGGAAATCAATTTTCTCTATTTTGGGAGCCTGCATCAAATAATGCTTTGATGTTTAACATTACAACAAAGTGATGTATTTCTCGTATGACATCCAAAAAACAAAGTTGCAGCTGCTTGTCTCACAAATGTCAGCTGTCTTGTCTTAGATGAAGAGATTTTCAGTTGTCCGAAGGATGTTCAGCTGCATCATTATTTAACCCTGTAAAGTGTCACTGAAATAACAGACACAAACCCATTTTCTCTTTAGTTGCAAAGTGTCACATTACTGTAGCAATAATACAGTCTGCTGGGATTGTCTTCTTTGAGTGTTGCATGTGTCAGGAGACAGTTTGGTGTGAATTTATTACCTGTGTTGTCAAAAGGTTTTGGCTATTCTTATTAAGCACTAGGAGAGAGTACATCTTTTTTGGAGTAGTTTTATCTTCTCTTACTGCTCATTTCTTTTGCAGAAAAAGTGTGAAATTTCAATACAGTTTACATTACTTGCAGAAATTCCTTAGGAATAAAAATACAACTTTAATTAATTTTAGTTAGAGTGATTTATTGAATTTGGACCCAATTACAATCTGCAGCTGACAAATGCCTGTAAAGAGGGCTTGCATTTTGTTTAACAAGCTGAAACAAGGAAACAGTTATTTATATATTTAAAAGCCACAATACTTTACCCTTGTCCAAATTAGTTATTGCTCCTTTTCCTTTTTCCCAAGATACAGATTATTATGTTCCTGGAAATGTGTATTTACTCAAAGCTTTAAAAATACGTGTTGTTCAGGATTCTGTGCTTTAGTTTGTTTGATTGCTCATTAGAGTCAAGGATTAGTCATCATTATCATAATTTTAGAGCAACATCTAGGGACAACAAATGATTTGCTTACCTAACCATGGTTAGGTCTACACCACTGTGAGGCCCACAGTGGATCTATATTAGGCCTCCAGTGTACTTCCATAGCTGTGTCTACCTGGTCATATGTTTTGTGGGCTTTATGTTGATGTATCCTCTGTATATTTGGTGTAGCTGTGTATTTATACCATAGTCATGCTTAATATTTGGCAAAGATTATAGTGTTGTACTGTGAGCTTCATGAAGTTCACACTTTGGTGAACTGCTGGAGGGAAAGGTTACAAATCTGTAAGGCCTGCTGTTCTCAGACAACACTAATCCTTTGGGACCATTATCCTTTCTGAAAATGTATGTGGAAATCAGGAACTCTCTTAGAATGTTTATTGTTTCTAAACAGCATAAACTGTGACAGGTTTATGTAAACGTATATAGAGGCAGAAAGTTTATTATGGTTATACAAATTATGGAGGTAAAATATAGTTCTAAGAATGCAATCTGTAAGAGGTTTTCAAGTTAGCCTTTTTACTACAGGTTGTCCTCCCAGCTGGGATCTTAAGGCACAGGTGAGATCACAGCAGCGACAGAAACCATATTTTCCAAGTCACTGTGATTGGAAAGTGTCTTGAGCCAGGATTAATACTTGAAAATCAAAGCAATTGAAAATTCCAAGCTAGTTCATGGTGTTTCAACCTTTATTACTAAACTTACTCCCTGCTGGTCAAAAAGTACCTCTCCATATGCTAAATCTGCCACATTGCTTCTGTCTTCTGTGAAGTAGACTTCATCAAGGTTTTGCTTCTTCTAAGCCGGGAAATGGCAAAGAATAGAAAATGCTTAATTTAGGTGTAATTACAAGGTGATGATTCTGAAAACCCAAACCTTTTAACAACCAAGAAACTTGTTCGCCAGACCACACTCTGTGCAGAGAAAGGGCTGAGGAGGTCTTGAACATCACAAAACAGTTGGCATCATTGTAGATCCCAGGGAGGATGGCATCCCAGGGCACCAAAGAGCTCTCTTATCCATAGAGCTATCCCCGGAGTACCTGCTGGTTGTTGATATCAAAGGCTGCCAAAACTCCTGTGGCATAATTGGCTCTCTCGTAATGCAGGTCAGTCAGGGTGAGAGCAATGTTAATCACTTTGATAGAATGACTGAAATTAATAGGAATTTGTGGAGAGCACCAAACAGTGAGGGGAAAAAAAAATCAAAGCCAAATATATAATCAAAGCCAAGGCTTTTAGGTAGCTTACAGGCAAAGGTCAAACCATGGAATTTCAAGTGACACATATCAGTTTTGGAATGAGTTCTTTGCCAAGATACAGGCAGAAGACATCTTGGGATTTAAGTACATGTCATTTGGGCTGACTGAATTAGTCTTGGGTACTTGTAAGTGTTTAAGTAAGAATTATAGTTGTCGAACTGTTGTAAGGCCCCCTTCCTCTGAGACCTTTCTTCCTATTGCCCAAAATCAATGACTCTGGTTTCAAGAAGGTTGTCACTGGTAAGAGATGTCAGAGGGAAGAACTGCAAGTGCTGAGCACAGCCAGACCTGTTAGCTATGAACAGCAAGTACAAAGGATGCTGGAGGCTGCAATGGGAGAAGCATGGGAGAGACAAAGGCATGTCCAGCACCACAGGGGTGTTGCTCAAACACAAGACAGAGGGACAAGGAGCCCTGTGGCTGTATCCTAGCTGTCCTGTGGTGTTGCCATGGTAAGACTGATGTGACTGTGGGAATGTCTTAGGGCTTTATGGACTCATTCCCCTTTCCACCTTTCAAATAAATATCCTTTCCAGTGCTAGGGATAAATGACTAGCAAAATTGATCACAGCACAATGTTATTAAACTTTATGCAAAAGTTAATTGATGGCACTATTACGTATTTTGTATATGCTTTTTTTTATTTTGGGTTTTTTAAAAAATGTTATTCTTATTTAAAGTGAAAAAAAAAGTACTCAGTTTAAGATGCAGGTAATGGCTACAACATTACTTTTCTTATTTCATACCCCTCTGTATTGAATTGACATGTAGACATTGAGAATGTTCTCCCTTAACCACACTATGACCTTGTTGCTGTGGCATTGTCCAGTAGAACTATGTGAAAATGCTCAGCTTGAGCAGCTCTCTTGCCATTTCAGGAACTATGGCATTGCTGCTGCATTTGTTTCTCATTTTCTTTGCCCATGACACAAATGAATTGAGTCCCCTGAAGACTGAAAAATACTTTTCCCTAACTCAGATTATTGAGTTCCAAAGAGGAAAAACAATCTGAGGAACAAGTTAGTGGGTTCACCTGCGTTTGCATCTCATGAGGTGAGGCCACATGTCTGTGGGTAATATCTCTGTGTAGAAGGCTGGGCTCCAAAGACACCTCCTGAGGCCTGTTAGGATATAGTCCTTTCAGAATGCTCTGAGTAAAGCATTGCTTCTTCTTCTATAGAGTGTCATTTCTTTGGGTCATCTCACCTTGAACTAGAAAATCTGTAAAGCTGTAATCTGCACTTCTAAGAGGTTTTTCCTTTGCCAGGGAAACCTAGAATTGAGGTTTATCTTCTAAGAGGACTTCCATTAGCTGAGGAGCTGGTCCATTACTGTCTTGTTTGCTTTAAGCTTACAGGAGGACATTGAGATACAAACATTGTTTTAAAAATAGAAGTTTAATAATGAAAATTTACATAAAAATGAGTTTTTGCAGAAGAAAAGGCTTCTTGACACTTTTTATCCTTCTTCATTTTGGCTGAAAATCCTGAAGATGCCAAGTACCTGGAATAGAAAAATCTGTAGCCCAGCTGCCACCCATTTGCTTGCTTTCAGTAGTGCTGCTGTATTCTCTTTTTTGTCACTAGAACAGAAGTGGGAAAAGAGCCCACCTGTCCCCAGCACGCCTGCCAGCAGCGAGGTAAGTGGTGGCAGCAGATGGGGAGGCAGCCTGTTTCCCAGCCCTGTTGGGTTGATGGAGGGGAGGCTGCAGTTGTGATGGAGGCTGCTGAACACGAAAGCCATGGCAGGGAAGTGCAAGAACTGAAAAATGCAGAAGGAGACTTTGCAGGCGCTTGGTCTCCCCTGGCAGCAGCGGCAGCAGCTGATGGGATTCAGAAAAATGTGGCCCACGTTGTGCTTTCAGCTCCCACAGGTAATGCAACATGGTGGTCTCTGCCCTTCTGACACTCCTGGGTCCATCAGCTGGCTGGTGTTTGGGAGGTGACTGCTCATGTGAAGTAAATTGAGCATTTGAAGTGATTCTTGCCAGATTATGGCCCTAATGCTGGTAGTTAACCTGCTCTTGGTAGAGAGGGCAATTTGAAGTATCTTTCTTCACTGTTTAGTAGTATAAGGGATAATGGAAGAAAATAGGAAACCAGGTTTGCTTTCTGAGAAAATATGACTTGAGTTTATTTAAAACATTCAAGACTACAGTCCCTCTCAAAAGTACATACATTTGTATGACACATTTTATTGTCATCTTGAAAAATCACTGCACAGACATTTTTATAGAAATGTCTGAATTTTGCAAGTGATAATGCATGGCTCCCTATTGCTTTATCAGATGTTGTAACCATCAGTCACCCTAAAAACACAACTGTAACAAAAATAAGTCAATTTAAAAAATAGTTCCCTGTGTTTTTCAGCAATTGCCTGTTTTCTACACTTTCTTAAAGAGAATCTCTAAGTGAGATGTAAATAAAACAGTGCTTTAGTGATTAATCTGCAGGATTAATGCAGTTTTTTTTTTAAAAAGGATATGCCTTGTAGGTCACACCTCTTCAATTATATGTTCATACCTCTATGAATCAGCAGACTAAGAAATGTGCTTGTACATATGAAGTTATGAATATTTGATGCCATTTAAAAATCTTTTTCCAAACTAGAAAATATGTATTTTCTTAATGAAAGTATTTTTTGTTTGTTTCGGTTTTTTTCACCCAGGCTCAGGGATTTTAACATTTTGATTATAAAATTGAAGCTACAAACAGTTTTTGAGTTTCTAGAAAACCCCTGACTATATTCTAGTGAGAGAAAAATGGTTAAAAATATCCAAGTGTTTTTATCTCCATGAATGGCATGGACAGATTGTAAGTAGTTACCAGATAGTAAAGGGCAAAAATTAAGGTGGTAGAGCAATACTGCATCTCATTCCTGCTACTTGCATTATTTTATCTGATATTTACCTAAGTTAATCTAAAACAAATCTAGCAGTGTTTTCACTATGGAATTGGACTTGAACCCTTAGTCTTCTCTTAGCAAAACTCATAGTATAGAGGAACTTTCATACTAGGCCCCCAACAGGAAAAAAAACAGTAAATTTGTGGAGGGAGGAGAAATTTTTAAGATTTGATAAAGAAAATTTAATCTATGAAAATACTGAGGACCCTAAAGACCTTCTTGCTTTATTTGTTTTTTTCCAGTTGATTACTCAGATTCCTTTTTTTTCTGTCATTGAGTCTTTTTGCCAAATCTTGAGTTCTTTAGTTAGAATACCCTCTAGATTATCCAGGATTTTTTGCTTGCTGGTAGCTGCAGCCCTCTACTTACTTTTGCACATTAACAAGAAATAATGCCTTAGCATGTCTTCAGTGTTTTTCACAGCATTACACAGTTTAAGCATTTCCCTGCTACACTTATCTATAGGTTTTGAAGCAAATGTTTTATTTGCTGTGCAGTAACAGTGTACAAAGTTTTGAGACAGAAATCACTCCTTTTTATTTTGTGCCAGAACTGCTTATTGTGCAGTTTCAGCACCCAAAGGAGCTTCACATTCAAATAGGTAGCCAAAGCATCAGTTACAGAAAATTTAAGCAGATATTTTCAATAAAACATTGAACACTTGCTGTAAAAAAGTTAACAAGCAGCCTAAAATTCAAGAATTCAAAAATCATTTTGAATAATGTACAAATAAGTGGTACCAGATGGCACAAAAAATTGCTAAATTAAAGAGCTTTTTTATAATTAATGTGACAAAAGCATTCTCCATGTTATCATTCTTCAATTAAATTTAGTGTTAAAGCTTTAAAATTAGCATGAAAGTTTCGGTATTATTTAGACAAAATGCAGTTACATCCATTCTTGTCCATTCTGCAGGAATATTCTGTGAAAGAAGGAATGAACAGTGTATTTTAGTGTTTGTTTGTGAATTGGTACCCATATATATATACATATATATATGTATGTGTATATATATATGTAGATTCAGAGGAATTGTGATATATTGCTGTTTCTGAAAAACATGAAAAGATATTCTTTTAATTCCGTAGGAATATAGTTTTCCTTAAATGAATTACTGGCTGTAGTTATTTAAAGATTTTTTCTCCTTTTTTTAAGTATGTAAAACTTTTAATGCAATTCACCATTTTAGGAATGAAAGAACTTAAAAATAGCTGAGTGCAAGAATTCTGAATTTTCATGCTGAATTGGTATTCATATAGGCATGCAAAAAAGTTAATGTAACTTAGGATACAAACATTTTCCAATCCAAAATTCTCCATGGAAAGATTTCTTACAGAAAATCTCTAAATATAGGTTAGAAATGTTTTGCCACTTACCAATGCTCACCAAGGAAGGTGTAGGTTAGGAATTTATTTTTAGAGACATTTTTACTCAGAGAATCAGCGTGACTGTGATGGAGAGCACTGCTGGTTGTAAAAATTATAATGAAATATTGAAAATGACATGGTTAGAACCTATCTAAATGGAATCAACCTGTAAAATGTATTGTGACAAAATGACTTTCAGTGACACAGGCTCTGAAAAGTAGAGTCAAGATGCACAATAGGTTCTGCTTCTTTCAGGTGACCCATTGTAAGACCTCAAGTCCATCTAACACATAATGGTAATTGAGAACATAAATTGATGCTAGGTAACAGCAGCATTTGACACGTACAGTTAGCCCTACAGAGATGAATAAATGATAATAAAATCAAAAGAACCTTTTCCTAGCCTTAAAATGCTTGCAAGGCTAAGAAAGGGAATATTCCTTTTGTACTCTGCAGTAGCAGGAGGATGACGCCTTGTTCTGCACCAAGTACAGTGAGGGAACTTGCAGAGGGCTTTTGTTCTTGTCCTAGAAGAGGGGAGGCTGGTCCTGTGTGCCCTTCCTGGGCCTCCCTGGGTGGCAAGTCCACCCCTGAGCAGTGTGACAGCAGAGGCAGAAATCTGCAGTTGTGACTGTGACACCAACTCTGAGCCACCTGCCTGTGCTGTGCTTCCTGGGCTTAGAACTGAGGCTTGCAAGACTGGCTTGAGACTAAACAAAAACAACAATAACAACAAAGAAACACCAGATTAGAGACTTCAGAAACTTGTTACAAAAATCCTGAAATTTTCCAGGGCTGAAAATATTGATCTTAACCTCTGGTCTTATGTAGCCTCATGTAGCACTTGGGGTCACAGAGGTATCTTCTAGTCTTTTTCAGAATGATTTTCTCACAACATTTACCTACTAGAAGCATTCCATGCTGAAACAATTTCCATATATGCATACAAAAAAGTTGAGTGGAATAAAGATAGGAAAAACGAAGGAAAAAAAGCCCTGCCAGTAAGGTGATAACAAACTTCTAAGCTGGAGCATAACACACCCTCACAAGCTATCCACCTCTGATCTGTTCTTGTGACTCAGAAATGCTGATCTTTTTAGATATTTCAGTTTTGGACTTTCTCAAATAAAAACTGTCTACCTTCTCAAGCAACTGTAGAGTAAATGCTCAGTTCTCATATTGGCAGGGTTGAGGAAAACCTTGTTTTTAATCTATTGCTGAAAGCATCCTGTGTCCAGGAGACAGGGCTTACCCCAGAGTATTTCCACACAGTGGATGTGAAGATCCAGGTTCTCCTAGTTTTGCTTTGCCTTGTTGCAGCTCCATAAATGCAGCATAAGCATTAAATAAGCAGGTGCACACAGTGTCTGAGCTATGTCTTGAATTCTGTAGCTCTGAACATTGCAAAGAATTGAATGTTCTCATCTGGTATTACTAGTTCCAGCTGCTTTTCATTGAAAAGGAGAACAGAGTGAAAATGGCTATTGAAAAGAAATTGTTTACCACAAAGTTATTCTCAGGATTTATACATTAAAATTATAGCAGGCTGGGATAGAGAATTTGAAATGTTCTTAGGACCTCTGTGCGTGTTAACCTAAGTTTTTTCAGTTTCACCCCTTCTTCTCACCTTTCCTGGAAAAAAGAAAGCCAAGGAAAGGAACTTTGCTGTGTCCAAAGCATAGGTCAGACTTCAGGATTGCAGAGGGACTGGGAGCACGCTGCTGAAGATGACTCATTGTAAAATAGTTTAAATAGATCCTTATTTTGTGAAGGACTGCAATTTCCTGGTGGTTTTTTGAAGCAAAAGTGACTGTGGTTAAAAAATTCTTCTATGTAAGTCATCTTGTCCATTGGAGGTTAAGAAAGAAGTTGAGTGCATCGTGTTACAGAGAATAAAGTTGTGAAGGAGTATTTGAGACACTGAATATATCAGGTTTTAGTTGAATCAGGTTTTAGTATGATTTAAGAGGTCTGAAGTGGGCAAAGTCTAGTCTCAAGAGAAGGAAAAGGAAGAGCATATCAAGTATCCTATCAGAGAGTGTTTCTGGAAGACACAGCCTTTGAAATGTGACCCAGTTCCTTAAACCAGTTGGATTAGAAAAATACATGATAAACTGCCTCTTGTCTGTTTGCAAGTGACTGGTGTCATCTGAGAAGGAAACCTGGCCTTCACTATTTTATCTAACCCACCTTTCTAACCACCCTTAAAAGGAGGGTTTTTATCTAGCCCACCTTTCTAGGTGTGCCCAACTGTGCTACTCTGTACTGCTGCTTTGCATTCAAAACAAAGAGAATGCATTGCACACAGAATTAAAAAGATAGAAACCCATTCTTTCTGTTGAGGGTTTTTGGGTCCCAATGAAAATTTCCAATCAGTTTGTATTTTCTTCAGATTGGTTTCCTGATCTGTACTTTTCAAGCTGGGAAATTCAATAAGAAAAATATATTTCATTCATTGGATGTTAGAGAAAGGCTTTTTTGGGAGTGGGGTGGGTGGGTTCATCATGGTAAGGAAGACTGGGTAGATGGAGCACCGATGGCAATACCTATACCTCTCTAGCTGGTGGTTCATGCAGAGATCTTTGATTCCATGAAAACTACACTGAAATTGTAAAATAAGAATTAAGAGAGCTAGAGGGCACTGTGGCTAAACATTTGTAATCTGCTGTTTAGCAAGACCTGATTTATTTGCCAGACATAAACTGTAATTTGAAATCAGCAATACCTTTAAAGTTAGCCCTCATGTCTTTTGTCATCTGTAGAATGCATCAAAATTACTGGAAAAAATGTCTTTCATGAGATTTTGAATGAAGAGACAAAAATACACAGAACTGAGTATTATTGAAGTCCCACAAAAGAATATATTGATTATAAACTCTATGGTTATTTACAGTACCATCTGCATGTTTTCAGATGCTGAAATCTTATATCCATTACTCACATTTGTCTAACTGATAAATAATTTTTAAGGAAGTTGGTATCCATATGTTATACTAAAATCTTTGTGGATGTAAGTAAGTGACAGATATTGCTATTTATCTCCAAAGTTGCTTCCCTGAGGAGGAATCCAGTTCAGTACATAAAATACTGCATTTTGAGTTTGTTTGGTCATTAGCCTGAATGCTTGGGAAACTAAATAAAACAGTAATAATTTTCTGTAACCTGCTCAGTTTCTTCACACAGACCTAGCAATGTTTCAACTGTGAGATGTATCTCGTGGAACTCTTAACAAAGAAAGGTTCCAGGCTTTGACTTACTGAGAATGGGAACTACTGAACACACAAAGTTGGATTTAAAGTCAGATTTTGTTGTATTGATTTCCTTGAGGATTGCCTTAGCTCTCCTGTGACCTCATTTAAACCAGTAGAACAACCTACTGTGAATTGGTTCTCGTCTGAGTAAAGTACACTAAGCCTGTCCATAGCTAAACTGCTATGAATTAGTCATTCAGGTGCCAGATAATCCACTCTAAATCACAAGGTAATCTCTGCTGCATAAGTGATACATGCACAGCTGATGGAGAAAACATATAATCTTTACAAAATGTGTTTTTAAATGTATACAGAAAAGTGTATTGAGATACGTAAGGCTGTGATGAAATTTAAAATTAGTCCTTCAAAGCACTAGCTTTTGTATTCTGGATCAAAATGTTGAAAATCAAAGGATGTATAACATTATTTTTCACAATTCCAGAGTTCTTGGCTTAATACCTCATCAGGATGCAAAATGGCTATGTATAAGGTTCATTAATGCAAAGTTTACATTTGATATGTCTGAATGTTTTTATCTACATAAATCACATACCAGTTAACTGCTGTTATTTAATTGCACCATCTATTTGATGCAGTCATTTATTAATCCCACCTAATTGGGTGTGTGCTGGTAACTGTTATCAGTTGTGCAGTTCAGCTGGGATTAGTTTCATGCTGGGTGTTGCAGCTGCACCATGACTCAACTCCTCTCTTTTGTCTCTTTTTTATTCAGGGAGATGACAGTATAGGTAACAGCTGAGCCAGTTATTGGTCTTGGGTTTGTTGGTGACTTGAATGCATGCTCAAGGCAAAGATAAAGTGATTCTGTCCTTGGAGAGTAAGTTTTTTTCCTTTTCAGGCTGCTTATGGTTGAGGCTATTCCTGTTTTTTTTGACTTGTTTTTCCAGTGTCATTGAAAAATGTGTGTCTGCTCCTTTACAGCAGCACTAAGCATATCCTGTAGAACATCTGAATTTCCAGTAGGCTTGCAAACATTAAATATCGTTATTGAATTTCTGTCACCCCACCAATAGTTATTCTACTTCTCTGACTGTTGCAGAAAGTATACTTTAAAAATGTTAATTGAAACCCACTGTGCTGACTTAAACAAATGGTTGCACTAAGTGTATTAAATTCATGATTTGTAAGGTTTTATACCATCTCTACCTTCAATAGTTTTAACTGAAGCTGTCTAATTTTTATCAGTTTGGTTGTTCGTTACTTTCAATGAGAAAATTGTATAATAGACCATAAAAAAGAAATGAACATTTATTGAGGTGGGTATGAAAAAAATCAGATTGACCTGCTCAAACCCTTAGATTACAGGGAAGTTACCCTGATACTTGATGAGAGGATAATTGATTCCTCTCATTAAAATCCAGAATCTTCAGGTAAAAATAAACTCTCTGTATTAATGCTTTGTCAATTTTAAGCTATGTTTGAGACAATTTAACATACAATGGATTGATTTTCTCTCTTGTATCTTCCTCTGTCCAACAGGAAACTTGTTTGGCTCTCCACTGTCTTGTGGTATAGAGATCAAAACAAGAGTAAGTCAGGGATTCAGTACAAGTCATGTTTTAAATAAAAGACCTCCTAGCAGTTCATTCTGCAAAACATGTATTTCATAAGTGTAATTTTGTATAATCCCAGAAGTCCAAAACAATTGCTTTTCCTTTATTATTTAGGAAAATTAGTGTGAACCAGGAGAGTTATTTCTCTGCAGATATTTCTTGTGACTACCTGAACTGTGATTTCATGTACATGTAATGAAACTTGGAAATTGCTTTTATTCTGATTATTTCATAATCTTTAACCCAGCAAGCAGTTTTTTTCCCTGTAATAATTCTGTGTCATTGCTGACAATGTACTTTACATCTAGGTATTATGAGACCAAATGTAGAGAAATACCTTCTCTTCCACCTGTTCTTTCCTTGTTTGGGCATCATAGTCGAATAGATGGCTTGAAAGACAAGATGGATCCAAGTCTGATTTATACTGATAAAAGTCTTTCCCAGGTAAATGATGACACACAGAGATTGATTATCAGGCCATATTTTTAATCATAAAATTTCAGAAGAGAATAGTGTGTATCCAATTTCCTGTCTTGTGTGTAGGTGGCATTTATGTGGGTATGAGTGCCTGGTCAGAGTTCTCACAATACTGCAGCCATCGATTCTGGTGAAAGCCCTCCCTTCACCCACTCCTAGGAATGAGCCTGCTTCTCAGTCCACTGAGCTTTGTCTGGGAAATGCTATTTACCCCTTATCCAGTCCAACTGCCTGTATATTGGGGGCTATTAGATATCAGCTTGTTCTGAATGTTGAGTTTAGCAGGGCTCCAATATCTTCCTCCAGAGACACCTGTCCTCTGTTGGTAACACACACTAGGATGAAAGATCCACTGAAAGAGAAGGTGTTTGGGGCACCTGGCACCCTCAGTGTTTCAGTTGTTTCCATCAGTGCTCATCAAACAGCTGATGAATAGTGGGATGCACCTTGCACTGCTCAACTTCATTCATTTTTTTGGGGTTTTTTTTATGGACAGAAGGACTTCTAGTTTAAACCTGTACTGATGTCTGTAATAAAAGTGCCTGTGTTTTGAAGGAGAATGAGTGTCAGCTGTGTACTGCTGTGTATGTTGCATGGGTACTCCTGGAGCTACAGGAAAGAGTTGGAAGATAGGAGAATAATGAAGCTTGTAGGCTCCATAGGTGAGTGCCTTGGAGACGGAGCACATTAGTTGGCTTCCTATAACTTGCTTTAATATACAATAAACAAATACTGAAACTAGTGGAAGTCAAATGCCCTCAGTGCCCAGCAACTGACTGTGTTGCAAGAGCATGGGAAGGAGATAGCAATAAGATTTGTTTAGGAGGGGCACAAAGCTCAGGAAGGATGTTAGAATCCCCTATACTGGCACTCCTCATGCCAGTAAAAAAATTTAGAGGTGGTAGTCACTTTTGGATTTAATGTATTCCTGTTTAAAAAGGTTTCTTTTTCACACAGAATTGTGTTTCCTTCATCCCTGAGTTTCTCACAGTGTTTACTAAGGCCTTTTGAAGCTGTTTACAGTTATGGGAGATTATCTTGTTCCCTTCTGCAGGAATTTGGTGTTCAATAGGAGCTGTTTCTTTGTTTTGCTTATTTTTCCCCCCCAGTTTACTGTATAAAATACTTTTCTTTCTGATTGCTTCATTATAATAACTAAAAGTGGCCTAAACTACTAAACTCATTAAAAATCCAGTATCCTGACAAGTTCTAGTTAGTGGAAATAAAAATATAAAATGAATGAAAATGAAAAAATATTATAAAATAAATATAAAAGATGTATATTTCATAAGTATAAATATAAATATAATATATT